>JAPWDM010000049.1:1943586-2157477 GCA_035578155.1 Brachynemurus nebulosus | reverse complement strand
TACATAGTTCGTTGTAAGAATAATCACTTTTTAACGAATTGTTAAAAAACTGTGGTATGTAAGAAATAATAACACTCACATAATTTTTAAAATATTTTATTAAATAATTAACTTTGGTATACAGCTATTGGAAAAGTTACACTATTGGTTTAGTTTACAACTCATAAAATGTTAAGAGCTTATTTTAAAGCCTCCTATAGGGTCGTAAATATAACCCTTTACCCGCAATTTTTTCATCACCATCGTCGGCGACTGTATTCTCGTCATCATCAGATTCTCCTTCGCTCGCAGTATCTTCGTTGTCGCTAGCAGATCTTTTTTCATCGCTGTCTCCGCCATCATTTGATACATACTTTAACACTGGCTCAATAATATCATGCTTTTCCAATTTCCGAGTTATCGAGACAATTTGCCTCCCAATCTCACTTTTCTTTAAATTATTAAAATGGCTTCGTTTTTTCTCATCTTCGATATAATCCTCAAAGCTGGGATTTACAATATGATGCCTTTCCTTTAAATTGCACATAGTATTAACCATTTCTTCTCCAATTTGCGTCCGGGTCGCCAAACTTCTTAGTTCATCGACTAAATGGTTCGGATCATCAAAATATTCTTCTACATCAGCAGATTTCGAATTACCATTATGAAGGTTAGCGTTTTCATCATACTTCAGACGTTTAGCTTCTCCATTTATTGAATTTGATGTTGACGGCTGTTCCTTTTCTTCTGAATTTTTATCTTCTTGTGCTTCGTCCTCTGTGGATGCGTTCTGAAGCTCTTTGATCATTAATGTGTCTAGAGCAGTTTGCAAAAGACCAGCCATTTTTGGAGTGAAACTTGTTTCTTTGTAGTTATCAGGCGATGGTAAATGCTTTTCTTCGTTAGATCGATTATCTTCGTCATTCGCAGATTGTAGAATATTATGTGAGTTTTTTAAAGAATCAAATTTCCTTTTGATTGCTTTTGCTGCAGCCATCATACTTTCATTAAAAATATTCAAGTTTCTTTTACATAGATCTGTGTCATCTTCGTGTTGATTTTGAAATACTGGTGTTTTATCTTCCTTAGAAAAATACCAGACACGTATTTTTCTTTTATCTGCTATAAAACCATTTAAGGGGTGCAATCGACCATCAAAGTTGGGGTAAAAATTTAATGTTAACAAATTATTCTGCAATTAAACCGCCGCAAGTTAATTCTTTGACTCTTTGGGAGCACTCTTTGGGAGCGAGTCCTTGGAAATGAGTCTTTGCTGTATTTTTGGTGTTATTTGGTGTATTTTTGGTGTCATTTTGGTGTAATTTGTTGTAATTTTGGTGTTATTTGGTGTATTTTTGGTGTAATTTGGTGTCATTTGGTGTATTTTTGGTGTCATTTTGGTGTAATTTGGTGTCATTTGGTGTATTTTTGGTGTCATTTTGGTGTAATTTTGGCGTTATTTGGTGTATTTTTGGTGTAATTTTGGTGCCATTTTGGTGTAATTTGGTGTAATTTTGGTGTCATTTGGTGTATTTTTGGTGTATCTATGGTGTCATTTGTTGTATTTTTGGTGTAACTTTGGTGTTATTTGGTGTATTTTAGGTGTATTTTTGGTGTCAGTTTGGTGTTGGTGTTACTTTACGTCAATTCTGCTCTGATTGTACTATATAAGGTCATGTCGATATAAAACTAATCAGTGTTATGCTATAAATCAAACTATTCACATCTATCGAAAAAAAATGTTTGAGTGGACACGTTGTGGTAAGACATTTTCGCGGAGAGATTCTCTTTTATGTCATATGAAAAGAAGAGTGCATACGCGTTCAAATGCTCAGGAACATCAAACAAACAATAATGACCAGATCGCAAATAATCAATCGGTAGATAATCAATCGGTAAATAATGAGACACACGTGAACAGTGCGGAGAACAGGAGACTTTGACATTGAAGAAAAGGAAGATAAAGCACCAGTATTTCAAAATCAACACGAAGATGACACAGATATATGTAAAAGAAACTTGAATACTTTTAATGAAAGTATGATGGCTGCAGCAAAAGCAATCAAAAGGAAATTTGATTCTTTAAAAAAAACTCACATAATATTCTACAATCTGTGAATGACGAAGATAATCGATCGAAAGCATTTACCACCGCCTGATAACTACAAAGAAACAAGTTTCACTCCAAAAATGGCTGGTCTTTTGCAAACTGCTCTAGACACATTAATGATCAAAGAGCTTCAGAACGCATGCACAGAAGACGAAGCACAAGAAGATAAAAATTCAGAAGAAAAGGAACAGCCTTCAACATCAAATTCAATAAATGGAGAAGCTAAACGTCTGAAGTATGATGAAAACGCTAACCTTCATAATGGTCATTCGAAATCTGCTGATGTGGAAGAATATTTTGATGATCCGAACCATTTAGTCGATGAACTAAGAAGTTTAGCGACTCGGACGCAAATTGGAGAAGAAATGGTTAATACTATGTGCAATTTAAAGGAAAGGCATCATATTGTAAATCCCAGCTTTAAGGATTATATCGAAGATGAGAAAAAACGAAGCCATTTTAATAATTTAAAGAAAAGTGAGAGTGGGAGGCAAATTGTCTCGATAACTCGGAAATTGGAAAAGCATGATATTATTGAGCCAGTGTTAAAGTATGTATCAAATGATGGCGGAGACAGCGATGAAAAAACATCTGCTAGCGACAACGAAGATACTGCGAGCGAAGGAGAATCTGGTGATGACGAGAATACAGTCGCCGACGATGGTGATGAAAAAATTGCGGGTAAAGGGTTATATTTACGATCCTATAGGAGGCTTTAAAATAAGCTCTTAACATTTTATGAGTTGTAAACTAAACCAATAGTGTAACTTTTCCAATAGCTGTCTACCAAAGTTAATTATTTAATAAAATATTTTAAAAATTATGTGAGTGTTATTATTTTTTACACACCACAGTTTTTTAACAATTCGTTAAAAAGTGATTATTCTTACAACGAACTATGTAACGTATATTTTTTGAACTATTAAAATAGGTAATGTTTTACTTGCTCCTGAATATAGGCAATTAAATTGCATTGTCAAACAGGAAAGGGTTAATTAATTGAATGCAGCTTAATTGCGAAAAAAATAACATAAAATTTCATACTCCAAATTAAAGTTTTCATCCGCTCTTGAAAACGACGACAATTATTTTACTTTCCACCTTGTATACGTATATATTCTTAAAGTATTAGTTTACATTTTCAATTCGTTACTTACAATTAGAAATATATATATATATATATATATATATATATATATATATATATATATATATATATATATATATATATATAATAATTTTTTATTATTGACGTCTTGTAACTGATAATTTTTTTGTTTTTTTTACAAAATTAAACTGCAAATAGTTTAAAAGCAAGCATGGGTAATGCACAGAAAAGAGTTAAAAATTTCACAGTCCAAATTACAATTTTCATCATTTGGATATATATGGATATTGTTTACATTGTTTAAAACTATAGATTTTCTATTTTTTTTTATTAAAAAATGTTTTAAACTGTATAAATGCTTTTATTTAGGAGTAGAAAGGTTAACACAACATTAATTTTTTAATCCTAAAAAGTGTATCTTAACATAGCTATCTAGAAAACCAGAATTTTCATATCAATTTTGAGTGCTCAGTTTATAAAAAGATGCTAGTTTTATTAAACAGAAAGAAATCGTTTTAATTGTAATTTAGTACATTATCGATGGCCAAACATTTTACGTTAAATGAATAGGTTCTTATTCATAATAAATTTTAGTATCAATAATACTATTACCGGAAATAAAATTTCTAATATTAACAGAATTTCCTATTTTTACAACCAAATTTTCATCTGGTATAAAAATTCCAAAAGAAGTACATTCTTATAGCATATTTACATGTATAATACGATTAATACATATGAGATCTGCATAACATATTTGCGATAACGCGAAATATGCAATTATCAGCATTTTGCTATTTATGATTATGACTTTCTATCGTTAAAATACACATAAATAATATTACATATACTTACATAGTTAAGAAATTATTTTTAATTTTTTATTAAATATAAATTAGAGTTTTGAAATTATTATGAAAAAATTTGACTTTTAGAATTGAAAAAAATTTAAATATGGCTCTGTATTAGTGATGGGTCGCACATGTGCGAGTCACTCCAAAAGAGTGACTCTTTTAAGTGTGCGGTGTGCTGTGCGACTCTTACAAAAGGAATCATTAGCACAGTTCGCCATTACTACACATGGCACATAATTGAGCACATTTTTTCTGTACATGCTATACTCAACTGGACATCAGATTAACATATGTTGCATATTATGGCACAAACAAAAGATTTCAACTTTTTCAAAAATGAAGAAGATACATGTTATGCACTAATTTATGGGTTCCTACTTCCTGGGTTGACATTTGAAAAAATTGTATTCCAGTTTATAATGTTTAAAAATATTTCATATGAATTGAACAGTATAACTTTTTTACGTATTATATGTTATTTTATTAATATGTCCGAAATATTGTATAGAAAACTACTCCCACAGAGTAAAGAAGTAGTAAATTTTATTTTATTTAATACAGACTTTAAAATGTACCTACTTAAAAGGACAAATAAAAGACAATAAAAAGAAAGGACGTAAAGGACAGCACAGCACCTATACCACAATAAAACACTCTGCTATGTGCTCCAGAAGAGTTGTGATTCGTTTCAAACTTAATCGCACACAACGTGACACGTAACACAGTATGCGAGTGTGCTTGGTACGTTGTGTGCTCCAAAAGAGTCGCTCACTCTGTGCGACACACCTCACTGTGCGAAGTCATGTGTGCTTGCACACAAAAAAGAGTCGCTTCGACCCAACACTACTCTGTATAGTTAATCCCCAAGTTTACTGGAAGAAAAATCGATTTTTTTTTTAAATTTTTATTGAACGCCAAAAGTGTTTACATATTAATCCAGCATAATCAAAACTAGAATATAAATCAATGTTTAGAGACGGGTATTGAATAAAAAAGAATCGAATTTTTGTTTTATAATTTTTATTAAATATATGTAAAAATTGGTACAATATTGAAATTTTTAAAATACATAGTACAATTAAATAATACATTTGAAGAGAATAAATTACAAAATTCGCCATTCAGCATCCCCCACGATTTCGAGAAGATCCAATGTTTTAAATTCCAGTTTATGAGTTAGTCCGATTGGCCCATCATTCATAATATCAAATTTTGAATTGCTCTGCAGTCATGCCAGTATCTGCTCGTTCAAATTGTCAAATCTCGCCGGCAATGATATGTATCCAATTTCTAATTCCAATATTGTCTTTATTTTCGATGAGTCGAATTTTGACGGCAACTGACTTGCGCCCATTATTTTATATACTTTTCCAATCTCCATATCAGAAAGTTTAATCCATCGTTTAACAGCGCCAAGATGATTCAATACGTCCACAAAATTTTCGGCCATTTTTTGAATTAAATCTCTGTTTCCAGATGAAGCACTAGCAGTAATGGATTCCATTGTTGACAATAATTAGTTTTAACACAACAATTGAAAATTTACAACAACAAAATTTAATGTTTTTTTCACTAAAGTTTCGAACAAAATTGTAACTGAAGAAATTCTGTCGCGCCCTTTTTATAGCAGAAAAATAGTATGATGACGTCAGCTATCACACGTTATGTGGTCATACAGGTTAAAACCTGCTGCTTCATTTTCGCATATTAGACGGAAATCTTCGCTATTTGATATCAGTATACATTCTAATGACGTCAGCTGGCAATTTATACAAGTTTAAACCTGTTTTCAGATAAAAATATTATAAAATTATGAAAGCAACGCTATCTTTACATGGAATTTTGAATCAAGGTACAGAGTTCGCGGTGGTTCAGACTAGCAACGCCATCTTTTGGCGGAATTTTGAATCAAGGTACAGAGTTCGCCGTGGTTCAGACTAGCAACGCCATCTTTTCATGGAATTTTGAATTAAGGTACAGAGTTCGCGGTGGTTCAGACTAGCAACGCCATCTTGTAATGGAATTTTGAATCAAGGTACAGGGTTCGCTGTGGTTCAGACTAGCAACGCTATTTTTTAATGGCTAGTTTAACTATCAAAAAAGATTTTCAGCACCATCTGTTGAGAATTTCTCAAACTTACGCACAGGGATTGCTAGTATCCAGACTACGAGAGCCATCTAGTAGCGAATTTACAGGGCTCGAACCATCTGTTAGGGAATTTTTTAATTCTTAGGTTAAAGAAATTTTTGTTAGGTTAGGTTAGGAAAAATTTTGTTAGGTTAGGTTAGGTTAGATCAAGTTCCATTGGGTTCACTTAGGTTGGATCAAGTTCCATTGGGTTCACTTAGGTTAGAAAAAACTTCACTAGATGTCGTTAGGTTGGGGACCAAATTTTGCTCCACCCACCGCCGGAGGCTTCTAGAACCGCCCCGGTAGTTTTTCCTCCATCCGAGGTCGGCCAAAAAATCCGGATGGAGGGGTGGAGGCTCCCGTTCTCTTATATTTCTACTACTCACGTTGCTTTGAAAATTTTTTTATCGCAAGATCTCGGAACTAGAAACTTCCAGCATTAAGTCGCTTTGCTTACGATTTCGATACGACCATTTTTCCCAAAGATACAGCCATTCGAAACATCGCTGAAAATTTGGAATTTTTTTGTGATCCTTTAATTTTTTCCGTTAGTGTAGTTTATAGAACTCCACCCAAAATTTGGCCGTTTTCTTCAAATACTATAGACATTTGGAAGTTCGTTTTATTATTCCTGTAATATAAATGGAATCTCCTATTTGTATGAATTTTCGAAGTTGAGAATGAAGTTTCCGAAGTTTCGGTTCGGAAACTTCGGACATAAGAGGGGGGACGTTATTTTTTCGCACATTTTTGGCCATAACTCAAAAACTAATGCGACTTAAAATTCAAAAAAAAAAAAAAAAAATGGTTTTGAAACGTGCAAACAAAGCCCTTTCAAATGATATTCCACTTGATCTTGGTATCGCACTTTTAAATTTCAAACCCCCATTTCGTACCCCTTTTAGAACAAAAACAAAAATATTTCTAAAATTGTTTCACCTGGAATAGATGTAGACAAATGACTTCTACCAGTGTACCAAATTTAAAATTACTGGTAGCAGAAGTTGCTGAGAAAAATGGCTGTGACATACGGACGGACGGAAATTTCACCACGTCTCACCATAAGGGTTCCATTTTTATTTTTTTTACGGAACCCTAAAAATATATTCCTTTCAAATTATTTCATACAATACACGTTTATATGTTAAAATTATTTTAATTAGATATAACTATGATTCATTATTTCATTATCATACAAAAAAACTAAAAAATTATTCAAAATTTTGGGGTGTGTGTTATACGCTGGAAAATACGGTATACTTATTCTTATTATAACAGAAGTAATAATAATAAAGTATTTCATTTCTAAAACAAGATTTTAACGGAAAGTCAAAATAAAATAAATATAATTATACTCTCAGTTTCGATTTACTTATATATTATCGTAATCAGTAAATGCTCAATAAAAGTTAAAAATTATGGCCAGTAACTTAAATCGTTTTATGATTAAATTTAATCCAATGTAAGTAGGAGTGCAACTAAATTCGTTTTTGTGGAATTTATAATTTCAAATACGAAAATAGAAAAATCACTTAAGAAATGACGTTAGTTTTTGAGGTGCCATTTGTCACAAATATTTAACATTCATTTAAATATCGACCTCAATGTGTGAAAATTTTGGAAGAATTAGAAAGTATGCATAAAACACATATTTACAATCATCAAAAAAAAAAAAAAATATATATATGTATATAGTAAAACCTGCTAACTATGAGTGGATGGCGCTCTCGGTGGTTACACGTTAGTGGCGGCTCAATAGTATTATTTTCAGAACACATTTACAAAAATTATTTGATACGATTAAATAATTCTTGTTTTATTAATTTTTAATTCTAGATACTGTGTAATTTCATAAAGATATTAACATCTTCACTACTTTCAATTTTAATATATTTTTCCGACTCCTACTACCAGGACTGGGAAAAATGGTTCATTGAAACAATTTAAAATAGAAAATGGAAAATGGTTTCCAAAAATGCATTTAAAATACAAAATGGGAAATGGTTTTGCTGAACATATTTAAAATAGAAAATGGAAAATAGCTATTTAAAATGGATTATAAAATGCAAAATGCTTTTTTTTTTACTTTAAATTTACAGCTGAACCTTTTTTTATGCGGTCTTTTTTGTGCGTTTTTTTGTGCGTTTTTTTATGCTATTTTTTTATGCGATTTGTAAAAAATGGCCATTAAAATGCATAATATGAATCAAAATCAAGAGACAGTAAGAAACCTAAACATTTACTATAATAACTTTCTTTAATAAAAATACTTTTTAACGGCTTTTAAGCATTTAATCAATACATTGCACAAGAACATAAGTTATTACATCATTTATTTTTTTTAAAGATGTATTTTTTAAAATTTTCGTAATTTTAAAAACTATACTGCTATAGTTTTTATAGCTATTTATGAAGTTTTTACGTATATTTTTTTGTGCGATTTTTTTATGTGTCCCTATCCACCGTACAAAAAGAGGATCAGCTGTATTCTATAAATTTTTTTTTATATTATTAATATTAATAAAAAAAGTTAAGAAAATATCAAAAAGTTAAGAAATTAGGACAGTCTTTTGAGAAAATTTTATAAAGTTTGTATGATATGAAAACGAAATTTAACTAATGAAATATTGTTACTCAAAAATATTGTAAAATTTAATTCAGCCTTCATATATTCAAACTTTGACTACGCTACAACTGCGACTTCTAAATTATGAAAATCATCTACTCGAAATACAAAAAAATTTCTTATCGACGTGTCTTAAAGATTACACAACTTGAGTTAGAAAAGTTTGACTTACAAGTAAAGGGCCCGAGGCCGGACCTATCGATTTTGATGAAACTTAGATATATTGTAGAACACTAAAAAATAAGCGACACGTATTTCTTTTTATCGGCGGAAAAACGGTATGAAGGGGTGAAATCGCCCTCCAAAAATTGGGGTAAAAATTTAATTTTTTAAATATCTCGAAAACGGTAAGAGATAGAGCAAAAGTTTAAATTGGCAGTATTGCTCTTTTTTAAAGACGTATCTATTGGCCTTATAAAAACCTTACATACGACAGTCCAAATTCAGAACCACTTATTGTGAGATTATTACCCACTGTCAGTGTGTTAATATTAAAAATGTGTGTATGTTAACTAGTATGTAATCTAAGAGGGTGACTCATCCCCTCTCCAGTGTTGCTCAAACTGAATTTTAAAATCGAAAATTTCATTTCTACGATCTTCTAAATGTCTTAAACTATTTTCCATGAAGAAAAACTTCTTGAACTACCCAAGTAGTACGACTATTCGACACAGTCACCCCCTAGTTAACTACCCCTAGACTTAATATTAGGACATTGAGCAAAAACAGGTCAATTAGATTTTCTGATGTAGATTTTAAATCTGTCAACAGAATTTTTATATTGTTTAATTTTCATCCCCTTTTTGCAAAATTAACCCCTAAATTTTAACCCCCAGCCACCCCTGTTGACACAATTTGAACAAATTGCATACAAATAGATAGCTCTTTAAAAAAGAGCAATATCGCAAATTTAAACTTTTGCTCTATCTCTTACCGTTTTTGAGATATTTAAAAAATTAAATTTTTATCCCAATTTTTGGAGGGCGATTTCACCCCTTCAAACCGTTTTTCCGTCGATAAAAAAAAATACGTGTCGCTTATTTTTTAGTGTTCTACAACATATCTAATAAGGAAACGTTCCGATGCTGGACCTATCGATTTTGATGAAACTTAGATATGTTGTAGAACACTAAAAAATAAGCGACACGTATTTTTCTTTATCGGCGGAAAAAACGGTTTGAAGGGGTGAAATCGCCCTCCAAAAATTGGGGGTAAAAATTTAATTTTTTAAATATCTCGAAAAAGGTAAGAGATAGAGCAAAAGTTTAAATTGGCGATATTGCTCTTTTTTAAAGAGCTATCTATTGGTATGCAATTTGTTCAAATTGTGTCAACAGGGGTGGCTGGGGGTTAAAATTTAGGGGTTAATTTTGCAAAAAAGGGGTTAAAATTAAACAATATAAAAAGTTTGTTTACACATTTGAAATCTACGTCAAAAAATCTAATTGACCTGTTTTTGCTCAATGTCCTAATATTAAGTCTAGGGGTAGTTAACTAGAGGGTGACTGTGTCGAATAGTCGTACTACTTGGGTAGTTCAAGAAATTCTTCTTGATGGAAAATAGTTTAAGACATTTAGAATAACGTAGAAATGAAATTTTCGATTTCAAAATTCAGTTTGAGCAACATTGGAGAGGGGGAGAGTCATCCTCTTAAATTACATACTAGTTAATATAGACTCATTTTTAATATCAACACACTGACAGTGGGTAATAATGTCACAATAAGTGGTTCTGAAGTTGGACTATCGTATGTAAGGTTTTTATTAGGTTTCCATTCATTTTCAAAATATCGAGGTATTGAAAAAATTAAATTTTTACCACAATTTTTGGAGGGCGATTTCACTCCTTCAAACCGTTTTTCCGCCGATAAAGAAAAATACGTGTCGCTTATTTTTTAGTGTTCTACAACATATCTAAGTTTCATCAAAATCGATAGGTCCGGCCTCGGGCCCTTTACTTGTTAGAAGAACTGCAACTCTAGTAACAAATTTAACTTAAACGACATTGCAACTCGAGTTATAAAAAATTTGAGTCAGTTAAATCAAGTTACATTTAATCTACAATTTGTTAGACTTCAAGTCGTTCAATTCAAGTGCTATAATTAATATTGTATACATATAAATTTGAGTAAACGTGCATTTTCATTTTAAATGAAAAATGGATTCAAAATTTCATTTTAAATACAAAATGGAAAATGGTTTGACCGAACTTATTTAAAATAGAAAATACAAAATGTCATTTTATATTTTAAATACATATTTAAAATGAAATCATTTTAAATAGTTCCCAGCCCTGCCTACTACGCACACGGGCAGAATTAGCGGAACATACAAAATATCTGTAAAAATCAAACAAACCCTTTAATTTCAAGAAAATATTAATCCTATTTAATTATTCACTTAAAATTACATGTCCACAAGTCAATATATCTTTATTTTCGGTGGCAAAACAAGTAACCATATAAAATGGCAAATTTCTGGAATCTTATGTCGTCTAAGAATAATTTAAGTTAAAGATTATTTAACAAATAGAAAATGAAACACAGCGTTTTAATCCCACCTGGTTTCTCCCGTGCTCTTATCAAAGCTTCCATTCGTTTTTTTATACTCAGAATGATGTTATCTAAGCCCTAAGCGTGTTTGTAGAAAACTGTGGATAGCAGTGTGCCAGTGTGTGCTTGATACCGCTTAAGGCATTTAGTTAGTCGGTATCGGTCACTCAAAGCACAACGCATTATTATGTATTGCTGGACCATTGTTAGCTTGGACCCCACCTTGCTCCGTCCGACAATACATGTTTTGTGATTGTGTGTGTTTCAACTGACACAGTTACAAAGATCAAACTAACACCACTACACACAGTGTGTACTTACACAACATAGTGGTGGGAAATAGAGGGGATTTTTTGTCTACATTGGTGTCAGTAGTGCAGAGATAGCAACTTGGCTTCTGATTATTCTGTGATGTTATCTATCGTTTCCTGGGACAGTCTTTGCCATTCTTCAATTACGGCAGTTTGAAGCTCGACCATATTGAGAAGAAACGGCATTTGAATTCGAAAGTGACAGACTTCTTAAAAAGAATTGCATCAATAATAAATAAAAATAATTCTATGGAAAGTCAATTGATTCGTTACTTTAATATTATTTTAAGTAAAAATGAAAAAAAGCCAACTTTGCTTAATAAATAGGTTTTTATATTTTTTTTATGTTCCGCTGATTATGCCGGTGTGTGTATTAAAAGTAACATTTTGCGCACGGCTAACTATATGTAAAAATTAACAATTGCCCACACTGTGTGGAAATAGGCGTGGGAAATTATTTCGCACGGCTTAGTATAATAAAAAAGTTGGCTATGTCTGATTTAATATATAATATCATATGTAATTCTAAAAATATACATATGTATGTTGATTATTTATTATTGTTTCTATAGTTTTAAAGTATGCTTTGGCAAAAATTTGAACATCTTACCACTGACATTATAAATTTAAAAAATTTTTACTACTTATTTAAATTTTATTTTAATTATTTATGTTAAATTTTACGAAAAAAATGTTCTCGTAGAAAAAGTATAGTGTAAAATACGTGGGAAAAGCTTATTTTTTACTCATATGAGTTGTTGCGCGAGCCCGCAGTGAGAAATAAGCCCCTTTTCCCACTTATTGTACAATATACTATTTTTTGAGATTAGGTACTTTCAATTTTTATATTTCCGAAAAACAATAAGTTCATAATTTTGTGTTGCATCCTCCCTAAGTATTTCAGATACACGATTAGACAGTCTGTTAATAACAGCCTGAATATCTAGCGATAAAAATCGATTTTTGTTACATTCTAATCAATCGTTCTAAATTCGAAAAAATGCATGTTTGTTATGAATTTTTAAATTATTGTTAAGTGTCAGGACAGACCGGTCCGGCCTACCGTTAAACTAAACGAACGGTCTACCGCATGGTCAATTCAACACATGTATTCAAATGTACGTGTTCACCCCAATCCGATCTAGTTACTACGGTCACCGCATGGACAACTTTAAAGTGGAAAATAAACACTATTTAACAAAAAAATTTTTATAAAAGCTATTTTTTTAATAGCAGCTGAACTTTTTTTTATGTGGTTCCTATTCACCGCATAAAAAAATTGCACAAAAAAGATTTAAGAAACTTCATAAATAGTTATAAAAACTGTTGTGCAGGTTGTAAAAATCGGTGGTCTTGATCCACCGCATTAAAAAAGTATAAAATAAAAAATACATAACTCAGAACGTTCAAAACCTTACGATTTTCTTAGAAGCTGCTTTTCTAAACAAGATAAAGCATTAATTTACACGTTTTACTGTATTTTTATAATATGAAAATTTGGATAAACGTATTTGTAAAAAACTTAATGATGTAATTACTTATAGTCTTATGCAATGTACTGATTAAATAACGCTGACTGATACAACTGGAAACGAAAACAAAAGATAAAAGGAAATAAAGCTGTTGCTTTAACAAGAAACTATGCATAAAACTATGCCAAGATTTTAAAGAAAGGGTCAGACTACTAAGTGGGGAATACGAAACAAAAAAAAAATTACGGTCATCTATGACTGCACCATGCCTAGAAAGAGATCTACTCCTAGAGGCAGGAGAAGCGTGTATTGACTTAGGGCCGGATCTAGCGGGGGCAGCCGGGGCTCACTTGCTTTTTGCAGGGATTTGAATTTTGAAATTTGAATTTTTCTCGGGGAGGGAGCCAAGAATAAAGTTTGCCCCACCTCATAATAATTGTAAGTCCGGCCCACGGTCCGGCCCTGATTGACATCGTTTTTTTCATTAGGAAAATGTTCAACAGGACACGTTGAAAGAAAATTCGTGTCACAAAAGGGATGCCGAATAGCATAGAATTTGTTACGTTGTTTCCTCATGGTTGAACTTCTCTGCTATTAAGTTTTATTGCTATAGGTTTTCGTTAAGTTTTTTGTTGTTAAATCTTATGTCGCTAAGTTCCTATTGTTGCCGTTAAGTTTTGTTGTTGTATTCCGTTTTTCTTTTATTTTACTTTTTAGAAGTTGATATCAGTTTTAAATTCTAATTCAGTAACTTCTTAATAACTAATTTATTTTAATTAACTATTTAAATTTGTCTAAACTGATTAAATTAGTGAACAATGTATTTGAAATTAATATTGGGTTGGCTAAAAAAATTGTATTTTTGTAATTAACAATACAAAAATACATTTCATACAATACAAATTGTAATAAAAGGGTAAAATTAATTATCAAAGTATTATCAGTTCTAAATTATGCAAAATATTTTCAGTTTTTTTATATTTTTATAATTATATCAGACTATTGGAAATACGTATCTATTATCATAATTTTTTAAAGTAAAAATATAAAAATGATGTGGTGTGTAAATTTAATAAACATTCGTACCTACATAAAATTTTTTATAGAAAATGTATTTTAGTGAATTTAAAGATTTATTAGGTTACATTAAAGATCCCACATTTACTAAAACACTGTGGCACATGAGCATTTGGTTTCAAAAAAATCTGGAGTAAGTATTGCGGTCCATTTTAATGTTTCTTCTAGAATTGTAAAATGAACTGTATTAAATTATAGTAATAGTCTTTGGTAATAAATTAACATTTCATTATCAAAGAAATACTAATTTTTTTTTATTTGAAGTTTCAATTAGCAAAAAATCAAACTATCCTAGATTTTTTTGAAGCTTAGTAGGTACATTGTGAAAATCTTTATCAACTATTCGACGATTTTTATCAATTTTAACTTATTGGACGTTTTATATTTTTATTGCAAAATGCTGGGCATCATGACGCTGGCCGGAAGTTTTTTTGTAGTCAAAATTTAATAACTTCAATCGATTGTAGGCCGTTTGTAGATGTTTGTAGTATATTTATTTTCGTTTGTAGCCCTTTAGTTTATTTGTAATTAACAATCAAAATTTTGTACTGAAGTTAGCCGGAAGCAATCGTGAATGTAATTTTTTTTGGTAACAACAGAAAGATTATCGTTTGTAGTGTCTAAATGTAACGGTAAAATGTTAGTAGGGTCGCCTGATAAAGCATAATATTAATTAAAAAGTTATTTAAAAAAATTGCGCATGCGTGCCATTTTAAATTTGCTCCATGTGAGTTCGTTATTTTAAATTTGACGCATGTATATAGGTTTTATTGCATTATATTATTCAAAATTTAACAGATTGCGTTTATGATTACAGTAAAATTTGATCTAAAAGTTTTTTATTTTTAATTAATTATGAAAGATAATAATAATAAACTCTTAAAAAGGAAAACTTCTTACACCTACACATTTTTAAACTCATGTACTTTTATGCGAAAGAGAAGAGTGTAATGGATTTTATTTTGACAATGGTTTGTAGAATATTTTTAATTTGAATTTTTCTTGGACAGCAATTAGTATTTATCTATTATTGAAAATCTTATATGCTTTAAAACTTCAAAATTAAAAAATATTACAAAAAGTTAACCACATGTAACAGAATAATTATGTCGATTTATGAGGTTGTTATATTTTTGAAAATAAAAATAAAACAATGAATTTTAAAAACGCCGTGAGCAGCGGGGCCCCATCACGGTAGTCGAATTTTCCCCTTCATCTTCGGTATTGAATGTTTACAAGCGAAATGTGATTGAAAGTCTACAACCGAATTGCCATTTTGTTGGTTTCAAAACTGGTGATGAGTGTTCGGCTGATCGAGGCTTTAAAAAAAGGTTTTAAGTATTTAAGGGCTGTATCTCAGTAAATTTCAATTTTGTGCCGAAAACAGGTAGCAGAAAAAAAACCAACACAATTCGTACGAGGGCATTCCTGCCCATGTTTATCCGCTAATTGCCTTTATGTTTTAGTTTTAAATATTAAAAAAGGACCTTAAATAGTAAACTGGAAGGCCTTTATAAAGATATTTTTTCTTTCAAAAAAAAAAAAATAAATAAATAAAAAATAAAAAAAATAAAAAATTATTTCTTCGGTATTGAGTGTCTACAAGCGAAATATAATTGAAAGTTCACAAGCGATTTGTAATTTTGGTGGTTTCAAAACTGATAATGAGTGTCCGGTTGATCGGGGCTTTATAAAAAAATTTTAAGTTTTTAAGGGCTGAATCTCAGTAAATTTCAATTTTGTGCCGATAGAAGTTAACAGGGAAAAAGCCAACACAATTCGTACGAGGGCATTTCTATCCATGCTTATCCGCCAATTGCCTTTGTGTTTTACATTTAAATATTAAAAAAGGAACTTAAATAGTAAACTGGAAGGCTTTTATGAAGATATTTTTTCTTTCCAAAAAAATCCAAAATTTCTATTTTATAAATAATAAAAATCCAAAATTCCTAAATAATAATTAAATAAATAAATAAACAGTGACTTTAATAACATTTGCAAATTACTTAATATGTATGTATTTCATTTGTTAAAAAATTGTATTCACTTTTTTTTAAATTTTTTAAAATTACTATTCGCCTACTTGTATTTACAATAAAAGTAATGCATTTAAAACACATTTAACAATAGCATTCAATTCCGATGTAAAAATGGAAGAAGTGGGGGGAAAAGTAATGTGGACTCACTAAAAGGTACTAGCTGGATACTAACTGAATACACGTACAAAATTTCAGCCCTCTAGGTTTCCTTATGGAGTCTCTAGACGTGTTAGAAAACAAGCAAAAAAATTAAGGAAATATTGGCGTAAAAATCGTGGGGGTAAGGGTTAAAAGTTGAAACCTCCAAAAAACAGTGTCTGGCTATTAGCTTAACCTGTACACCAAATTTCAGCTCTCTAGGTTTATTTGGGGAGATTTTGACCCGAACGAAACTGTTAAAAAACAAGAAAAATCATGTTCTTTTGGGTATAAAAATGGTGGGGGTAGGGGTTAAAAGTCGAGACCCCCAAAAGGCACCCCCTTGATACTAACTCAATCCGAATACAAAATTTCAGCCCTCTAGGTTTATTCGGGTGACCTGTGCGAGTGGTACAAACTTCGAAAACGTCGAAAATGCATGAAATTGTAGCTTAAAAATGAGGGGGGTGGGGGTAAAATATTAAAACCTCCAAAAAGCACAACCTAGGTACGAGCTTTATCAACACACCAAATTTCAACCCTCTACGTTAATTCTGGGGGGCTGGGGGCCTGTTAGATCCAGCGAAAATCGTTTTTCCCCCCTCCACTCCCACCAAATCATCCTAGGAAGCTGAATTTTGGATATGTTGTAGATAATTGACCGAAACATTATTTCCAACCGGTTTGGAAAAGTTTTATTGCTTTTCCGCCCCCCACCACCCCCTTAAAGGTCGGGTCCGAAAAAAAATTTGCCCAAAATTTGACCCCACTTTGATAGTATTGTTGTGCATCGGAATAAGCCCCACTTACCAAATTTCATCTCTTAACTTCCATAGGGGGGCCCTACACATATTAAAAGGTTGCGGGAAAATATATATATATATATATATATATATCAGACATCTTTTTTTTTTACATAATCGTGTTCTACGGGTCCGAAAACGGATAGCGCCCCTGGTCTCGCCTCTCGCAGCTCTTATCGTATAGACTGTATAAGTCTAATTTTTCGGAGAAAATTCGACTAAAAAGTAATTTTTTTTATTTCAATAAAACATATTTAGTAATATATATAGTACATATTATTAAAATAATTTTTCTTAATACACTATCAAAAATACATCGTAGTTTCTTTTAAACTTGTGTCAGCAATTGGTATGAATGAAAAATTCTAAAAAAATAGCAGCTTTAAATAATAAAATCACGCAAGGATTTTCAAAAATGTGCAAATTAAACAAACTCATCAGTTACGGAAGCAATTCTTTAAAAAATAATTTACTTAATATGAAAATAACTTTGATTTGTTACTTTTAACCAAATTGAAGTTTTCTTGTAACGAGCCACCTTTCGAGTAGTTAACTCAATAACAGGTTTAAGACAATTGAAAATTATTTATTATTATTATCTATCTTTTATTAATAATTTATTATTATTATCTTTCATAATTAATTAAAAATAAAAAGTTTTTAGACTAAATTTTACTGTAATCATAAACGCAATCTGTTAAATTTTGAATAATATGGTGCAATAAAACCTATACGTGCGTCAAATTTAAAATAACGAACTCACATGGAGCAAATTTAAAATGGTACGCATGCGCAATTTTTTTTAAATAACTTTTTAATTAATATTATGCTTTATCAGGCGACCCTACTAACATTTTACCGTAAATATTTAGACACTACAAACGATAATCTTTCTATTGATACCAAAAAAAATTACATTCACGATTGCTTCCGGCTAACTTCAGTACAAAATTTTGATTGTTAATTACAAATAAACTAAAGGGCTACAAACGAAAATAAATATACTACAAACATCTACAAACGGCCTACAATCGATTGAAGCTATTAAATTTTGACTACAAAAAAACTTCCGGCCAGCGTCATGATGCCAAAATGCTGACTAAAACAAGAAATTCACTGAGAAATGCAGGTAAATTGGAATACAAATATAATTATGCAACTTTCAAATTTGTATTTTGTTATTTAATCTAATAACAAATAGTTTATTACTAAAGTTAAACTCGGATGACTCATATTTTCAGGGGACAGTTTTTTTGGTAAATCTAGTATGTAAGAACATTTTGATATCCTACTGAAGTGAAAAATGGTACAACTATTTTAAATAATAAATAATAAGTTTTTACTTTATCTACGTTTGGCTTACGCGGGCTCGACCGTACATGAAAATTGTTTGATGTATTAATGATGATTCCAATTAGTATTGTATGTAATATGGCTCTTAAAATTTGTACAGTTTCTATCTTTCCTCTGTTATTTCCCCGACACTCGAAAATTTCATACGATAATAAAATGATTAACATGCGTTAATTATAGCACTTTGAAATCGTATTTATATTTAGTATGTCAAGGTAAGTAATTTGAATTGCGTCCATAATGAATTCAAAGAGTAATCTTATCATGGAGTATGAAATTTGCATTTTGATTTTATTTAAAATTGTTATAATTTATCTGTGTAACACTTAAATAAAAATGTAATTGTTTTCATAAATGTGTCTTTCAAAAGACACACTTCTTATAATTGATTTAGATAATATTTACAATCTCAAAGACAATTACGTACTTGGATAAAGTTTGATCATTGTTTTTATTTTTTTTTCTTTTATAGAAATGTATAAATAAGTCAAAAAATCTAGACCAAAACTTATTAGTTCGTAACTAGCAATAAAAATGAGGCAGATTATAATATTTCTGGTTTGTTCAGCAGTATTTTTTGTCAGTGCTTTGGATCAAGTGAAGCTTTACAATGGGTGAGTGAATCAAATTTTTTTTTTACTTTGAATTTATCTGCTATAGAAATGAAGTAAAACTTTTCAACGAAACTTTAAGTGACTTTTTCTATTTTTTTTTTTAAATTTTATTTTACACCCAGATAGTCATACCTTACGTATATAATGATGAAATGCACAACTGGTACACTATTTTGATAGCTAATACACTTTATATGGAATTGTTGATATCCTCCGACATGGTACGTGAATTAGTAAGTTTCATTTGTCGTCGACGTGAGAACCGAGAACCTAGTGGAAAATTTTAAGCTGACTTTTATCTTCCTCCGGAATCTCAATACTATTTGTGTGAAAAATTGTCAATAACTGTTCTGCTGTTTTATTTGAGCCTTAATTAATGATCCTGGAAGACAATCTTGACCTAACTTTAATTTTTAATTTGATATATATTATATTATGAAATTCTATACAAAATCTTTTTCTTATCATGCTTCGATTCGCTCGTCTAACAACTCCAAATTACTTTAGCAAAAAATATTTATTCAACCGTATATCTAATCCGACAAAAACAGATATTTGGGAATATCTGTAAAAAATGGCGCCAAGAATATTATGTATTTGTATTTGCTATGCCAAGAACAGATATAATTATAATAACTAAGCTTACGTACAGATGGTATTTAAAAAAATACCTAATCTAAAAAAAATAATACTAATTTCCGGAATAAAAACTTTTGTTGTACCCATATTTCAGTAGTTTATGTCTACTCACAATCAGTTCGTATTTGGTGGATATAGTACACCTAAACCTTCTATGCGCCTTTTTTTGTGCGACTTTTTTATGCGATTTTTTATACGGTTTTTGAAAAAATAAAATGCACAATGTGAATCAAAATCAAGAGACAGTCCGAAACTTAGACATTAACTATCATTAAGTTTTTTCACAGATGTATTTTTCACAATTTTCCTAATATTATAAAAATGAAATAAAATGTTCTCCTGTGTAAATTAATGGTTTATCTTTTTTAGAAAAGCAACTTCTAAGGAAATCATGAGGTTTTGAGTGTTACCTGTAATTTTTAAAATCTAATGTTTTTTGTCGTTACCTCTAAGTTTTTTTTTCACTGACAAAACCATGTTCAGACCGACTGTTAAATGTTTAGTGTTAGAGAGTAATATCACCTTGTGTTCACTATATTTCATGTGAAAGGAAAGAGATAGAGATATGAGGTTTTGTGCATATGAAAGTACTAGTCTTTAACTACAAAAAATATTTTTTATTTTAGTTTTAAAATGGCCGCACAGCAGCGCACACAAGGAAGAAAAATCTCGAACGGTCGACATGGGTGTACCGCTACACAATTTTTAATTTGTAAAAAATCAAAAAGTTTCTTAAAATATAGTTCAAAATCTAGCGAACGTCGTAGGATTTTTTCTATAAATTGTTTTTTAAAAAAGGGCGTTAGTTTGAACTTTTGTTTTTTTCGAAAAAATTGACCAAAAATCGCTTATAAAATCTATAAATATCAATTTATCAAAAAAATCCTACGACATTCGCTAGATTCTGGACTATATTTTAAGAATCTTTTTGGTTTTATTATATTTGGTAATATTTGGTAATATTGAACAAAATAATTTTTTAATGATTCGAAAACATAAAAGAAAATAATTTTCAGTTTTTTTAAATCTTAAAGTTGGTTTTTAATGACACAACTTAAATATATGGGCGATTCTCGCGTGACGCACGAGACATTTTTGCAACAAAAACATTTTTTTTTTAAATGAAATTAATAACAAACAAAACAAAAAGTTTATAACATGGGGCAACTGGATTAAAATTTTTTGAGCATATTTTAACTTATATCTGAAATGCAGTACTCCAAATATAAGACATAAACTTCGTTTTGTACGAAGTCCCGTGCCTCATGTGAGTTTATGCCTTTTACATATCTTGAGTACTGGACTGCAGATAAAAATTATAATATGCTCAAAAAATTTTAATTCATTTTCTGCGTATTATAAACATTCTGCTTTGTTTATTATTAATCGCATTTTTTATGAAAAAATGTTTTTGTTGCAAAAATGTCCCTCGCGTCACACGAGAATCGCCCATATACCTAAGATCCATCTCTCATCATACTTTTGCATTTACTTGTAGGTTAAAAATTCTAACTTAAAATTTATTTCTTCTAAACTAAACGTCAGAAATTATTCAAATGGTGTCAGTGAATGCATCATATCTTTCTCTATAATATACCAAAATTCCAAATTCTAAACATGGAAAATTTCTTTTAATCGATTCACCTTAAATAATATTATTTTACAACTAGCCGTTTACGCCGTATACCAGCCAATCGGCAACATCTCAGGATGTCAGTCAGTGTTAAATATTTATTAAATAAGATAATATTATTTACTTAAATAGCCTTAGTAATATATGAGGGTTGTCATTCTAAAGTCTGCAATCTCCACCTTGCTCAAATTTTGGGAAATCGCGAAAAATTGATTTAGACTATTGGAGTTCGAACATACTAACAAAAATTAGTGCGCTTATAGATTTAGACCATAAAAAAAGATTTCCGGTGTCAAAATCCACGTATTTTCTAAACTTTCTGAGTTATTCAGCTCTAAATGTTGAAGATTGCAGATTATGATTTGAACTAGTGGATATTGCCGTCTTTGTTCCAAACGGAATTGGATTTTGCTTATTGCGATCTAAATAGTCATACAATTTTAGTTTTATTTCACACATTAATTTCTTACCACATTGAAAATACATACCGCAATTTAGATTGCTTTTAATTTAGTATACAAGAAGGTTGGCATACAGGAGGCCTAGGTTTGAATCCCGACTGAATAGAGATTTTCTACTCTGTACTTTGGATGTCCGGGGTGCACTCATACTTTGTGAGGACTAATGAGTAGTTATACTTATATGAGTGGCGGCGTTACTAGAAAAAAAAAATAATGTTATGGATTTAGAAAAATCATGACGCTCTTTGTGATACCCACAAAAATTGTGAAGAAGCTTTTCTGGATAGAGGAGAAACTGAACTATAAGTTTTTAGTGACATCTTGTGTCTGTGGCTACCAACTATAAAGTTTGTCGGCCTTTACGGGGGCGACGAGGTAGTTGAATTACGAAATTTATAACAAAAAAGATTAATATACATTTATTAATATATATTAATATATATTTTGTTATAAATTCCACAGTCATTTATAACAAAATATCCTGGTTTCCCATTTTCGTGAAAGCCTTACTTAGTAGAGGCGCTGAAACTCGTATACTACGATTTTACATTAATTCTTATTGACTGTTTCCCCTCTATCCCATACTCTTCACCACAAGGAATTCATAGTTTACTTACATACTTTTAATCCAAAGTGACGGAATTGAAACAAAATGAGTACAGTAATAATGCTCAGTTTTCTGAAAAAATTAGTATTTTCTGCATTTTACAGATGGATTTATTTTGTTATAAAATTTACAAGTTAACAATATAGTGTGTAAATTTAGCACAATTAAACAACAAACTGGGTCAATTCAGGACATGGTTCGCACATGATCATCAGGATTTGAGGTCCTAATTAGGAAAATTTTTTAAATTAGTTCGTTCAATCTCAAAAATTACCAATATTTTATGTTGTGATAAGTAATTTTTCGATAGAAAAATGTTTGTATTAAGCAATGTGAAAATTTAGTTCCATTATTTTTAGTTATATTTGAAAAAATAAAATTTTTCCCCAAAATTAAGGAATGTAACTTTTGAGAAAATAAGTGGTCCACTGTAAAGCAATAAATTAAAAAAATGTCAACAGTGATATAAAAATTTTCGTTTGCTAGATAATGTAAACAAATTTCTATTTCTCTTATAATTATTTTAAAACATATATATCTCACTTACTTACGCAGGTAGAGAGATAATTCACAAATCACAACAGAATACATACATACATAATACATTATAAATAATATGTCATATAGGTAGTGGTCCATTTGTGTATTTAATGAGCTTACCGATTCAAGCGTATAGGTACATCACACATAACATACATAGGCATAGTGAAGTCATTCAAGTACCTATGCATTTTATTATTTTAAATATTTTTAATTAATTAAATTTCAGTTAATTTTTATCGAAAGATGCAAATATGTATGTATAATATAGTGACATTATTAACAGTTGTATGTTGTATTTATTTATTGATTATTAAAACCAAAAAGAAACTAAGGCATTACTACAAAAAATTTAAATTTAAAAAAAACAAAAAAAAAAAAAAACAATGTATTCTAAATGGCTATTACTTTTAAAGAAAGTCTCTCAGATGACTTTTATATGTCAAAATATAATATATAAACATTGACCCAACAATATATTGTACCTTAAAAAAAAGTTCACCCCTGTTAATCCTGATGTATGTTTTCAGCCTGCTTATCAACATTATTTTCCTCTTGATTCTGATTGGTTGATATCGGATATTGTCGAGTTTGTTATGACATGGAGCTTGTAGTATTGTACAAATACAATAGCCACCCGATTATAACAATCTCGATTATAACAATTTATCACTATCTTCGTCTAACTTTTTGTTTACAAAACATGTACGTGAATGTTAGAATTTAGTATGTGTTAGTAACATTGAAGAATGACGCATTTAATTTTTCTGTGGCGGCACCTTCCTAAACTAAAAATAAATACAGTGGACATCCAATGGTACGTACTCCGATTTTACGTAGCGACCTCAGCGACTTAGTGAGGTTCTCTTCTCAGAGATATTTTACCGTTCATCTCTTTTGGTGAAAATTTATGTACCAAGACAGAGTCAGGACCGCAAGTAATACTGTCTGAGGTTCTCGTAGCCTCTAAAAAAATTAAAATTTTTTTGCATATATAATATGCGATATAATATTTTTTTTTGCATACATAATGTAAAATTTTAGAATGTTCTATTTGTCAGATAGCAACGATATCAAAAAGCAGACTTCATTGTTGGATTAGTCACTAAAAATAAGATTAAACAGCGCAGATTGACAAAAATTCTAGAATGTTCTATTTGTCAACTAGCAAAGATATCCAAAAATAAACGTCGCCATTGAATTAGTCATCAAAACAGAGACCAAATAACACATTTTGACAAATGTTCTACAATATTCCATTTGTCAACTACCAAAGATATTGAAAAACTTATTGCACCATTTAATTGTCTAATCGCAATTAAACTAATGTAAACTAAATGTCCCAAACGTTCTAGAATGATCTATTCGTCCGCCAGTAAACAAAGTGAAAAACTGGTTTCGTCATTGGACTGACCATCGATGGCATTCGGCATCGAACAGCAAAAGTTACCAGATGTTTTCAAATATTTCCTTCTTTGCTGATTGACGAATAGAATATTCTAGAACATTTATCAAAATGAGATATTTGGTCTCTTTTTCGATGATCAATTAAAGGGTGCAATCGATTTTTCGATATCGTTGTTAGTTGACGAATAGAACATTCTAGAATTTTTGTGAAGTTGCCCTGCTTAATCTCATTTTTAGTAACCAATTCAATAGTAAAGTTTGTTTTTTGATATCTCTGCTAAGTAACGATTAGAATATTCTAGAATTTTTGTCAGTTTCCGCTATTTGGCGTTTTTTATGCTGATGAATGCAATAGTGAAGTTGGTATTTCGACATCTTTGCCAGTTTTCTAGGAATCGCCACTTATATTCATTGATATAACATTCGGTTCCGTTTGTCTGTACAATGGAATTTTAGATGTAAATTATCTCTTAGGATAGTTTTGTTTTAAATAAACTCACAATCAGATAAATAATATTTACCCGTATTAATAGATTTGAGCGCTACTTTATGGTATTCCATATTTGTAAATAATAAACAAATATTTTACTTTGCAAAATACCACTTTTATTTTTGAAACTGTGACAATATTGTTTCGAACCGTTAGTTCGTTTTCAAACAGAATAAAATTTATATTCAATACATGCTAATATACTAATTTTTACCTACCTATACTTATGAAGGGTAAGTACTCCACACCATATACCACTCCTCTTCATAAGTATAGGTAGATAAAAATTAGTATATAAGCGCATGTATTGAATATAAATTTTATTCTGTTTGAAAATGAACTAACGGTTCGAAACAATATTGTCACAGTTTCAAAAATAAAAGTGGTATTTTGCAAAGTAAAATATTTGTTTATTATTTACAAATATTTACCCGCTTATCTCAATACTTCCCCTTAAATTTGCACAGAGCACTACGTACCATTAGATTTCTGATGTGTATTTAGTTAAAAAATTAATGAGCCGCCTATGACAATCACTCGATTATAACAATCCCTACCCTAAGAGGAACATTTAATTGTTATAATCGAGTTTCTATTGTACATTCATACCGATTCATACACATATCCCAAAGATTTATTTTTCTTAATTGTAAACAAAATAGTAAAGTGGCCCCTACACACTCAGTAACATTATAGAAAATCTGATCTTATATAATATTACGGATGTGGCTATTTATACATACAGTATGTATAACTAATTGGCTATTTATACATACAGTATGTATACGCAATTGGCTATTTATACATACAGTATGTATACGAAATTGGCTATTTATACATATATAGTGTGTATATAAAATTAGCTGTTTATACATAATTATGTGTATACTGAATTGGCTATTTAAACCTACAGTATGTAGTTATGTACTACTTAAAGCTAAGCTGTATACGCAGTTGGCTACTTATACATACTGATTGAATGCGCTATTATTAAAATTAATATTTTTTTAATAACTACACCATTATAATAACCGAATACCTCCGATTGAGCTGAATTTTTTTTACATAATATTTTTGGCTTAAGAAGTTATCCCCTAAACGGATTTTTGACGACGAGGACTGGAAGTGTATTTTTCAACCCTTCGAATGTCAAGCCTAGGGATTACTAAAAAATGTTTTCCGTTACCATAGCAACAAAAATTAACGATCGATTCTTATGGAACTTGGTGAGTAGCACAAAAAAGAAACAATGAAGTTTTTCGATATTTTGCTTAGTTTTCGTGATATTACGTGTCAAATTTGGAAAACTTACTATATTGGATAGACAATTACGGCTTGTATTGACCGAACAACATCATTGAAACCTCATTTTCGGGCAAAGGGTAATTAAATAATTTTGAAGTCATTACACGCCGAGACATATTTGTAAATAATTACCCTTTGCCCAAGAATGAGGTTTCATTGGTGACGTCCCGTTCATTTTTCACTAATTTCTATGAATAAAAACCAAAATATACCATTCAAAAATTATATTTAAAACTGAGTTTATATCCGTAAAAATTGATACTACGTATATGTGAATGTGTGTAATATACAATTCATTACCTCATTATAGTAAGTTTTAGAAATACAACACGTATTATCTCGAAAACTAAACAGGATATCGAAAAAATTTGTTCTTCCTTTTTTGTTCCATTGATCAAATTCTATAAGAATCTGCCTCTAATTTTTTATTACCATAACAAAGGAAACCTTTTTTTAGTCCTCAGATATGCAACTTCCGGTTCGCGTCGCCAAAATCCGTTGTTAAGCTAAAAGATTATACAAAATTCAATCGGTGGTACGCGAGAATTTCGTTATTATTAGAATCGATAAATTTGTTACTATAAGTTAAGTTATTGTCACCAGTGGAAAAGTCCATTTTAATACGCGCACCACGAAATTTTGACGATATTTTTGGTGCTCAATGTGCGCATTATACATCAGAAATTACGGTAATTCTGAATAAGTAGTCAACTGCGTATACATACTGCATGTTTAAACAAAATATTCCATATACATACTGTATGTATAAATAGCCAATTTCGTATACATACTGTATGTATAAATAGCCAATTGCGTATACATACTGTATGTATAAATAGCCAATTGCGTATACATACTGTATGTATAAATAGCCACATCCATTAATTTATTGTAGATTATACTGAAGGATTGTACGACATGCAACTTTATTTATTTACAAGTTTAATTTGTTTATTGTGTCACCTATTGTGCCTATAATTTGAACCAGTTTAAAATATTAATTTGTAAAAAGTAATTGAAGCGTTGGAAGTAGCAAAGGCACTAAGTACCAATTCATATATTTTGAGTTATTACACAAATAAAGAATAAAAACTCCTTAGATATAATACATTACGTAATTTTTTATTTACTTATTACACGAGAGGTTTGTATTTTTTTCGAATAAATTTGGATTTGTCTAACGAAAATTTGTTGCCTATAGCAATTTAACGAGAAGAACTGTCAACTAACAAAAACGCTTCAGCTCCGCTGTCGCGTTTTTGGGTTGACAGTTCTTCTCGGAAAAACCATTTTGAGCATGTGCACACATTAGGCAAAAACTATTGGACGGATTTCAATAAAATTTGGTGCGGTGGGAACTCATTACCTAGGGTAAAATTTAGAATACTTTTTACTCTGGGAAAATGCCTTATTCCCACGGGAAAATAGAAAAACCATTTTGTGCATGTGCACGTATTACGCAAAAACTATTGGACCGATTTTTATGAAATTTGGTGTGGTGATAACCTATTACTTGGGTCAACATTTAAGATACTTTTTACTCCGGGAAAATTCCTCATTCCCACGGGAAAATAGAAAAACCATTTTGAGCATGTGCCTGCATTACACAAAAATTATTATTCTTTGCAAGTTCTGTATAATTATTACACTTCCATACTTCTCATTGAGTTTATAACAGTGCTTTGCGCGAACGACGTCGCGGGTACGGCTAGTAAATAAAAAAAATTAAAAATTAGAACTCTCTTTTTTAAAAAATTATCGTCTATTCTTCATTTACGGGTATTGTATAGGGTCTCAAGTTTCTGAAAAAAGCAGTCCGAGACCTAGGTTAATAATGTGTTCAAATTTCCCAGACAAAATATCGTTTTTTAACTATAGTACATAATTTTTATAGTATATAATTAATTAAAATGTGATCTAAACATTTCAAAGATACAGACACGGGAATATTAGAATATTATATTGCTAGAATAATGTAATTAAGCATTAACAATCGCTATTAGACTCGTATTTGATATCAGCAATGCCGAAATAAACAATTTTTACATTAAAATAGTTAAGTAATAAGTTCGATAATTATACAAGATTAAAAATCGTCAAATGTATGGTAAAACATTTTCATCTATGACTACCAAATTCAAAATATAATTAGCACCACTCTACTTGATGTTAAATACAGACTAATAATGTTGACAATCCGTGCACTTTTCCTTGCACAAATTAAATTTTAAAAATGAATATGTAAATTTGAAAGATAACAAAGAATGACAAATAGGTTTCATATTCAAAATCTATGCTTTCTTTCTGTCTAACAAAGACTTATCTAAAAATATGTAGTGTGTGAAGAAATCGTCATATTTTTATGCATAAAAACAGAAACTTTTACTAGTGTTAGAATATTGATATTTAACAACAGAAATAGTAAAAAATATGAAAAACTGATGGGACACAAACTCACAAGTTAAGATTAAAAACTTTCTGAATACATTATGGGCGGAGCTTAAAATTTAGATAAACTAGTATCTTTAAGGGGAGGTTTACTTGAGAGTCGTTAAAAAAATCGATTTTTTTTTTTGCAGAAATTGGTAGCTAATTATGTGTAGAATATGTTCCCAAAGTGATTTTGCTGAAAGTAATTTAAGGGAAGGTTTACTTGAGATTTGATAAAAAAAATCTATTTTTTTTGCCGAAATTGATAGCAAATTATGTGTAGAATATGTTCCCAAAGTGATTTTACTGAAAATAATTTAAAAACAAGATTCTTGCACATTAACCGAATACAGCTTTCTATAAAAAAAATAATTCAAAAAGCGTAGTTCACGCAATAATGAGTATTAAATATAAAATTTTGAAAATACGTTTCTTTATATATTATATATTATATTATATATATTTTATAATATCTCGGAACTACATTTTTGGAACTGGTGGACACGATAACTCAAAAACTATTCGATGGATCCTTTTATTAAATTTTCTATTTTAAAGATAATTCAATTCTTCGGCACCTCTACCTGAGTTCAATACACTTTCAATATTTTCTTATTTTAACTATAGAGAAAATTTTTTTATAAATAATAAACAAATATGGAATACCATAAAGTAACGCTCAAATCTATTAATATTAAAAAATTTTTATCTCAAAATGCCGACCTTTTACTGCCAGTGACGACTACAATAAATAAGGGTACAAAAAAAAAAAGAAAGAGAATTAGAAATGTCAACATCAAAAAATGATATTGTAGCCACTCTAGGAATTTGTAGAAGCAAAATATAAATAACTATGTTTTTTAGTAACCGACTTGTTTTTTTCTTTTCTTCATTTCTTTTTTTAATTGTGCCTTTTAATTATAAATTTAATAATTAATATAAATTCAAAATAATATCTGACGTTTTATCCCATATTTAAAATCTAAATTTTTTAATTTAGTTTAAAATAAAATTAGCATGTCACAAGAGTTCGTAACGTTATTTTTTTTTTTTTTTTGAATTATCGTAATCGACTTCTTTTTCTAATTGAAAGTTTGTCTAATTCTTACACAACTTTAATAATTAATATCAAATCAAAATAATATCTAGCGTTTTACTTCATATTAAAACACCACGAAAAATTTTTACCTAATGGTTCTAATTAACAGAATTTTAACCTCAAAATAAATATTTATTATGTTAATTATTTTCCTTTTATATTTTTATAAAGGTTCGAGGAAAAAAAATAAGATCAAGCAATAGCAACATTCCCTAGATCAGAGGTCGCCAAACTCCCCCCAAGAGTCTATTTAACAAAAGTAGGAGTCGATCTGAACCAGAGGGTACCTAATTATTAGATCCATAATATATACTTTATTAGGTTCTAATAGATAGCTTTATTTTAATTAACTGAAAATTACTTTTATGGGAATCGACAGAGATTTCGAAAAATTATATAGGGGTCGATAACCAAAAAAGTTTCGCGACCCCTGCCCTACAACAAACATTCCTCGTTCTTTGTTTGTTTATTATTTTTACAAATTTCCATATTGGACATTATTTATTAATCTAATCTACCATTTAGTGATGTTGACTCCGTATCTCCATGGAGAAACAAATCAACAATACTATGGTTTAATTTTTTTAGCTGCGTAAATCCAACCTAAGTTGACGTAATAAAAGTTTTATACATACATACTCTTTGTCCGGTTTTACTTGGCGGGTCACAAAATCGGCGCGGAAACCTATTTGTGTAAGTAGTATTCGTAGTATTGTAGTAGTATTTGTGTACTACACTCTGTGTATATGCTGGTGTACACTAACACATATACAGATATGCGTGAGGTTGAAAATCCAGCCGCCAAGTAGAAATGAACAACCTATACCTTTTTCTTTCTCTTTTATTATTTGGAGTTAGATTTTAGTTTGACAAGAACAACAACAGAAATAACGGATTATGTGAATTTTTAATATTTATAAATAATTTTATACATAATTGATATATAGAATAGAAATAGACTAATAAACTTAAACTATCCAGCATTACATCAGCCATTCTCCGCTTTTGGAATTAATACACTTTTAAAATATAAAAGGGGAGGAGCTTAATATTTAAATCAATTTATCTCATTAAATACTAATTTACGGGGGGAACTAATAATTTACGGCCGATTATATAAGGTAACTAAGCATATTTCTGAATAAATTTTCCGATTTTATCCTATGTTTCGAAGTATTTTCGATAAAGCATATAACAATGACGTCAGATCTGAAATCTAATGGGGATATAGAAAGTCGGTAGGTATAATGTGATATGACACCGATTTATTTTTATTTTTTTTTTTGTTTTTTCTTCCAAAGTACTTGCCGAATTTTCTACCGAAATTCTTGATACCTATATATACTCAATAATTTTTGTTTCTGTTCGGACATATGATCGCGTTCCGGTATAGGGGCTTTTACGTTTCTGCCAAGTTATATTTTATTTTTATTAAAAAGCAAGAACTCTAATTCTACTAATTAACTTGTTGAACTAATTTAAAAATATTCTTAAAAAAAGTCTTAATTATTTTTATCGATGTTATTATTTTTTATTATAGATACAAAGTATTTAGTATTACACCAAGAAATTCATCAGATTTAAAATTAATTGGTGAACTTCATAACATGCACGAGTTAGATGTATGGAGTTCGGCGAGAAGAGTTGGTGTTCCAACGGTTGTTATGGTTCCACCAAACGTCGAATCACAGTTCAAACAACAATTGCGTTCAAATAACTTGAAGTATCGAATTACAATCCCAGATTTACAAAGGTATACTTTATATATTTAAGAGGGATTTTAATTTTGTTAATCTTTGTAAAATTATTATTATTTTTTTTTATTTATTTTTTATTTTATTTTATTTTATTTTATTTTTTTTGTAGAGTTCTTAATTTAGAACGACGGGAACAATTTCTTAGGCGGCAAAAGGAACCAGGAATATCTTTTAAGAGATATAATAGATTTGATGAGGTATAACTTATTATTATTTTCTAAGTTTAGTTATGATTCCTATTTCTACTTGAATAACTGTGAATTTGTAGTCTTTTTTTATTAATTGCCCTGTTCACTGTCTTCTCATATTAATGAAATGTTAATTGGGTACTAAAGGTATGCTAATTTTTGCTTTGCAGATTAATAATTATTTACTTAATCTCACCAAACAATATCCTGACGTAACATCGCTAATTAATATTGGGAAAACCTACGAAGGACGTTCACTAAATGTGCTAAAGATATCAACGGGTGGTAACGGTAGTAAACCATCCATATTTGTTGATGGAGGTATTCATGCTAGGGAATGGATTGCACCTGCCCAAGTTTTATACATCGTAAATCAATTGGTTGAGTGTCAAAATACAAATAAAGATATGATCGATCAATTAGATTGGTATATTTTGCCAGTTTTGAATCCTGATGGTTATGAATTCAGTCATATTAAGGTAAGAATCAAAGTAAATTAAGTCAATTGTATTAAGCTAAAACAGAAGCACACTTTTCGAGAAGTCCCTCTCAATTCTATGATTTTGGCAAATTTTTGAATGGAAAATTTAACTATAACACTTACTGTCATGGTGAGAATTCAGTCAGGGATTATGATAGAAATTTATTTTGAGGCCCCTAAAAACCGAAAATGACATTCAATAAAATTAAAAAGTTTTTTAATTTTTTTTTACATCATGATAAAGAGAGTAAAGGATTACGTAAGATGCGTTTTTGAACCATCCTTTGTAAGCGAGTTTTCGAAAAATAGTATGTTATACGCCAAGGGACTAAAGTGTGAGTTTCAATCCCGAGTGTGGAGTTTGTTGCCAGAGGGCCTGTAAAGGCCTGAGGGCAACAAATCACACGAGGGATGGAAAAAAACACTTTAGTCCTGTGGTGTATGTACTAGTTTTTGCAATTCCGATTAAATTAAAATTATAAAATTTAAAAAAAAATAACTTAAATGTCATTCAAATTGTATGTAATAATATTCCATCAAGTATACTTTGGATAAATCAATCGAATTATACAATACAATATAAATGTTTGTCTCTGTCTACAAGTTTGAATTTGTTTATTATTTTCAATTACCTACAACGCTATTTAATTAAAATTATATTTTTGTAAATTGTGCTTGCTGATTGGTTTAAAAGCGGGAGCAAAATAATTTTTAAGTCCCTCGGGACTAAAAGTGGCACTTTACTCCCTATTATAACGGAGTAAATCATGTATTTTAGTCCCGGAATTGCAAAAAAGTAATTTTTGTAACTGGAAATTCACTATGTTATGTAGGAATGTTGCGACAGGGGTATTTTCATTTACTTTTTAGATGTATCTTCGAACCTTTTGTATGTGTCTCGAACAAATAAATTTTCAATACATTGCTTTGAAATTAAATTGTAACTAATTTTCCAGACACCTGTACTTGATTTATCTTGAGTTCATAGGAGAGATGGCATAATAATGATTTATCCATAATTTTACACAACCAAAATAATTTTATACCGTTTAAAATAAATATAAAATCAATTTTATAAATTTTATTATAATTATACGTACAACCTCGTTCGTATTATTATACTACAAATGGGGTCCATCTTTCCTACAATATATTTAATCTTTGTTAAATTAGTAGTACCTAAAGGAAAATTAAAATTTAAAAAAAACCTCAGTTCGTTATTTTCGGAGATCTTATTAACCCGACGATTCTAAAGCATCAATATTCATACATCAATAGCATATATAATTGTCCCTTGGGGACAATTTTAACCTTAGGTTCATTTTTCCAGAATACCTAATGCTACTGAAGCAAAATTTGTTTAATATCCGTCCAGTCGCTTATTTTAAGCCTTTTGGGGATACTAAGTACCTACTAAAAGTAGGCTAGAATATAGCACACATCACCTATTCGCCAGTGAAAATAAATTTGAAATCAGTTAGGTAATTTTCGAGATTGGCGGCAACGAACCCACTAACGCGTAAACAACATTTATAATTCTATTTTCTGGTTACTATTTTTACAAAAAATAACAGGTCATAAAAGTTTACTTACCTTGATAGGTACGTAACTAATCGCTTACCGTCGATTAGTAAATAGGTTTGTTGGGTAGAGCAGGACTGTATGAAAAATAACGAAATGTATGAAAACTATTGATACTTACCGAAAGATGATTAATTGCGAATCCCGGTTTTATTTACTGCTGATAAGGGTAGGTTTAAAGGATAAGCAGTAGATTCTCCACAAAAAAAAAAAATGAATGCACAATTTAATCTATGTCTCTTACACGTGTTTTTCACTGACACAATAATTAGACACAAAAAACAATTTGGAAAAAAAATGGTTTAGTTAACAAGTAGCAGTGGTTTATTTGTTTCGGTTTTCGATACAAAGTGGTTGGTACAATTATTTACATACAACATTAGATTATTGAAGTATACATATACATACAAATGTGTTAATATTAGAAAAGAGTAAATAAGGTATCTGCATCTATACAAATGTACAAAACTTAAAGATACGATTAGGTAAGCATGTATATACATTATGCAATACACAATAATTAATAATTACACACAAAAAAACATCGGGTAAAGCAAAAAAGAAAAATCTAGGATAATGATAAAATTATAGGTGAATATGAAAACAGCTACGTATTATAATCCATAATTGTTTGCACATAGTTAAAGACATCTTTTAGCTGTTCTTTTGTTTGGATTAATAAAATAATGTGTATACTGTAGGAGTTATTTTCTTCCGGGTATTTGATTAAATACTGTTCACGGCTAGCTTCATATCACGGGTAGTTTAAAAATATATGGTTGATATTTTGCACTTCCTGTAGATTGCAGTTGGTGTACGCTTCGTCCAATCTTAGTTTTAATTTTGTATTCGGATCCTTGTATTTATTTAGTGTAAGTAAATGGTCATTACCCATTCTTATTCGCGCGATGAGCTTGATTTTTGTTGGGTAAGTTTCAAAGGTTAGGTATGGTTCGATACCAGTAGACGATTTCAGTTCTTTATATATTGTGTTGTAGGTTGATACTTCAGCAAGCCTTATATCCTCTTGGTACAGGTAGTTACTGAAGTGTTCACAGATAGTATTTATGAGTGGCTTATTTATTATTTGTGTGTTTTCCAGTATATGTGAGTAATTAATTTTCCTTATCATATTACTTAGTTGTGTTACCCAATTAAACTTGCTCTGGTTACCCTCCCAGTTTTTGCGTAGCTGGAGCATTCTGTTGAGGCATGCTTGAGGGTATTTTTGTGGTGACATTACTGCCATCTTATATATTTATCTTAGCGGGCAATATAGGATTTTATGTTGTAGATGTCGTAAACCCAGTTCAAGTCTTAAAATATTTCCAGCGGTATTAATTGGCAAAAATAAGAGGTTTTTGATGAATAATGTCTGCAAAACTTCTAGTTGGTTAGCGGTCCATAGTCCCCAGATTTCGGAGTGGCTAAAAGTGTGCTATTAAAAAGTTGTAATCTTTTTTCCCAGTTAACTAGTTTGGAACTGCGAATAACTTCAGTTATTTCCGCTAGAGCTCTTTTCCCTTTATTGATTGCCGTATCCGTTTGTTGCCCGAAGAATCCGTTAAAGAAGAAATTTACTCCTAAGTAAGTGTAAAAAAGGGGCGCTATCCGTTTTCGGACCCGTAGAACACGAATATGTAGAAAAAAAAATGTCTGATATATATATATATATATATATATATATATATATATATATATATATATATATATATATATATATATATATATATATATATATATATATATATATATATATATATATATATTCCCGCCACCTTTTAGTGTAGGGCCCCCCTATGGAAGTTAAGAGATGAAATTTGGTAAATGGGGCTCATTTTCGAGGCACCTCATACTATCAAAGTGGGGTCAAATTTTGGGCAAATTTTTTTTCTGACCCGACCTTTAAGGGGGTGGTGGGGGACGGAAAAGCAATAAAACTTTTCCAAACCGGTTTTAAATAATGTTTCGGTCAATTATCTACAACATATCCAAAATTCAGCTTCCTAGGATGATATGGTGGGAGTAGAGGGGGGAAAAACAATTTTCGCTGGATCTAACAGGCCCCCAGCCCCCCAGAATTAACGTAGAGGGTTGAAATTTGGTGTGTTGATAAAGTTCGTACCTAGGTTGTGCTTTTTGGAGGTTTTAATATTTTACCTCCACCCACCTCATTTTTAAGCTACAATTTCATGCATTTTCGACGTTTCCGAAGTTTGTACCACTCGCACAGGTCACCCGAATAAACCTAGAGGGCTGAAATTTTGTATTCGGATTGAGTTAGTATCAAGGGGGTGCCTTTTGGGGGTCTCGACTTTTAACCCCTACCCCCACCATTTTTATACCCAAAAGAACATGATTTTTCTTGTTTTTTAACAGTTTCGTTCGGGTCAAAATCTCCCCAAATAAACCTAGAGGGCTGAAATTTGGTGTACAGGTTAAGCTAATAGCCAGACACTGTTTTTTGGAGGTTTCAACTTTTAACCCTTACCCCCACGATTTTTACGCCAATATTTCCTTAATTTTTTTGCTTGTTTTCTAACACGTCTAGAGACTCCATAAGGAAACCTAGAGGGCTGAAATTTTGTACGTGTATTCAGTTAGTATCCAGCTAGTACCTTGTAGGGAGTCCGCATCACTTTTCCCCCCACTTCTCCCATTTTTACATCGGAATTGAATGCTATTGTTAAATGTGTTTTAAAAGCATTATGTTTATTCTAAATACAAGTAGGCGAATAGTAATTTTAAAAAATTTAAAAAAAAGTGAACTTACTTTTATGACAAATGAAATACATACATATTAAGTAATTTAAAAATGTTATTAAAGTCACCGTTTATTTATAAATTAGGAATTTTGGATTTTTAGTATTTATAAAATAGAAATTTTGGATTTTTTTGGAAAGAAAAAATATCTTTATAAAGGCCTTCCAGTTTACTATTTAAGGTCCTTTTTTAATATTTAAAACTAAAACATAAAGGCAATTAGCGGATAAACATGGGCAGGAATGCCCTCGTACGAATTGTGTTGGTTTTTTTTCTGCTACCTGTTTTCGGCACAAAATTGAAATTTACTGAGATACAGCCCTTAAATACTTAAAACCTTTTTTTAAAGCCTCGATCAGCCGAACACTCATCACCAGTTTTGAAGCCAACAAAATGACAATTCGGTTGTAGACTTTCAATCAGATTTCGCTTGTAAACATTCAATACCGACGATGAAGGGGAAAATTCGACTACCGTGATGGGGCCCCGCTGCTCACGGCGTTTTTTTGTTTTTGTTGCATTTATTTTCAAACCGTGTTCTATGAAATATTCATTTAAAGTTATTATTTTATTTCTAGCGTCGGTTTTGTTCTCCGATAAAAGTACAATACCGTCCGCAAAGAGTAAAATCATTATTTCGTTGTTCCCGTCGATATTAATACCCTTATGTCCGAAGTTTCTTAGGTGATGTTCTATGTCGTGCATATAGAGAATAAAAAGTAGTGGGCTAAGTATTTCGCCTTGAAGGACACCTTGGGCTACTTTTATTTGACCAGTTATCCCGTTGTTGATAGATATAGTTGCCTTATCATATATATCTTTTAAGATGTGGACCAATCTACCGCTTACACCGATCTCATAAAGCTTGTGCCACAACTTAGAATGGGGAACGGTATCGAACGCTTGCTTTAGATCAATGAATATGGCTAGAAGTTGCCTCTTATTCAGTCGCAATTTATTATGTATGATTAGTGATGAACAAATGCAAGACCAAGACCAAGACTTGGCAGTCTTGGTCTTGGTCTTGGTCTTGGTATTGCTAAAAAATCTTGCACTTTCTTGCATTTTTTATTATCAAATTTTTTCTTTCTAAAATCAGAATTTTCTCTCTTTACGGTATTAATTATACTTTCAAACTATTTAACTAGTTTAGCAAGACTCTTGCTTTTTTCTTGCTTTTGTCTTGGTCTTGCTCATTTGAGTCTTGGTATTGGTCTTGCAGCCATACTTATAGTCTTGGTCTTGGTCTTGCTCTTGGTATACATAGTCTTGGTCTTGCAAAAAATGCAAGACCAAGACAAGACTGCAAGACCAAGACTAATTTAGCTTATCACTATGTATGATGCTGCTGAGCGTGAATATATGATCTGCACAGGACCTGCCGTCGTGGAAGCCTGCCTGGCTTTCTTGTAAAATATTATTTATTTCCACCCAAGTTTTAAGTCGGGCATTTAGTATCTGAGTAAAAAGTTTCATAATTGTGTTGACCAGGGCGGTGCCTCTGTAGTTCTGAGGATTGTCTCTTGCGCCTTTTTTGTACAGTGCAGTGATTATAATTTTGCCCCACGCTTCGGGGATGTCTGTAGTATCTAAGATTTTATTGAATGTATCATTGAGTTTATCTATCCAGATTTCGGGAAGGTTTTTCCATATTTCATTAACTATTAAATCTTCGCCAGGAGCTTTATGCACTTTACATTTTTCAATACTGTTTTTAACTTCATCTTTACTTATTTTTCCATTTAGAAATGGATGCAAACAGCCAAAAAAATAAGTATTTTCATACTCGTAGGTGTTGTGGATTTGCCTGTAGTAATCTTTCCCATTCATTCAGAGTAATTTCATTGCTGGGTTTGGCCCTTTTGATGAGCTTTGAAATCATTGTAGTTGTCATGTTTGCATCTAGCTACGACTTCTTTATATCTTACTTTACTTTCCAGGAATTCTTCCAGCGAGTTGCATCTAAAATCTTGTTCTTTACTTATTCTGTGCTTTTTCCTCATGGTTCTTTTTGTTTCAACGCAATTTTTGTTGTACCACGGTTTGTTTTTTCTGCTGGAATTGTTTCCGGTTTTGAAGTGCTTAAGCATGTCACAGGTGTTTAGTACTTGCATTATTGTGTCTATAATGATCTTGTAGCAATCGTTTGGGTTTTTTTCATTCCATTCCCAAGTTTTTCCATTTCATTTTGAAATTCTTCCCTTTTGTCATTTTCCACATTTATTGATAATTTGATTATTTCTTTGCACGTGTCAGGTTGGGTGTTTATGTTCAGAGTACATGTAAACGACAGGTGATCCGAAACCAAGATCCAGTCACTTACTTCAAAATCTTGGACTAGCTGGGGCATGAGTTTAGTTAACAATATACAATTGAATTACTACGAATATATCTAATTTGAATCAGTACGTCTGCTAAGTCATCATACACACAGAGGGCCTTAGCGTGTATGCTAATACATAACACAATAAATAGTTTAGGATAAGGGTTGTTCAAAATATATCAAATTAAGAAACAGGTGTAAACATCCTGCGGGCCGCGGCGTTGAAAATAAATTTTGAAACTATCAAATTCAAATAAAAATAATAATACAATTTGAACCAAATGTTAATCAAAACACAATGTACACTACTATGTATTTGGTAAATAATACACAAAACTATACTACAGGTTTTAACAATACAAACTTTAGACTGATTCATTGACAGAATCCAATAATATTAAAAATAACGGTAATTCATTAATAAATTTATAACAAAATATATGGGAATTATTCATTGATGGATTTAACCATAATACGAAATTCAAAATATAGGAACGTTAAGTTCATCAATGAATTCAATTAATACAAAATATATGGATAGGTCAATTCTGAGTCGAATTAAAATACAACAAATTTATACAAAATATGGGTAAATTGATTTTAAGGGGAACCACTAGTGTGACCGTCTGACCGTCACTGTCAAAGGTGATTTTTGGGATTTGTTTTAAAGAAAACTACTGTATGGAATGTTTTTAAAGATATATTCGCTGATACGAGTATATCGCTTATTTCACGTACTATCACCACACCCCGAAATCTTGAAATCACCGATTTTGATGATATTCTGTAATAATGTGCTACTATACCAATAGTTTTGAAATGTCATATTTTTTTCCTCAATTTTAATAAATTCTAATAAATATCTTGTCGAACATTCATTAACACTTGCAGACAACATTTGTAGAAATAGGTGTAAAAAATATAGAATAGGAGTATCCAAATATACACATGGCTAAGTTACCAATTAAGTAAGTACTGAAAAATACATGAACCATTATCGGAAAGTAAAAATTTACATTTTCATGATGAAACAAACATAAAAATAAAAAAATATAGAAAGTATTTGTAATAAATAATAATGCAATATAATATATCCTACTTTTTCTTTCTTATATGTGTTGTAGTGATGGGTCGCACATGTGCGAGTCACTCCAAAAGAGTGACTCTTTTAAGTGTGCGGTGTGCTGTGCGACTCTTACAAAATGAGTCATTAGCACAGTCCGCCATTACAACACATGGCACATAATTGAGCACATTTTTTTTCTGTACATGCTATACTCAACTGGACATTAGATTAACACATGTTGCATATTATGGCACAAACAAAAGATTTCAACTTTTTCAAAAATGAAGAAGATACATATATTATGCATTAATTTATGGGTTCCTACTTCCTGGGTTCACATTTGACAAATTGTGTTCCAATTTATAATTGCTATCGACGGAGGTACGGACCCTTTCTGTAGGGGGTAAATTGATGTTAGTGGTAGCGTTGAAAACCCTACAGGAAGGTCGGGGTTCGAACTCCTGATCACTACGGTAGATTTGCGGGAATTTAAGCGTGTTCACTTTTCACTCAACAAAATAATGGTTTCAATTTAACAATTTTATTAACAAACAAATAAATAAAAGACACAAGAAACAAAATAGGAACATTAAAGACATAAAAAAAAATAGGAATTGTTCTCCAAATAGACAGGTAAACATTTATAAACAAAAGTTAAAATAACAGCGAAAGAATCAGGACTTACCTGGACACAAGTTATTCCCGTTGTTTAATTTCAAGCTCTTGCTATTGGCCACCAAAACAAACTTCCCAATTACGACCTTGGGTATGTTAAATTATCCTGAGTAGCCCATCCGCCTGCTAGCAACTAGCTACAAGCTCCAGTGCTCTTTACCGCTCCATACTGTTCTGCTGCCCTTGACTCGACTTCTCTCTGACTTCTCCGCTCCTTCTCCCCGACTACTTTACTTTGACTACAACGCTTTGACTACTTCTTTTCTTCTCCACTTTGACTACTTCTTTTTGACTACTCTCCGACCTCCCCCCGACAACCTGATTATCGTTTTACAATTCTTTTATATTATTGTTTGACCCACATAATCACGTCATTTTTATCAGAGTCAGCAGATTAGTAAATCGTCGATATTTTTTGGTTGTTTGTTTTGGTTTACTGGCCTCGTTAACAACTTGTGTCCAAACAAATGGCCCGATTGCAACATTACTCCCCCCTTCGAAAAAGATGGTTGCTCCAATGAGCAACCAGCCTTCCCCGAGAGTGTAACCATCTGTCCCTGCGTCCCTCGATGATTCAACCCTTACACTTAAAATACAAATTATATTGTATCTCTGAAAAGCAAAATTAAATAAATATATACATAGTAGATACAATATGTGTTTTACGTTAATTATTTCACTTAGTGTCTCTATTTTCACTTAGCGTCTCTAACATTGTCTTCTTCATAGTTAGTTCACTTTCACCCACACACTCATGATCGTTTCGTTTTGTCGTACTTTGCACTATTCTCCACACTGGCCGTTCCTCCGCAGGCCTTTGACTGCGCGTATGGTACGGAAGTAGTCGATATGTGTAGAACTTCCTGGTTCTCTGGCTTCGTCTTCCTCTTCTAGCTCCTGGCCACTGGCTGAGTATATGATGGTCATCCTTCACAATATTTCCTCATCTTGATCATCGTCGCCCCTAGTATAATGTATTTTGTGTCAACCCGAGTGTTCTCGCAACCCCTGACGACCCGCATGTGGCTGGTCGTGATGTACCTCTAGCCCTTGTCATCCCATTGTCGTTGTAATTATGTGATCTGTAAAGAAGCCCCACTACGTCCAAAAGTATGCATCTTGTCCCTGATTAGTCGAGACCTCTCGAACAGACTGTTTCATCTTGCTCTCCTCCAAATGGTCCAGTTTTTAAATTTATCCTCAAACATATTGATTCCAATTTGTATTTGCACTTTAATTGAATTTTTGTTGTCCTCAACACCCTTGATCAGCACCCTTGCTGCTGTGCTCCCGTGTAGACACTTTCCCAATGGCTCGATTATGATCTCCGTCCCTGGCTGAAATCCCCGCTGTACTTCAATGGTCACACACTCGGATCGTGGAGGAATTTCCACGTCATATTTCAATTGGATAAGGCGTCGGCCAGACTCCGTTTCCTTGTTATCGGTCGACTGTGGCCGCAGCGACCGTAACGTTGAGTTGTCTCTTATTGAAGCCTCTTGTGAATTTCCAGACGCTGACGATCGAAGATAGCTATTCGAGGATTCTTCAGAAAAAGTTTTGTTTGTGTTCCCTAACACACTTGTAACAATATTCCCATTTTTGGCAGCTCCCCGATTTGAATTGTTTCCTCTATTATTATTCTTTTTCCTCGCTGCAGTGTATAACCTAACATCACCCTTGTTGGTCCATATATCCGGACCCCCATATTTTACTGTCCGCCCCTGTGGTGCGACTCCCCATATTTTCTTCTCCGTCGCTGCAGAGCGGCTCCCATATTTTTGTTGTCCGCCTCTGTGGTGCGGCCCCCCATACATTTGTTGTCCGCCTCTGTAGTGCGACTCCCCAGTACATTTGTCGTCCGCCTCTGTAGTGCGGCTCCCCGATAAATTTGTTGTCCGCCTCTGTAGTACGGCTCCCCATACATTTGCTGTCCGCCTCTGTAGTGCGGCTCCCCGATAAATTTGTTGTCCGCCTCTGTAGTGCGGCTCCCCATTACATTTGTTGTCCACCTCTGTAGTGTGGCTCCCCATAAATTTGTTGTCCGTCTCTGTAGAACGGCCCCCGTATATTTGTTGTCCGTCGCTGTAGAACGGCCTCCCCCCGTATCTTTGTTGTCCGTCGCTGTAGAACGGCCCCCCGTATATTTGTTGTCCGTCGCTGTAGAACGGCCCCCCGTATATTTGTTGTCCGTTGCTGTAGAACGGTTGCCCATAAAACTGTTGTCCCCTGCAGCTTCATAATTTTGGTAAGTATCCTCTACATCGCACACATAGTCCATTTGTCCCGATAATGGTATTCGCAGATTGTATCTCGGCAAATACATGTCTTTACCCATGAAGTCGATGCTGGTTTGATTCCCCTACGTAAATTTCCTTCCCAGTAGCTCGACGATAGTAAGTGGCAAATCACACACGATAAGAGTAGTATGTCACGTCAGGTTTCCATCTCCAAATCAACGCCAGTAGTCCCATAAATTTGTAATTTGAGTCCCGTAACTCCAGTTAGATTGAAAGTTGGCAATTCCAGTTGCAGTTGTAGCCCCATCCCCCTTAGTGCATTATATTTCAATATTATAATATAATGGATCCAGTATCCACTACTTGCAAGGCCCATATACTAAACTTTGGCATTTCAACAACTACGTTTGGTATTGTTGAACGTCGTGTGGTTGAAAGTTGTGACGACGCCCTTGAATGTTGTTGTCCCCCTGTGGTTGCTGATGATTCTTTAGATTTCCAAGCTGATCCTCTTCTTGATTTTCCCCGATTGATTCGCCCTCGAATCTATTTTTTAATTTGCCCCTATTGATTCGCCCTCGAATCTATTTTTCGTTTTCCCCCATTGATTCACCCTTTTTCCCGTAGATTAACCCTTATTGATATTATTTCTCTTTTCCCCAGTTCCCACATGATTTAATTTTCCCGGTATTTATTCCCAATACTAGTCCAATTTGTTTTCCCAATGATTCCCGTGACTTGTTATAATTCTTGTTTATCTCGTTTATTTTTCCACTATATTTCCATTTTCGTTCCTCCGAACATTGTTATTCTTATATTCTCCCAATTAAAGCTATTTGATTTGTCAATCCCTCGTATATTTTTCGTTTGCATTCTGATATTCCCTGATGACTAAATTCCCCCGTACTTATGACAGTTTTCTTATAAAAAATTGAAAATTAAGACCCAATATTCCTATGACCCAGTTATAGTGCTAATTAGTGCCACAACCCGCATAATTCTAACTTTTTCCCAATTCTACTTTGCCCAGTTGACCACCAACTACCTCGATAATTATTTTTTCCCAAATGCAATAAAAAAATAAAAAAGAAATTACAAAAAAATATATATGGTACCCCTTACTAAAATTAGAACTACAAAATTATATATATATTACCCCTTAATAATATTGATTCATATTCCCAACGTAAGCAATTTAAAAAGAATTATATAAGACGTGCAACACTTCCGCATTAGTTTGCAAAAAGAAACTTTAACAAAATGTTTCTATTTTAAATTGTGCAATGATATATTGTACACATATACTAATTATTACAATTAGGAATATAGAACCCCTTTTTTTCTGTCATAATAAATTGTCTTAAAAAAACTGATATCTACTTAAAAAAAAATCATACATTTAATTATTCCCACATTAAAAGAAAACCCATTATTTCTTGAATTAGAACATACACAATTCATTATTTTTAAGAAATTATGCATATGTTTGCAAATACTTTTACATCTGGACACGTTTATTTTTTCCGTTGTATGTGCATAATTGAAAGACACAAGTATGACATTGTTTAAAGCCTACATACCTATGTACATATTACGAGTCACGAGCCATCAATATCGTATTACACATTGTTATTATTACTGTTTGTTTTTATAAATAACTTAATAATTGATAAAGTAATTAATACATTTAACATCATTAATTACCTACATATGTATGTGAACTTGGATTTATGCTTAACTAATCAAAAAAAACTTTATTTTTTTCCAACAAAAAAAAGATTTCTAAGCAGTAAGCAATTGAATAAATTTAATGATTTAGTATGGATAATTGTAATAATTAATAGTTAACTCACTTTTATTCCCCCAGATTTACGCAATTTCCACATTTAAAAAAGAAAAGGACCCAAAAATTTCCGCAAATTTTCCGCAGTTTTTTGTTTTACTATTAATTTCGCCGTCTGCCACCAAATTGTAATGGACGGGGGTAGTTTTTAGCCACCATTGCCGCCATTTGTTAACGTCTCACCGCTGCCGACCAAATGTTATCGACGGAGGTACGGACCCTTTCTGTAGGGGGTAAATTGATGTCAGTGGTAACGTTGAAAACCCTACAGAAAGGTCGGGGTTCGAACTCCTGATCACTACGGTAGATTTGCGGGCATTTAAGCGTGTTCACTTTTCACTCAATAAAATAATGGTTTCAATTTAGCAATTTTATTAACAAACAAATAAATAAAAGACACAAGAAACAAAATAGGAACATTAGAGACATAAAAAAAAATACAATAAAAAAAATAGGAATTGTTCCCCAAATAGACAGGTAAACATTTATAAACAAAAGTTAAAATAACAGCGAAAGAATCAGGACTTACCTGGACACAAGTTATTCCCGTTGTTTAATTTCAAGCTCTTGCTATTGGCCACCAAAACAAACTTCCCAATTACGACCTTGGGTATGTTAAATTACCCTGAGTAGCCCATCCGCCTGCTAGCAACTAGCTACAAGCTCCAGTGCTCTTTACCGCTCCATACTGTTCTGCTGCCCTTGACTCGACTTCTCTCCGACTTCTCCGCTCCTTCTCCCCGACTACTTTACTTTGACTACATCGCTTTGACTACTTCTTTTCTTCTCCACTTTGACTACTTCTTTTTGACTACTCTCCGACCTCTCCCCGACTACCTGATTATCGTTTTACAATTCTTTTATATTATTGTTTGACCCACATAATCACGTCATTTTTATCAGAGTCAGCAGATTAGTAAATCGTCGATATTTTTTGGTTGTTTGTTTTGGTTTACTGGTCTCGTTAACAACTTGTGTCCAAGCAAATGGCCCGATTGCAACATAATGTTTAAAAATATTTCATATGAATTGAACAGTTTGACTTTTTTACGTGTTATATGTTATTTTATTAATATGTCCGAAATATTGTACAGGAAACTACTCCCGCAGAGTAAAGAAGCAATATATTCTATTTTATTTAATACATACTTTAAAATGTGCCTACTTAAAAGGACAAATAAAAGACAATAAAAGGAAAGGACGGGAAGGACAATAAAAGAAACGACAGGGCAATAAAAGAAAGGACAGGACAGCACCTATACCACAATAAAACACTGTGCTATGTGCTCCAGAAGAGTTGTGATTCGTTTCAAACTTAATCGCACACAATATGACACGTCACACAGTATGCGAGTGTGCTTGGTACGTTGTGTGCTCCAAAAGAGTCGCTCACTCTGTGCGGCACACCTCACTGTGCGGAGTCATGTGTGCTAACACACATAAAAGAGTCGCTTCGACCCAACACTAATGTGTTGAATACCACACGCAAAAACACGGAAAAACGCAAAAACCCGTCTCCCATAATTTTTGGTGCTCTTTCTATTTATGATGGTAAAAATTTGATATATTGAACCACTCAGGCTGTACAAGAAAATTTACCCCCATTTTCATCCCTCCAGCCCTTCTTATAAACCCTATTCTGGTTTAACTTACACAGGTGAATAGATCTTTTAAAGAGGAACATTTCATCAATTTAATTTTTTCTTCTGTCTCTTATAATTTTTGAGATATCTTAATAAATACGATTTGAACCCCCAAATTTAAGGACTGGTTTCACCCCGTAAAAGTGGACGGCGGCTGATAAAAAAAAATCTCTTATTTTCACTTATTCTATACCAGCAAAGTTTCAAGAAGATTGACACTTGGGTAGTGTTACGACCGTCAAGGTGTTAATAAAATTTTTATTGGAATTAATATAAAACGCATTTTTATATTGATCTAAAAAGGAATAATTGATTTTATGAACAAAAAGTCAACGTAATGATAACATTTTATTAGTCAATATTATCACTTTAGTGAAATTTCGAGAACGTATAATTCGAAAACGGTAAGTTTTAGAATATATGTTGACTTGAACTTTTTTACTTATTTTCACTTGAAAAATTCATATGTGCAACAATCACACTTGACCCGTATCATTTTGCACTTTATCCCCGTCACAATTTTCATACATTATATTGAGCGATATTCTAAAGGATGCTCATGCTCATACTCATGCTCATGCTCATGCTCATGCTCATGCTCATGCTCATGCTCATACTCATACTCATACTCTACTTGCTCATACTTACTTTGCTTCATTTGCTTACAATAATTTTCGTATACCTTTTCCAACAATTTTTGGGATGACTTTTCGAGAGGGTGTTATTAGTGACCATAAACTTTCAAGATGTTAAATTATTTTATTGCTTACAACAAATACCACCCTATGTTCACTCCAATTGTATTTAAATTTGTTACCTGTTTCACAAGCAACGGTTTCTTTTTGCATTCATACAGATAAGTAGGTAACATGCTGCGGACAATACTGCTGATTATTGCCGTACTTGAAAAGTCATCTCATTTAAATATTGAAAAACTATACTTACGTACATAAATTATATACCTACATTTTTTCAAAGTCTGCGTTGAAATGTATTCACAATTATTGTCAATAGTTTTATGAAAGGTTATCTTTTGTTATATTTTTTACAACTTGGACTAGTGAAGGTACATATTTGTACAGATTAATTTCTTTTATTTAATAAAAACAGGCAAATTTTTAAGAAATTGTTCTAAATAGATATTTATGATAATTGTTATTATCATATTTTTAAAATGAATTTATATAAATATAAAATCCTTATATAGAGTCTATGTCAGACTAAACTTTTTTAGTTATATAATATTATGATAATAATTATTCATTCAATCATTAGCTCTTAGGAATACTCATGATTCCATCGCCTATGCTTCTGAAACGCTCCTGTCATTACAGGTAGCCGATGCACTGACGCTGCAATAACCTTTCCTGTTCACGTATATTCATATCCGTGATTCAAAAGTTTCTTGAGCTCGATATGGGTACAGTCAATAACACTTACAAAATAGCGGAACTTATACTTTTGATGCCAATTTATTTGTGCTTCACCAAGCTCTTCTCCGGTATCCGGAAATTTTATCCAAATTTTAACATTATTTACGAGTATGAGTATGAGCATGAGCATGAGCATGAGCATGAGCATGAGCATGAGTATGAGCATGAGCATGAGCATGAGCATCCTTTAGAATATCGCTCATTCTGTAGAGTATGGTGCATATACTATACAAATTTTAAGAAAATCAAAGTAGGCTCTTTTTTGCTATGAATGTCCAAATTTGGTTATGTCTGGATACCTATAAATCTAATCATATATTAAAGACGGGAATAATTCTTTCCTATAATGTTCCCTAAGTACATACCAAATTTGGTTAAATTATCTTTAATAACTTCGGAGATATTCAACTTTATTTAAGAAAGTGTCGAAAATTGGAAAAAATTTAGGCAAATTTCATTACACCGTAACTTTCATATTTATTAAAATTGAGGAAAAAAATATGACATTTCAAAACTATTCGTATAGTAGAACACTATTACCGAATATCATCAAAATTGGTAACATCAAGATTTCGGGGTGTGGTGATCGTACGTGAAATAAGCCATATAGTAAATTCATGATGAAACTTTTGGACCAAAAAATTGAAAATTCAGTGAGTTATTCGCGATCTCCCAAGGTTCCAAAAAAGTTCCCCCACTGCTGCATTGATAGCGACCTTCACAGTGCTTGAAATCCAAAAAACCAAAAAGTCTATTAAACTAGAAGGTATTGCCCGTGCCATGAACCTCAACCGAAAAAAAAGTTGAAATTTAACAAAATGGCTGAGTTTTTTAAAAAAAAGTTTCAAAATTTGCGCGAAAATTTGATGATTTTTGGTCTGCATTACATTTTTTATTCGATCGGAAAAGTGGAGGTTCATGGCACGAAGAAACATATATAAAAGAAGCTACAATAAGAATCAAATTGATCGGATGATTTGTCTTCGAGTTATAACTGCAGCAAATTTGAAAAATGTAGTTTATCTTTACTTTACCTTTTAGTTTTAATCACTGAGAATTTTTACTAAAATTATTTACGATGTACTCACTATAAGGGTCATAGTAAAACTAGATGAGTCATTTAAATGTGCCAGGGTCTAGCTTCTCCACAATATGTGACTGGCAGCCACGTCCAGAAATTTTCGGTCTATCAACCTTCGTATATTTCTCAATACCTCTAAGTTAATAATGAAAATCAGAATCCGCTCTTCGGGTGGCTGTAACTCAAAAACTATTTGAGATATGCTTTTGAAATTTTAGTATGTTATTTTTAAAGGTATAGACTATCGAAACATGCAAAAAAAAGTTTCCAATTTTTTTCAAAATGTCGCACTAGTGGTCCCCCTTAAATAAAATTGAAAGGCTACAAATTCATACAAAATATATGAGTGGATTAATTGCAAAACCTTACTGGTTTGGGAATGGGCATTATTTGACTATTGGACGAACAAAACTACTCTTTTTGGTTCGAATTGTTGCAATTCTTGCAACTCCATCTTTGCCATAATGTAAATTTTCTATTATGGCTATGAGCCAGTTTAACAATAATTTTACATTCTTTTGGAGGGTAGTCATTTGTAGCCTATTTTTGTCGAGATTGAAGGGTAACAAAATACTCCGTATGCCAATGACACGACGCCAATAATGGTTTGTCATAGAATCTAACAATTTGTAGCGATTAAAATGGTTAACTGGTTTTATTTCGTTATCTACACGACAGCAAAAATGTTAAGAAGGTTCAATATAAAATACCCCTGCCACAGCATCTGCATAACATAGCGAATTTCCAAAAATATTGAGCACTGGCGGATCTCATCTAAGACCTGTACCTATTTAAAATAGTTTTGCTTTCTAAGAGTAAAAGAATTTTTAAAATCGGCTGGGTAGTTAGTTTTGGTATTTTTTGGGACCCAAGAACCCGAGCGGATTTTGTGCAGCATACTTGTATCCATCTAAAATAGTTTAGTTCTCTAGCAGTGAAAATTTTTTTAGAATCGGTTCAGTAGCTTATTACTGGCGTTTTCGGATCTGCGAGATCCCGGTGGACCTCATTAAAAAATCAGCTCGACCGTATATTCTAGGCGGACTTTATGTAATATATATATATATATATATATATATATATATATATATATAAATAGCAACATATATACATATATATATATATATATATATATATATATATATATATATATATACACATATACCTTTCTAACAGTAAAAGTATTTTCAAAACTCGTTGTGTAGCATTCTACGCCGCATTTGCATCCGCAGGACAGTTGTGGATCTCAGATAGCACAGCCTGTACCTATCTAAAATAGTTTACCTCGGTAATAGTGAAAAAATTTTCAAAATCGGTCAGTTATTTTATTTTTGATACTTTTGGGTCCCACTAAAGCTGTCGAACCCTATATAACGTAATCTATATCTATCTAAAATAGCTTATCTCCCTAACAGTGAAAAAATTTTCAAAATCGGTCGGTTAGTTTGTTTTTGACACTTTTTGATCCTATGTACCCTGGCCGATCTTACATAACGTAATCTATATTTATCTAAAATAGTTTAGCTCTGTAAAGCGTTGTTCACACCTAAGTAAGTAGATTAGTAGATTAGTAGTTAGTAGTTAGTAGTTAGTAGAACAACTTAGTAACTTAGTAAAACAACTTAGTAGTAAGTGGAAAGGAAAAAAATATAACAATAGGTATTCGTTGGTGTAAAGTATACCTCATTTCGGATACAATTGATCATGAGTTTTCGTTAAAAATTAAATAATTATATTCGAAACAAATCAATCTTCTGTTCTTCTAAAAACAAACTGCAAATTTAAAATTTACGTAAATGCAATAATGAAAGAGATAAAGCCAAGAAAACGGAAATTATTTAAATTCAAAGTGACGAAGCATGGTTTTAATTTAACTGAAATGAACCATAGTAAAAAATAATAATATATTGCCTCCAATAAACGTTTGTGTATTTGTATTAAATATGCTATAGTGCATACATAATTATATGTGTACTCTTAGGTAAAAAGAAACAAGTCAAGTGCAAGTTGTACTTACACAAACAGTATTCCGTACAATCACTTGTTCCATATAAATTGTACAATAGAGTAATTTGTAAATATTATTGTGATATTTAAATATAGAAAAGCCTTTTTTTCTATTTAATTTATATAAATTTTAAACATTCATAGATTTTACCCTTTTTTGTGACGTCAAAAATGATTATTAAAATCTTTGTGTTCCTTGTTGTTCGCATTTAAATAACCATTTAAAACTACACTCTAATTTAAATGTTTCTGTACCTTTTTTTTGGCGTTTCTTTACGTCACATTGGATGTGTCGCGTCCATAGGCTTGTTCATTAAAATTTGTTTATGAATTGTGGTATTTTTAAACAATTAATTTAAGATGAATATTTTTATTTTTATTTTTTTGTTTACGTATTCATTTATTTATTTATTTAAAAACTTACGTTAAATTATTTTATTGTCACAGTTTTAGTTTTACAACGAAAAATTTGTAAAATTTCGGAATATTTTTTGCTATGTGTATACTACAATATGTAACTATCAAAAACGTATTTGGAAACGTATTTTAACAGTGTAGATATATTTAAACAAAATTCATACACTGACTGAACTTTTATCACCTTTTTAGTATTCCGTACCAAAACTAACAAAATGGAACACTTATGTAATAATTTTACTCTCCATCCGCCTATCAGAGGCGATTTGCTGTGAAACTATTCGACATAACAATTTGAAATTTAGCATAGAGGTAGAGAGTGGTGACCCAATTATAGATGTGCAGCTAAATAGCCTTTTTAGGGGTTATTTTTAAGAGACAACTTGAAGAGGTATGGAGCTCTCAATAATTCCACTTTGCGTGGAATTATTGACGTCCTAAAGCGTAGTATCAGAGGTAGTCATGGTCTTTGGCGCACGTATTATACCACCAGTGGCCGTAAACCGGTTAAAAATTAGAGAACTTGAGTCGCGACATCTATATTCTAAAAGTTAATTAGATAATTTTGATTCTGCCATACATAAATGGTTCATTTCCGGCCTGAGATATAACCTGATAAAAACCATGTCCCTGCCACTTGTTTTCAAAGACGAATTTTTATTGTCACATTTTATTGCAATAGTCCGTATACTAAATATAAATGGGACATGTCAGCCATTTTTTATCAAATAAATGTCAAAATTAATTATCATATATTTGAGTACGTAATTATTGTTATTAAGTTATGTGTTAATGAACAATTAAAATTTTTTAATTTAATCATTCTTTCTACGTTGAATTAAATGACTTTTTTCAATATTTTATTTTATTCCAATTTATTTTAGATGAATTTATGATGAAAAATGGCGAACTTTAAAAAATCGTGACCCGATTTTATTTTAGACAGTATACGGACTCTACACTCCATATATATATATATATATATATATATATATATATATATATATATATATATATATATATATATATATATATATATAATATATATATTATATATATATATGTCTTTATATATATATATATATATATATATATATATATATATATATATATATATATATATATATATATATATATATATATATCTTTTTTTTATAAAAGATATGTTTATGGAGAATGACAGAGACATGATAAAAACCAATAAAAATGGTAACTCTAAAAATCTCATCTTGTATATTTTTAAAACATTTTTTGTAATAAATATTTCATCCAGGACATATCATTGTTTATTTTTGGTACTTGTAATCAGACCGAGATAAAGATAAGATCGTTTTGAAATCGAAAATCATGGGTTATTTTAGAAATAAAATGTAATGGTCAAGAAAAATATTTTATCTATACTTTTATTTATATATTACTACACTAAATCCATAAAAACAAGTGATTGTACGGAATACTGTTTGTGTAAGTACAACTTGCACTTGACTTGTTTATTTTTTACCTAAGAATATACATATAATTATGTATGCACTATAGCATATTTACTACAAATACACAAACGCTTATTGGAGGCAATATATTATTTTTACTACTTTACACCAACGAATACCTATTGTTATATTTTTTTCCTGTTCCACTTACTACTAAGTTGTTTTACTAAGCTACTAAGTTGTTTTACTAAGTTACTAAGTTGTTCTACTAACTACTAACTACTAATCTACTAATCTACTTACTTAGGTGTGAACAACGTATAACAGTGAAAAAATTTTCAAAATCGGTCCGTTAGTTTATTTTTGACACTTGACTCTGGCGGACCTTACATAATGTAATCCATATCTATCTAAAATAGTTTAGCTCTGTAACAGTGAAAAAATTTTCAAAATTGGTCGTTTACTTTATTTTTTACAATTATGGGATCAGTAAACCCTGGCGGAACTCATACAACTCTAGTAATCTAACAGTAAGAAAAGGGTTCTAGGGATCTCATATCACTTATGGCAGTCTGTAAGGTTCCTGCGGACATCATTTAATTAATTAATTTAAACACTTTAACTTACTAACTATGAAATAATTTTTAAAATCGATTGGGTAATTAATTTTTGGCCTTTTTAGGTCCCCGAAACCTTGATGGATTTCACATAAGATACCTTAAATCCATTTAAAATTGTTTAACTTTCTAACATTAATAATTATTAATGAAAAAATTTTCAAAATCGATTCATTTAAATTTTTTTTCTGTGGATACATACATATTATGTTATTTTGTTTCATATTTAATAATATTATATCATAACATAAATTTCAATTTCTTGTTTATTTAAAATTTAATAAAAAAAAATATCTTCATTACATAAGCTTACAAAATCTGTTTAATTTTCATTTTTTAACTTGAGACAGAACTATCCTAATTATAATGCAATAAATGAGAAACAAAACTTTCTTTATCATAGAATATATAATACATATATGTGGATAGATTTCACTTGTCTTCAGAAAATTCTTTAAAAAAAAATGAAATATTTTTATATTTTATAAAGAATTGAGACATAAATATAAATTACTTATCAGACTAACAAAGAGAGAAAATTAATACAAATGTGAAAAATTACTATTTCCTCGAAAAATACTTAAGATAGAAAGAAAATTATAAGAATATTTTCTTCATAATTTTTTTTTTTTGGCTTTTCAACGATGTAAAAATCTAACTGTCTAATGATAGGATCGAATGATAAAAAATGGCCAGAAAACCTACTTCTGGGTATCCGACGCGTTTGGCTGACGAACTTAGCCGAGCCAATCCGGATTTTAGTTCGCACACAAAATTTCATAAGCACTAAACGTTTTGTTCGAAAGTTATCGTGGCGACACACACACACACACACACACACACATATATATATATATATATATATATATATATATATATATATATATATATATATAAATTTTAGGTAATATCATTTTTGTATTCTATTGACCTCAAAACATATTTCTGCCATAGTCCCGGGCTCAAATTGCGTCATGAGACCTACTGTAATAGCTGAATTTCGAGTTTTCGAAATTCGCTAAAATGGACGGGGTTAGCGCAGTGGGGTCGTTAAGATAATTGCTTAGGCAACATAAAGGTCGAGAATCCATAAGAGCTTCAACTTGTATAAGAGTATTATTTGGCTCCTCTTACGTTAAAATTTGTTGTCCTACGACTCAATTTAAGTGCGCTTACACTTTTCACTTGGGATTCCCAAATACCATTAAAGTGCGGCGCAAATGGGGAGGGGGTACATTTCCACTGAATTCTTCGAATATTTAACTCATATTGAAAGGCGTTTTTGTAGTTTTCGGACTCTACGGAATTGAATATTTTATTTAATTTTCTTTTCGCCCCGATAAAATTTGTCCTACAATCAGAAAATATTGTGGAACAATTGCCGCGACGGGATAAAAAACGTTTTAATGCCGCGAGGAATGAATCCGTAGACAAATCTATAGCTAACTCTGAGTGAAATGCTTTAGTTGCAAGACATATGAAAAGACAAACATATGCCTTTTGGGTTTTTATTCCTCTATGACGAGAAGTAGTAACAAGAAAAGCGCCAGTAAAATCAATACCAGTGTAGAAGATAGCTGTTGCTTGATTAACACGTACGCTTGGTGAATCAGCCATTATAGGATGGACTGATTTTGGTTTGAGTTTAAAGCAATGATTACACTTCCAAATACGTTGTCTTTGGCAACATTACTGCGGAACAAAGTTCAAGTCGGGGTAAGGTAATTTTCGACATTGGACTACCTTTGGAATGGGCACATAAAAGCGTTAAATTCAGATTACTTACTTTGATAAATAAAAGGGTGTTGGGTAGAGCAGGACTGTGGGAAAATAACGAAATGTATGAAAACTATTGATACTTACCAAAAGATGATTAATTGCGAATCCGGTTTTACTTACTGCTGAAAAGGATAGGTTTAAAGGATAAGCAGTAGATTCTCCGCAAAAAAATGAATGCACAATTTAATCTATGTCTCTTACACGTGTTTCTTACTGACACAATAATTAGACACAAAAAAAAATTGGAAAAAAATGGTTTAGTTAACAATACAATTGAACTACTACGACAATATTTAATTTGAATCAGTATGTGTGCTAAGTCATCATACGCACAGAGGGCCTTAGCGTGCGTGCTAATATATAACACCATAAATAGTTTCGAATAACGGGTGTTCAAAATATATCAAACTAAGAAACAGGCGTAAACAAGGTTTCTCTATGAAAATAGTTGCTCATAGACATACTCTTCATTTTTATTATAAAAATGATACAGTGAGAATTTTAATGCTTGAATGTTATGCAATAAGTAATTTAACATAAATTATAAAATATCCGCATACAGCAAATAGTGGTCAAATTTATATATCAGGAGCGTCAAATAATTTTTAGTTTAGGGAAACTTCGTATTTTTAAATATAGCGCCATAAACCAAACTGTTCTAAAAACGTAAGTACTATTACTGAATATTTTAGTTTAAAACATGTTCTGAGCCAATAAGCAATACTTCAAATAATGACAATGTAAAAATTTACTTTTAGTTGTTCTGTAGTACTCTACATTAGACAAAAAAATCTAATTTTGAAAAAGAACAAAAACGATAAAAACTATTTTATTGTTTAAATTAAATGTTAAAAATGTCCTCCATTTTTCAGGCACTTACTTACTCGACGTGACATGTTATCAAATACTGATTCTAACATAATTCTAACATAGTAGCATCGATTGTTTGAATAGTATTAGTAATGGCGTCCTTCATTTCTTGTACTGTATGAAGCCTGTTTTGAAAACTTTTATTTTTAGGTAGCGAAATAAAAAGATATCGAGTGGAGTTAAATCAGGAGATCTTGGAGGCCATATTCCTCTACTTATAATTCTTTGATCAAAAAATTCACGTAAATATTGAATTGTTCGGTCTGCAGTGTGCGCAGTTGCACCATCTTGCTGAAACAAACCATTCTGCGGTTCGTCGTCGTGAAGATCATTTATGAAGAGCTCTAAAATAATTTCTTTATATCGGTCAGCGTTGATGGTTTCATCAAAAAATATTGGTCCGATTATCCTACGACGTGACATTGCAATCCAGACACCCACCTTGACAGGGTGAAGAGTATTTTTCCGAAACTCGTGGGGATTTTCACTACTCCACACACGATAATTTTGTGAATTAAGGTACCCCGATAAATAAAACCACGCCTCGTCTGAGAAAAATGTCAAATTAAGGTCTAGATTTCCCGCATTTGTATTTTTTCAAAATCAGTTACAATAGTCGATACGTTTTTCGTAGTCCACTGGAAGTAATTCTTCAACTACCGATATTTTGTAAGCCTTCATTTTTAATTCTTTCCGCAATGCTTTGCGGCAAGTGCTGGTGAATAATCCAGTTTGTGATGATAACTGTCTTAATGGTTTTCGAGGACTTACTTCCATTCGTTCCCGAATATCTTCCACAGTTTCTTCTGTTAACAGAGTAGGTCGTCCTAAAAAGAAAATTAAAAGAAATAAAATCATAATAATTAATAATTTTCCACAAAATCATAAAAATTAATAAATTATGTAACCTGTTGATTTTCCTTTTAAAACCGAACCTGTATTGTCAAATCTTTGAACGAGACGGCCCACATGTTGAGAGAAATTTTGGTAATTAAATTCTAAATCTGGAAATCGAACGCGATATTTCTGTGCAGTTACCACTAATGAATAAGAAATATCTCCATTTTCATCTTTAACTGCAGTGTGCAGATACGATTTGAAAATAAATTTATTCTGGTCGTCGGTATACATGTCGAAAAACGAACTAAAACAATTAAATTCTGAATATTAATTAATAATGTTAACAGATTATTATTATGAGGAGTCTACTTATTTTTTAATTTTAAATCAAAAATAAACAGCCCATTAAAATTTTTTTGATGATACGTTCATGTATCTTGTTTATTTGAATCAAACATAACCACAAAAGCTTAAAAAAATTTCTATCAAATATGTATTCAATTTTGTATTAAAATTAATTTTATATTTAAAAATTGAAAAATTTTATTACTTACTGAGTTTTTACGTTAAAAAAAATGCCAGTAACACTTCTGAAAACTAATAAAAAAACTGAATATTTTGCAAAACACAAGTAAACAAATCACAGTGACCTCTGTTTGATGAAATATTTACCAAACATTTACTATCTTCGCGACACTGTCTAATTGTTATTTGACTAAATAAAACTAAGTGAGAGGGAAAATAAATATATACCAATATTATATTCCGTTTGATCATTTAGAACTTAAGGTTTGAGTAGTGAATTATTATATAACATTCAAACAATAAGAAACTCACTGTATTTTTACTAAGTTTGTTTCAATTTATTCAGTATTTTTTTGCTTAAGAAAATAATTTACTCATGCTCCGCCTGTAAGTCTACTTTTGTGACCACGGATGCTTAAGATTTCTCAACTTTCAGCCTCGGATTCTCAAATTGCTTCCGAGGCCACAAAAATAACATTTACGTTCCTCGTTTAGTTATATACTATTATTTTTATTATCGTATTTTAGGATCGTATGTGGCGTAAAACTCGTTCAGTAAATCAAGGCACCAGTTGTCGTGGAGTTGATGCTAATCGTAATTTTGGTTTTCATTGGAAAGAAGGTGGAGCTAGTTCACAACCATGTGCTGAAACTTATGCTGGTGCTAACAGTTTCAGTGAACCGGAAGCTCAAGCACTCTCAGAATTTGCTATGGAAATAAAAGATCAAGTAAAATTATACTTAACATTTCACAGTCACGGTAAATATATTTTGTACCCATGGGGTTACACAAGTGAATTGCCTGAAGATGCTGATGAATTGCAAGAGTTGGCTGTACGTGTTCGTGATGCATTTGTTAAATATCCAGATTACACAATTGGTAGTTCGACAAATGTTCTATATATTGCGGCTGGCGGTAGTGATGATTGGTTTAAGGGAGTCGCTGGTGTACAGCTTTCGTATACTATAGAGTTACCAGGAGGTGGCTGGACCGGTTTTGATTTACCCGCGAAAGATATATTGCCAGTCGTAACCGACACATTTAGAGGAGTTCGTGTTTATGCAGATTACGTTAAAACTAAATTTTCTGATAAACTGTGATAATGATTTTGAAGCAAATGGTTTATTTACATTTTTTTATTTGTATTTATATTAATTTTCCTCAATCATATCAGAGTCAAATGAATTTGAAGTGAAACAAATGGAGTAAGTATACAGTAACTTTAAACATATCTTATGGACTACCAGTCAGTATGTTTATTTTTCCCATTCTGCCTGCACTGACGAGGAAATTGTCATCACTTCAAATTCATTCGACACTATTTCAGAGCACTATTTCAGCATCATGCCATCATATATACATACATAGTATGAGCCATGCACTTATTCGTATCATGCATGTATGGCACATAAGCTCAGATGTTTAAAACATTTGTGAGTAGTTTATCATTTACTATAATTTTACTTTGTATCAGTGTGACAAAACTAATTTTATTTACAACTATCATGAAATTGCTTATTTATTGTACTAAATACTATCTAGATAGGTTATGTTTTACATAAAGTTGTGTGAAATTTTGTACTTTTATTACAACCTGTAAAAAATTTATATCTAACAACTGAATTTGTATTCGTATCAAATTTATATTATTTAGGGGAGAGGGGGGGAATTCCACGCACTTAAGAAAAGTCAGTCATAACATCAGAAGTGCATTTTTTTAAAAATAGGAATTATATTTCACTAATAGTATGGTTATTTAACTTAACAAAATCGTAGCTTTCGAATTAAATTATTTTATTTTTTGCACCAAAAATTAGATATTTCGAAAATATGTAATTGCGTGGTATTACCCAACCCTTGGGGTAATTTCGCGCAAGGCATGGGGTAATAATACGCAATTTTTATTGAGTGTGTTTATTGACCATTTTAAACTAAATAATTACAATTTCCATTTAACTTAGGTTTATAAAATGTATAAGAGTATTTTTCTAATTATTTAAAAAAAAAATTACTCTAAATAATATTAAAAGGAAGAACTCCAAATGTTCAAAGGTTCAAATTGAAAATCAAGTAATGGTAAAATATTTCGAAATGCTTAACTAAAAACATTATCCTTAATAAAAGGTTTGTATCTGAACACGTAAATTTACTCTTTTGAAAGGCAAATGTCACATTTGTAGTTCACCGGAGAGTCCCAACCACTACATTCTTCATGGCACCAACTGCTGCAGATGACACAACGAAACCAAACCTCACCATCGCGGCCGAATTCGTCACAAATAAGACACTTTTCAGTGTCATACGTTGATAGAGGATCCAAGTCATCAAATTCATCATCGTCACATAGCTTTTTCGGGTCAATATTGTTATCTTCGTCAGACGAGCTGATTTCCTCCTTCCACTTTAGCTTCCGTTTTAGTCCCTTTTTAGATTTCTTTTCTTTTTTAATTGTCTTCTTTAAAATTATTTTCTTTGTTGGCTTTTTATCCTCTTTTTTAATTTTTTTCTTTTCTTCTCTCATTTGTTTTTTCAACAATTTTTCATTCTTAATCTTCAGAGCCATTTCTAACTTTGCCTTTTCAGGAGTCGCTGTTAAAATTGTTGACTGTCCCTTTTCTCTCTTTGGTTTGGGAACAGTTATTTTTGGTATTGGTGAAATATCTGTTAGCAGTACTGGTACTTGTCTGGTTTCAGTACTGGATACATTCTGTGGGAGCGTTACAAGCTCTGGAAAGTCACATAGGCCTAAAATCGGCACATCTTCTTTGGACGATCCTGGTATCTGTTGCCTGTGCCTTACCATGACATCGATTTTAGTTGTATTTACCTCAGTTTCATTTGAAACTTTCGTCAATTGGCCATCAATTGGATCATTTTCATCCTCCAAGCAGATATTTGTAAAGTTGGCAGATGGTGCAAAATCACTTTCCTGAAACTTGTCAGGATTTAGGGGGCAAACCCCCCCAGATCTGAACCCAGACTGAGCTTTATCTAATGTTGCCACTTTTAAGTATGCTTTGTTGAACAGTTCTGCCAATTCATATGGCGTTATTTTTTCATTGATGTGAGTCTTCATATAAAGATCACATTCTCGATTGAACGATGCTTTTAACGGAGAAAAGAAAGTCAGATCTAGAGGCTGGAGCCTATGGGAAGTGTGGGGAGGGATCGTTAGCATAACAATTCCGTTTTGTTTGCAGTATTCATAGATATTAATGGATATATGACTTCCATGATTATCCAATAACAGGAGGACTGGGTCTGTAACTGAGGGCTTTGCGTGTTTACAAAAATGTTTTAGCCATTCATAAAATAGATCCTCATTACTCCAGCCGTTCGGTGAGCACCCATAAATAGCTCCAATGGGCCCTCCTTTTGTTAACAGTGGCGACATTCGTTGTCTAGGGTATATGAACATCGGCGGTATATACGACCCAGCGGCACTACAACAACATATAACTGTAACATTTTTCCCCCTTTCCCATGAAGTTGCTCCTCCTACTTGTTTACAGCCCTTTGGTGCAATGATTCGTTCCGGTTTCTGCACTGTATTTATACCGGTTTCATCTACATTGAAGATCCGGTCCTCTTGAAACTTATGTTTGCTAAAAACCTCCTCAAGATTTTTAAAATATAATGCAACTTCATCTTTGTTAAACGCATTGATTCTGTTTAAACTGGTACCCTCCGGTTTCCTCAAGCTGAGGTTACCCTGCCTTTTCAAAAATAAACGTAACCAATCTTTCCCAGCTAATCTTGCTGATTTGTCAAAGTTATTTTTGATATTGTTTGCTTCTGCAAAATCATAAGCTAGTCTTCTTAGCTGAATGCATGTAAGACCGAAAAAAAGTTTTGCCATTGTAGAAACATGAGCTGCTAACTCAGCCTCCTGCTCTTTTGTAAATACTGTGTTTCTTCCTAGTTTAGATGAATCAATGTTTCCAGCTTTCATTTTGGTTCTAAGAGTAGCCTCATGAATACCGAATGCTCTTCCCACTTCACGTATTTTCCTCCCTCCTTTTATTTCTTCGATGGCACTTCGAAGCTGTTCGTTTGTCCACTTCGCCTTGTCTGTTTTTCTTTTGTAATTCCTGGGCATCTGAAATTCAGAAATAATTAGCCTAATCTAAAAATGAAGCTAAAAAATAATAATGGGGTAATACTACGCATCCAATATGGGGTAATACCACGCACCATGTTACTGCGTGCGATTACCCCTCGGTGTACTCGCCTTAAAACTAACCTCTAAAATGTTGTTTCTAAAATATATTCAGTCAGAAAATACGTAACATAGTAGCTAATCATATCTTTGATGAACAGTAAAATTTGCTTACACCTAGTTGTAAAAATAACTTGACCTTACCTTGAAAAAGACTGTGAAAATATTACATCAAACTTCATAAAAATGATCTCTTCACGATCTTCACCAAACCTCTCGACGAAAATGGCGGGAATGATCGTCACTCTATTTCTACGGATTCACGAGAGATAGCAGCACTAGTCAAAGTAGAAAATAGAAGCTTCAGGATGGCAAACCTGACTGCGTGAAATTACCCTACTGCGTGGGATTCCCCCGCTCTCCCCTATTGTGAATTTCATGTTAGTCGAAGATAAAGTACAGTACGTAACTTGATTACGTACTAAAGGTAACCCCCGAAGAACACGGTACTCGAAGAACACGGGTCTCGAAGAACACAGGTATCCTTCCCCCGAATTACACGGTTTCAAACAACACGATTTTTAAGTAATTCTTCTGAAAAAGAATAAAATACATACATAATATATTATATATTTGATATAAAGTTACATCAGTCCTCAACGAACGCGAATATATCAGTTCCATGTGGATTTGATTTAGACGAATAAAAATCGTGTAAATTCAATCTGTCATTATAAAAGAAAAAATGTTGGAAATAAAAATTACTAAAATTTTTGAGAATTTTATAATAGAAATAATAACGAATACCTCCTATGTAGAAACTTACATATATAAATTTTGAAAATATCATTATTTTCGACATTGATAATTTTCGATAACGAAAAGTAGGTTTTGACAGTGCCAATATGTCCGGAAAACCCACAACTTGCTTCGCTTAAGCCTTCAAAAATTTCGTTATTTTTTCCCTACGATGCACCGTTTACGAGATATTTACCATCAAAAGTTTACATTTACAAAAAGTATCGAAAACTAAATTTTAGGGCTTCGAAGCCCTATTAGGACTTCGAAACCCTATTAACATCGTTAAGTGATCGAAAATTTTTTTGAAAATATTCTATTGGTGACTATATTAATCAGAGGGACTAATAGAGCTTAAATTAAACAATTATAACCAATTTATGATAAGTAGTTCGTTATCGATAATTTTCGATAACGAAAAGTAGGTTTTAACAGTCGAAATATGTTTGGAATACTCACAACTTGCAAATTAAATGGAACGTTTTTTTATATTTTTTTATTTTCACACTTGTAATAGAAAATGCCTATCTTTTGTGATCTCGGACAACACGGTTTCAAAGAACACGGAACCAATTAATCGTGTTCTTCGGGGGATTGCTGTATATGTCTCGCAAAGACATATTACACACTTGCCACTGCGCGGCTCTTGCGTAACTTTTTCGCTCGCGTGTAATATGCAACTTACAACCTCAATCACGTAATATAAGTACTACTTTCCGAAATATTTAATTTTTTGTGATAAATAATAGTTTGATGTACCTAGTATTTAAATTTGTAAAAATGAAAGTTGAAACATGACGTTAAATTTCATATGATGATTATAATCATAAATGACTAATTATGACGATCTTGACAGAAATTTAAAGAGTAATGATATGTAGGGCCACCAAGAGCAACGATGGGCTTCCGGGTACAAAAAAAATTTTTCAATATTTTTCTCCAAAAATACAATTGGCGAGCAAAAAAAACGTCTTCTCAATTGCTCTACCTGCTCTCCCTTCTCGCCGAGTACACTTCACTGGTTTGGCTTAGAAACTCAAATTACATCATCTCTTTGTGAAATACGTATGTATGATATGAACCGTCTAATTTCAAAACCCACTTTACAACATTTTCAAAGAAAATGAGATAAGAGCGCCAGATGCTTTAATTGTTATTGCTTTAACTGAATTTGTGTAGGGTAAATGTACCAGTGGTTGACCAGGTACCAGTAGTTGACCGCTTTTGTATAAAAGTCCTAAAATTGTCGCCAAATGAGTATCTTGTAGCCCGAAAATTAATATATGATTATTGTTAAGCTTATAATATTCATAATTTGTAGCTGCTCAAAATATTGTGTAATTTTTATAACGTCGAAAATAATTCATGAAAATTTTTCACAGTATGATTTAACTGAAATCGGTCAGTTACTATAATAGAGTATCTGAAAGGTGAGTACATTCTTTAATTAATAAAATAATTCCTATCGGGTTAATCTTGTCAAATTAAATTCTATACTAGTCATTAATAATTATTTAACAAATTTATTAATGAAAACTTGCAAAAATATTCATATAAGTACCAATTTAATTACCGGTCAGGCACTGGTACAATCAAAACACTGTTGTACCATAAATAAATGATTTCGGTCATCCATTGCAACCCGCGATTTTTTACAACACCAATAGTTGACCACGTGCGCATTCGTAAGTTTCTAACCTATACAAAATAAAAATATCATATACCTACTAATAAAAGTATAAATTTTGAACCTGAGCATGAATTAGAGAGTGATTCAAACTCACTAGTCCTCTCAACATCTGTTTCTCAAGAAATTTTAAATCAGTTATCTCCGTAATTAACAGAAAGGACTGACATAATCGATAGTGAAGGTTAAGAAATTCTGTTATCCAATGCTGATGACGCTCAAGTCAAGTTACATGATACTGTACTATTAGGATCAAATAATTTAAATTTAGCGAAGAACTTAGATGATACTTTAATATTGGAATCATTCAGTTATTCTGACTTAATAAATTTAGAAGATACTGTGATTTTGCCAAAGGACAGCTTGAGTGACACCAGAGTATTGGAATCACTCAGCAATAAATCTATAAATTTAGATAATACTGTGACTTTGCCAAAGAACAGCTTGAGTGACACCAGAGTATTGGAATCACCCAGCTATAAATCTTCTATAAATCTAGATAATACTGTGATTTTAGAATGTAATTTGAATAATAGTAATATTTATTGCAAATCGAGTGAAGGTTTGAACGAAGCTGAACGGAGTAAAATTTGGAAGGAACATTTACACTTTCCCCGAATTGAAACAGACAAAAAACAAAAAAAGATAAGATTTTTGCAATTACTTCTAAGCAATTTCAAGAAGTTGAAATGAAAAAACTTCAATTAGAAGTCAAAGAAAAACAACTGAAGTTACAAAAGCAAACTAAAAAATTAATTAAAAAGGAGAAAATTGAGAAAGAAAAAAACCAAAAAGAGGGAAAGAAAGAAAGAAAGAAGAGCGGTTATTGAACAAAAAATTACAAGAAGAAGCTAAACTTAAAAAACAACGGAAAAAGAAAAGAATAAACAAGCACTTGAAGTTAGTAAGAAAAATACTCGAACTCGACGTCGAAAACAAGAAAACCAAAGAGGTTCAAGATGAATCTGAAAGTATTGCTATAAATAAACAATTTTATATTTAAATTATAAATACTAGTTCGTAAAATATTTTGCTCTTGTCACTAATGAATACCTTAAGTTAAGAATAGTTTAATGTACTAATTTGTTATGTATTTAATGTTATTGGTTTTGTTATAAACTAAACGAATTTTATTAACTAATAAGTTTAACTGCATAAAACAACTAAATACAAGAAATTATAAATTAAATATAAAAAAAAACTCATTTAAGTTGGAAAAATTATTCATGTTTTGTAATCGGTCAACTACTGGTACATTCCGGTCAATCACTGGCTCAAGCCGGTCGGCTACTGGTGTTTTCGTCTTACCTGCATTCTAAAGTGATTTTTGATGTAATTTCAATAATAATTTAAATAAATAACATCACATATCTAAAACTTAACTATTTAAAGATGATATAAACTTTGAAATATTCTTTTTTACCCTATAGTGATTGAGTCGATGAGTTTCAAAACCATCTAATTAACACAACTAAAAATGTTCAGGAAACACAAAAAACTGTTTTCTCACTTATAATAATAATTTTGATGTGGTTTTTACTATTAAATTTTTAGGAAAAATAATACAGTTCTTATAAAGAAATAATAACAACGATACCACTCATCAATAATTAGTAAATCACAATTAAAATTTATAATTAACTACTTTTGCAGCAGTTTTCTTTAATTAGATGGTTCTGAAACGGTTGATTTTGTAATTAGCTACCTTTGAGCAGTAACAGTAACAATTAGACACTTTTGCAGCAGTAATAATAACAATTAGATACTTTTGCAACAGTTTATTTTTCTTTCAGTAAGTTTTGAATAAAACAACATTCGTAAAAATCTATCTATTTACATCGTAAAACGTTGTTTTTATTATAACTTATGAAAACTAAGATATTTTCTTATAAATTAGTAGAATATTTTCCTATAAAACAAGTTTCTTTACTGTAATTTAACAGTAAAACTCAAATCAGAACCACGGATGTTTCACACAATTTTGTTCTGCACACATTCGCAGCCTGTTATATTTGACAATTCCACAAGTTTTTTTGTATTTTTTTCTAGTTATTCCAATAGTAAATATTTTCTTAGAGAGAGTAATAAATAAATCACATACAATTATTTGATCTTCTGCAGGCCCTGCAGTGCTGTATATTGACTACCTAACTAGCTATTTTTGTTCCAGGTTTTTCTAATGACGCCATTTATGTATAAGTAATTAGATAGTTTTGCAACTGGTTTGTGTTGCTTGCAACGCCATGTTTTTTCAGTTGGAAAATATTGCAATTAGTTACTTTTGAAACAGTTTCATATTTTTGTCATTAAAATTAAAGAGGAAAAAGCTGACTTTGCACCGTCTAGTTGGTATTTTTTGGTGCAGTTTATCCTCCTGAATAATAAACCGTATCTAACTCAATTTTGAAAAAACCGTCAATTAGATAGTTTTGAAACTCAGCGACTCATATTAATATAGAATAAATTGAAAGGTTAAAAACGCTTAATCGGTCAACCACTGGTACAATTACCCTATTATTTAAAAAAAAAAATTGAAAATGTTTAGGGAGTTTTGAAATTAGATGATTCATATATACTATTTACTCTGTGAACTCTATCAAAACAACGTGTAAGATAATTGTGTTCGTTTCTTGATTATGATTTAAATCTGTAGTAGATCCAGTTCCCATACGAAGCAGATTTTATAACTTGTTATGGCTTCTTGAAATATATGTTAAATTGTTAACGCTGCTACTTTAGTGACATGCTATACCTTAAAATACGTATTTTTATATATAACTACCTACATATTTTGTATTGCAAAATTTATTACTACGAATAGTATTGAGTTTTCCACCTATATTTATCGATGGTTTGTGCTATGTCTATTTATATATTTTTTTAAATAAGTTATTTTAATCATTAATAACATCGAAATGTAGATGTTTACTATTCTGGTACTAACATTGTTATTCTTACTAGTATTCTGGACATCATATATTTCAATGTTAAAACTGATCAAAACAATCTGTCTGGAAAAAAAATTATTGATATGATTCAAACCAATACTCAGATGCCAATTTGTCCTACCAATATTATTTTTTATTTTATTATATAGCTAATACTGTATTTCTTTGGATTTTTTAGAAATACTTTTGTATAAAATATAGATGATTGTATTTACTTATGTTTAGTGATTATATTAGTTAACAGACACTGTAAAACTATATATTATTTTATTTATGTATTAAGCTCTAATTTTATTATTGATATTTTTAACATTAAAAACAATTTTTTGACGATAAAATATTAGTTTTATTAAATCGTTTAGTTGTAAATTTTAAAAGACAACGAAAGCAGGTAACCATCAGTAGGCTACAGCTACGAAGAGGATCAAGACAAATAATTTCTACACCAACCTCTCGATAAGTTTTCTGTCGTTCACTTGCCATTTAAGTTGTTTTCCTTCTACACGTACGTAGGTTCACCTCCTCTTTACGGCCCCGTATTTGTGTGGAAGATACAGTAAGTACTAACTAGATTTAACAAGAGACCCCTGTGCAAAATTTCACGTTTTTAGATCCAACGGTTTGCTATAATATAAATTTTTCATTCCCTATTTACCCTGGGCTGCCCCCCCCCTTGATTCGTTCCTATAGGGTTGTTATCGAATAACCGATTTCACTACTGGATTGTGAAGCGGTAACGGTCATCTGACCCGATATAGATTGTATTAACTTTCGCGCGCAATTTTGAATAATTGATGAAAGTTCGTTGTTTAATGTTTTGTTTGTCCCTTTTATTTTTACTTAGAAAATTGTTTATTGGATTTCTTATCCTAAAGGTTATATATAGATTCGAATTTTGCAATTAAACACTTTTTAATTTAAGTAATGTTGTTTTATTTAGCGAAAATACATAAAACCGCTTCCAAATTTTGTTATAACACGAATTCACATATAGTTTATTGTTAATCGCTAGACGCCATTTTCTTTACAAAATATCTGTTTTACTTTTATATATATATATATATTTTTTTTTTTTTTTTTTTTATTTAAATTTTAACATTTTAATATTTTCAAGATTTTTGTGAGTGTCCTAACTTATTTATTTATTGCCCATACCCTGATCCAGCTGGTCTGGCAGGGTACTTTTAGTCTCTCGTTATGCCACTAAGGGCCTTTTACACCCTTAGTGGTACTTTGTTATTCATACATGTTTTGTTGTTTTTGTTATTGTTTTTTATCGATGTACCACCGAAGGCCTTTTACACCCGAGGTGGTACATCATTTGTTCTTTTTTCTGTGATATCTTGTTATGCCGCTGTAGACCTGTTGTTATGGTTCTACAGCGGTATTGTTTTAATCCCTTATTGCTTCACTGGTCGGTCTGTGGCCTCCCAGTGACGCAATAAGTTTTATCTGTGATTATATCTGTGATATATATTTCTAGTCTCTGTGTTTCTCTAGTCGGTTCTCTCCACTCCGAGGCCTTTTTCACACCTCGGAGGGAGTCCCAGCGATGGCTTCCAGGCCTTGGTGACCGGACGCTTTGTCTAGTACTTATCGTACCGTCACCAAGGACTGTCCGCTCTTTTTAAGCCCTGGGATGGCAGGGCTCATCGTTGGATTTTATATGTGTATGTTTGTCCGTTGTCTATTGCATTTATGTGTTCCTGTCTTTACGTGTTGTTTTTATTTTTACTGTGTTTGGCGGCGCATGCCCTTAGTAGGCGATGCCGCCGGGTGCTGCTGACCGCGCCATCCACCGGCAGCAATACCCCAATTTTAACAAAAAAAAAAAAAAAAACATTTTAATAATAAAATTACTTTAATACTTTTTGAGACATTTATTTTATTAATACATTTTTAAATATTTTAATTTTATTTAGTTTTAATTTTATTAATTATATTTTATATTTTTTAGAAATAATAAACTGACATCTTTGTTGTTTCCAACTCAAACAAACTGTAATGTTTTATTTTAATTTTACACATAATAATAATGACATCTTTGCCGTTTCAAATCCTAACAAAGAGTAATCTTTTATTTCAATCCTTCATGTTTCGTGCTCCTTTCACTCCCCTAAATCCCCTTAAAGATCGCCAGATATGGCTATGTTCGTTCTTCAAAGAGCTGATTGGATGAAAACCATCATTTATCCCTCAACAAACAATGAAAGGTATCTAACTGTATCTCTCAAAAATTTTTGAAACTTTGGTGGATTGTAGATCTTACTAAAAGTAATCACGAGCCATATTTTGTTCGTGCCCATAAGCGGTTTAAGGGGGTGAAATTCACCCCTGAAAATTTTAGTTTTTTTCAATTTTCTTAAATATCGTGGAAATGGTAAGAGCTTTGGTAGGGAAACTATATATATTTTTAAATGGCACTTTAAGATCTTTATTATGATACCAAAATTTAAGTTATAAAATTATATGGGTTTCATCCCCCACCCCCAACCCCTAATTTTATCAGGTATATTTTGGTAAAAGGGGAGGCTGTTATGTGTAAATAATAGAATTTTTTATTAATATATTTTACATCACACCAGTTTATTTCTTTTTGCATAATTACACTCTTTGCTAATATTAACTTGGGAAAAATTTTAACTTTTTGATTTAATAATGAGCAAAAATATAGTCAAAAAATCTCGTATTTTAGTAATGAATTGTTACAAACTTACGACATACTTTAATGCTTTACTGATATCTATACAAATCTTATTTATTTATTTTTAATTATCTATAAAATTTTCAATATTTTAACCCCTGGATATCTATGGATTTCGACTCTGGAAACAACTCATCACAGTATTTTCGGATAATGTAATTCTAAATGAGTATGATATTGATTTACATTGCTGTAATAATATTCTGTAGCTCACAATCAGCTTTCGTCGCCTCGTTTTCAAAATTTGTTTGAGTATCGGTGGTATAAAAGTGGATATATTGACCAACGACCAGAAAGAATTGAAAATCCTGTAACATATTGCTTTTTCAAAGAAGAAAGAGAAGCACCAAAGTGTACTGTACATATGTGGTAACCCCGCTTTTATAAGATGTGCTTGGTGTAGACAATATTTTTGTTTTGAACATTTTTATGAACAATATCATTATTGTGTAGATTACAAACAGTCAAATATTGAAAATTGTATCGATAAATAAAAATTAATAAATACGTAAATAAATAAATAAGATATGTATTGATATTAGTAAAGCATTGGGGGGGGGGGTGTATTTGTTCTTTCTAAACTATGTACTTTACTAAAATACGAGATTTTTTGACCATATTTTTGCTAATTATTAAATCAAAAAGTTAAAATTTTTCTCAAGTTAATATTAGCAAAGGGTGTATTTATGCAAAAAGAAATAAAATGGTGTGATGTAAAATATATTAATTAAAAATTCGTTTATTTATACATAACAGCCTCCTCTTTTACCCAAATATACCTGATAAAATTAGGGGTTGGAGGTGGGGGATGAAACCCCAGTGATTTTATAACTTTACTTTTGGTATCATAATAAAGATCTCAAAGTGCCATTTACAAATATATATAGTATCCCTACTAAAGCTCTTACCATTTCCAAGATATTTAAGAAAATTGAAAAAAGAACTCAAATTTTCAGGGGTGAATTTCACCCCTTTAAACCGGTTATGGGCACGAACGACATATGGCTCGTGATTACTTTTAGTAAGATCTACAATCCACCAAAGTTTCAAAAATTTTTGAGAGATACAGTTGGATATCTTTCTTTGTAAGTAAAATGCAAAATTACCCCCAACCCCTGAAATAACAACTAATAGCGGTTCCAAAATAAGCTAAACTGAGTCGAACTTAAAGAATTCACCGCCAGATGACGTTACTAACTTCTATTGGATAATTGCACTTATCAGCTCAGAGTAGTTCACTCTTGCCACCACTAGATGTCACTGATATATTAGATGTGTTTTTCGCGCTCGATATTTAAACAATCACTCCGATACCGTTACAATTGCCCATCAAAAAGGAAGACAGACGCTATTGCAACTGAGGCCACATGGGAGTAAAAATGCAAGTATAACATTCGCTTTAATTAGACGTAATAATGAAATTCGACTTCAGTTTTCTTAAATCTGTATAAGGAATAATAATGGATATTGTTGAAAATGTATATTTATGAGTCCATACTTATTGTACGCGTGTGCATAAATGTCTACCGTAAATATATTTGCCTACATCTGTGTTCTAGTTCAAGCTCCGATAGCACAAAATCATACCTGATAAAACACCTTAAATTAAAAAAAGCTAAATCGATAGTATCTAATGCCGATAAATAGGAAATGCCCGACAGACCTTTAAATTTTGGTTAAATCTTATTTTTAAAAAAATTTTTGAAATGGTCGAAAGAATCCTCAAACTTACCTCCTATAACACTGTTGAAATTTACATATGTTATAGCAAATTATATATATTTTACTAAGGAATCGGTCTGTCTGGGATATTTTGTTAATTAATGTTTGACAGACCTATTTTAATTAGTGAAAATTTTAGGCAAACTTACCTCACATAACATCCTAATTTTTTTTTTTTAATGTAACTTTTAGACATTACCAATCTATTAAAATTGGTCTGTCTGGCAAATTTTGTTAACTAATGCCTAAAAAAAAAAAATAATACTCCACAATAATTTAATAATACTCCTAACAAGTATATTTATATATTATATATATGGTTTCTTTGAGCGGACAACTAACAATAAGTTATATTATGTATAATTATGTATGTTTGTCGGCTTATGGATAAATCAGTGTTTTTAAAATAATACACACTGCTGCGCTTGACAATGAAGCCTGACCGGGTAAAACACCTTATTTTCCCAAAACACTTGCTTCGGTGAATAAAGCTGATCTTGAACTTTACATTAAAATTAGAAAATTTCCTTTCTTTAATTGTTTCTTTGTTTGAGAATGGTTAAAAAAGACTTTTTTCATGAAAACTGCTGCTTCGTAGCTTTAAAACATTAAGCCTGATATAGTAAAAAATGATTTTTATGAGACAGACCAATATTTATGATTAGAGGATATTTTAAACTTCATTTAAAAAAAAAGAAAATAGGAGGTGTTTTGTCGCGGCCTCAAAGAAAGTGTATTTGTTTATAAAAAAAACTCAACGCTACACTTTAAAATTTAATTTAACAAACTTAGCTATATTTTTTTAAAACCGGGTCAATTGTAGTTGATATAAGAGGCTCCAAACTTAATTTTAAGAATAAAAAAAACATACTTTTAAAGGTAACATTGCTTGAAACAGCTATCAATTTCATCCGTGAAAGCTGAATATTTGAGATGAAGTCTGGCATGATTAATAACGTTTTTTATTACGCAGACTAATTCTAATACGTAGAAAATACCAAAAACTTTCAGTTAAAACAAAAAAATCGAGGGTGTTATGTGAGGTAAGTTTTCACTAATCACAATAGGTTTGTCAGACATTAATTAACAAAATATCCTAGACAGACCGATTCCTCAGTAAAATATATTATGTATATAATTTTGCTATAACATATTATGTGAATTGAAACGAGGTGTTATGTGAGGTAAGTGTGAGGATTTTTTCGGCCATTTCCAAAATTTATACAAAAATAGAATTTAACAAAAATTTAAAGGTCTGTCGGGCATTTCCCTTTGTCGGCATTAGTTACTATCGATTTAGCTTTTTTAATATGAGATGTTTTATCAGGTATGATTTTGTGCTATCGGAACTTGGATTATCCGTAATTTTGTCCTTTTGTGTACAAAATTGTATTTATTCGTATTTCTTTTTTTAGTGCGTATGGGTATGTGAATCTAAAGCGAATTAAAATTTCCCGATTCTACAGTTTCCGTTCTTACAATCTTTTGAGCGGAAAATTATTGCGAAAAATATATTCGAAATAGTAGGTAGTTCTAATATATTCGAAATAGTAGGTAGTTGTATTATTTGTATTATTTCTGGCTCACTAGTATTATCTGGTAATAACATTTGGAATATAACCTACCACCTACCATGCGTCTTAAGAATTTTTTTAAGGAAAAATATGAAAAAAAAAGTTTTAAGTAAACTAAGTGAGTTTTACTTTTGAAAAGTCGTGATCAGTAATTTAGGAGTTGGATGGAAAAAGGATGTAAGTCCGAAAATAATGATTTATTTAATGAAATCAGCATTTGTCGTAAGTTATCTTCTTAACTGAAAAAATGATGAATAAGTTGAAAAATAAAAAAACGCCATGAGCAGCGGCGCCTCATCACGGAAGTCAAATTTTTTCTTTCATCTTCGGTATTGAATGGCTACAAGCAAAATGTAATTGAAAGCCTACAAGCGATTTGTTATGAAACAAATTTTGTGGGTTTGAAAAGATAAATATAATTTTAATTACAAATCTGAAAAATAAGATTGGGTGTTTGGAAGCTGAAATTTAGAAATTAAAAAGAATAAATAAACTTTAACAATATTTATTAAAATAGAGATTTCTAAATTACAAAATTAAATAAGCAGAATACGCAAAATAATAAACACCTTTCACAAAATTTGGTTTCTTAAAACCCTGTGATTGACCACGATGTCTTTCAGGGATACAAAAATGAAAAGATTAAATTTCAAACATTACAAATATATTTATATTTTAATATCAACAATTCTCAAATGAATTTCTCTGCAATTACTGAATTAAATACGTAAACAAACAAATCTATTGTTAAATAATTAACATTGAAGAAAAAGATGTAAACAAGTTATCAATGAAAATAATTAACAATTAACAATTAACAATCGATAAACATTACTTGTCAAACTGCTATAGCTGTTTGATAAGTAATAAATAGAAAAAAAAATATTACCTGGAGGTGTGAAAATATTATACATAATATAACACCGGCTATTTACATATTAAAATTATTTACATTCGCAGGAGTAACTTGAGAGAAACGAACTTAACTATACTAAACTTAATACTAATAAATAATAAAAATAATAATTGAAATAATCACAAGAGTATAAACAGTAAATTTTAAATTTATACAATTGCTACAAATAGAATGAAATTACATTCCAATAGAAAAGAAAAGAAAAACTTACGTTTTGAATAAATATCACCAAGTATTTTTTGGCGTCAATGATATAAATATTAAACTGTTAAACCTAACTAACAATAAGTTTCTCCCATAATTACCCGAGCGTAAAATAACTATATTGACATATTTTAAGTAATTAAATAGTTAAATAAAATCGAAGGCAAACATTATCACGAAGCTTGAAGAGCCAGGTGATCTGGTGGTAATGGGCGTCTATTTCACCGACCCATTATCCACTTAAGTTTAATATTAAAATGTCAGAAGGACATTTACAAAGTTAAGTTACCCGTAGGTACTAATTAACTCACTGCCTGCTGGCTGACTGTGTTTTTCTTTCTGACTAACCGACCATTACTGACCGTTTACTGACACTAACTAACTGCTAGCTGTTCTTATTAGCTCACTTAAATAAGTTTGCCTCTATTGTTATTTGTCGCTTGCGCACTCGTCATAGAAAAATCTAGAAAGAACTTATTTATTCTGTGTTACATAACACATACACCACAAATCCAATTTTACGTAGTGGTCGGTGCAAATTTAAGGGGAAGTACGTAAAATCGGAAGATCAGGGGCGTCGGTAAACTTTTGTTTCGGGGGTTGGTAAATATTATTTATCAGAATTTATTTAAAACAATATTATCTTAAGAGACAGTTTATACCTAAAATTCGGTTGTGTAAAAAAAGGAAATCAAATGTTATACTAATGAATATGAGTGACGACTTTTAGAAAACTGTCGAAAAATCAACTTCACTATCGCATTCATCAGCGTAAAAGACGCCAAATAGCGGAAGCTGACAAATATTCTAGAATATTCTAGCCGTGAACTAGCAAAGATACCAAAAAACAAACTTCACTATTGAATTGGGCACTAAAAATTAGATTAACCAGTGCATTTTGACAAAAATTCTAGAATGTTCTATTCATCACCTAACAAAGATATCAAAAAATCGATTGCACCATTTAATTGGTCATCAAATAAAAAACGAAACAGCACATTTTGATAAATGTTCTAGAATATTTTATTCGTCAAATAGCAAAAATTGTTTGTCAAAATCGGACATTTGGTTTGTCAATATTGGTTGGACAATTAAGTGATACAATAGATTTTCCAATAACTTTGTTAGTTGACAAATAGAATATTCTAGAACATTTCTCAAAATGTGTTATTTGGTCTCTCTTTTTGGTAGCCAATTCAATGGCGACGTCTGTTTTTGAATATCTTTGCTAGTTGACGAATAGAATATTCCAGAACATTTGTCAAAATGTGTAATTTGACCTTTTTTTCAATGGACAATTAAATGTTACAATTGATTTTTCAATATCTTTGCTAGTTGACAAATAGAACATTCTAGAATTTTTATCAAACTACACTGTTGAATCTCATTTTTAATGACCAATTCAACGGTGAAGTCTGTTTTTTGATATCTCTGCTAGTTGACGATTAGAATATTCTAGAATTTTACGTTACTCATTTTGCATTTACATTTTGCATATTACGTATACAGAATATGTGCATATATATCTACAGTGAAATTTTAAATTTTTTAAAGGCTACGAGACCATCAGACAATATTACCTACGGCCCTGACTCTGGCTTGGTACATAAATTTTCACCAACACAGACAAACAGCAACATATCTGTGAGAGGAGAACCCCACTAAATCGCTGACGTCACTACGTAAAATCGGAGTACGTACTATTGGATGGCCACTGTATGTACAATTAGGTAATTAATTATTTATTCATTAAATATGTTTTTATTAATACATATGTATTATGTTACTTTAAAATAGAACAGAGGCGGAATGCAACTGGATTTTAAATGTTCTACAACAATTTTAATAAAGTTCCGCAAAATATTAAATACATTTAAAATGCGTTGCAGTCATTTTGGTGGTTTCAAAACTGATGATGAGTGTCCGCGGTTGATCGGGGCTTTAAAAAAAGGTTTTAAGTTTTTAAGGGCTGAATCTCAGTAAATTTCAATTTTGTACCGATAGCAGTTAGCAGGAAAAAAGCCAACACAATTCGTACGAGGGCATTCCTACCCATGCTTATCCGCCAATTGCCTTTGTGTTTTATTTTTAAATATTAAGAAAGGAACTTAAATAGTAAACTGGAAGGCCTTTATGAAGATATTTTTTCTTTCCAAAAAATCCAAAATTTCTATTTTATAAATAATAAAAATCCAAAATTCCTACTTTATAAATAAATAAACAGTGACTTTAATAACATTTTTAAATTACTTAACATTTGTGTATTGCATCTGTTATAAAAGTTTATATTTTTTTTAAATTTTTTAAAATTACTATTCGCCTACTTGTCTTTAATTGCATTTAAAACACTTTTAACAATACCATTGAATTTCGATGTAAAAATGGGAGAAGTGAGGGGAAAAGTAACGTGGAATCCCTAAAAGGCGCTAGCTGGATACTAACTCAATACACGTACAAAATTTCAGCCCTCCAGGTTTCCTAAGAGAGTCTCTTAGGAAACCTGGAAGGCTGAAATTTTGTACGTGTAGAAAAAAAGAAAAAGATTAAGGAAATATTGGCGTAAAAATCGTGGGGGTAAGGGTTAAAAGTTGAAACCTCCAAAAAGCATTGGCTGACTATTAGCTTAATCTGTACACAAAGTTTCAGCACTCTAGGTTTATTTGGGGAGATTTTGACCCGAACGAAACTGTTAAAAAACAAGAAAAATCATGTTCTTTTTGGTATAAAAATGATGGGGGGTACGGATTAAAGTCGAGACCCCCAAAAGGCACACCCTTGATACTAACTCAATCCAAATACAAAATTGCAGCCCTCTAGGTTTATTCGGGTGACCTGTGCGAGTGGTACAAACTTCGAAAACGTCAAAAAGCATGAAATTGTAGTTTAAAAATGAGGGGAGTGGGGGTAAAATATTAAGACCTCCAAAAAGCACAACCTAGGTACGAACTTCATCAACACACCAAATTTCAACTCTTTGCGTTAATTCTGAGGGCCGCCCCCCACCGCCTCCTTAAAATTTGGGTCGGATTCAAAATTTGCCCAAAATTTGACCCCACTTTGATAGTATTGTTGTGCATCGGAATGAGCCCCACTTACCAAATTTCAGCTCTTGACTTTCATAGGGGGGCCCTACACATATTAAAAAGTAGCGGGAATGTAATATAATATATATATATATATATATATATATATATATATATATATATATATATATATATATATATATATCAGACTTTTTTTCTACATAATCGTTTTCTACGGGTCCGGAAACGGATAGCGCCCCTATTCTCGCCTCTCGCCGTTCTTATCGTATAGGGTGTAAAAGTCTAATTTTTTCAAGAAAGATTCGACTAAAAATAAAAATAGAAATAACAAAATTCATGGAAAATGCCATTTTAATAAAAATGAAAACTTAGTGGGCGTCTGTAAAAAATTATTTCGATAGAAAAGTCTATTTACTAATTGCCGGTAAATGTTTATTTACGTCCCTAGGAAGGTAAGTAAATTTTTATGTCCTATTTTGTAACTATAGTAACTAGAAGGCCAAATGATAAATGTTATTGACACGTGAAATTACATGGTATGTAAACGCCAACTTACGACTCAAGAGGTAAAAACAATATGTAATTTATTTGAATTGCATCCAAATTTTGTTACTCTCCTGAAAATTATATTAACCGTATCAGTTGTTCTATTACCATTGTGTATACAGAAAGAACCTCTTCAAAATTGAATGCGACAAAGCACTATTTGGAATCTAGCATTAGTCAAGACCGATTTACCTCTTCAGTAATTTTATCTATCAAATTCGTATTAGCCGTAAAATTTAATTATGGTGATATTAGCGATTTTGCTATAAAATATTTTTGAAAAATAAATAAAAACCGCATTGTAATTTGGACCTTATAAAACGAGAGGAACCCTATATTTTATTCACGGAGAGAAGACACTTCACAGAGTCTTTTTTTGACTGAAATTTTTAATAAAAGTATTTTAAATATGTATTTTGAAAACATATTGTTATGCCGATAACTAGCCGCGATCTCTTAAGGACCTGTCATTTGTTTAAAATTTTCAAACCATTTCTATGTAGTTCGTTCTAGCTCTTACTATAGTTATGCTCTCATTATGTTGTACCAAAACTTCATGTCAACTTTGTATCAGACCCCGATTTTGGTCGGGTCTGCCCTAACAATAATAATTATATTATCAAGTTTAAAACAATCATTATTGTTACTTACATACATTTTTTAGATTTTTTCTAAACATCATTTACGTTCTTTTTGCGGACAAAATTTTGACTGGGCAAAAGAATACGTTTTTCTTTTATTTCTTTTTTTTATACATTTTTTTTTTTTTTTTTTTGCAAATTTTAATTAAACGTTATTATTGTGTGCTGTTTCCATTTGATGATACCAAGTACAATCCACTGAAAAAAGGTCGATCAGATCTTGCTTCTCGATTAAAATTTGATTTTCTTACTGACATCTGGGTTAGATATATGTTTAAACATTTAGTTTGCGTAATTTTGCTTATTAAATTTTTAAACTTTGGTTTAAGTACAAGTTATAAGTAATATTTTGATATTATCGCTCATGGATTAAAAGCTTTGAATACAATTGAATTAGATATTTTTAATTTCGAAAATATGTATATATTTTTATCATCAATAAACATATAACTATAAAAATAACTATAAAAAAAATATCAACAGATTCAATAATATAAAAAAACTAAAGTCTGATCACATTTACAAATTCAAAGTTTTACTTGTTCATAAACTTACCTAGAAATGAAAATAAAGAGCAATTTGTTATTTTCAGGTAAAGGATGCCTTTTATTTTCATCAAAATTATGTGGGGATGTTTTGAGATTTTGATATCGTTATTAATAAAGGGTACATTCTACGGTTTTCCAACTATATTAGCATATAATTATGTATTGTGGTAGAGCCCGGTTTCTTTGGTTTTTTACTTCCAGAAAAAAATTTATTTGTAGCTTTATTACACTAAAAAACAATCACTAAATAATATTTTCCTTGATACCTATTGTTAAAATTTATCTGCTATTAAAAATCTGCTACATTTATTATTTCAATAGACATTGTGTTAAATTTAGAAATCAATAATTAGAACTATGTAGACCAGGGAAATAGCCTTATTGATTTTTAGTATGGGTAAGTAAAAACAATGACGGATTTATTAATTTCCCAGTAGGAAGTTATTATAATGGACTGATGTTCGAAAATTTCAATTTTCAGTTGCGTCTAGTCAGATTACATTAAGTCTAACGCATACGTTACGATTTTATGAGGGGCAAAATTATTTATATTTGGTTACAACGATGATGAAGGGACTTCCGTATTTTAAAGATCTAATTTCTTTACAGAAAAAAGAAAATAATTCAAGGACAACAAATCGGCAGATTGCCGTGCAAACATATGTTAAATATTTGTGAACGTAAACGGAAGATAAGAAAGATCAATTATTTTTTGTATATTTGCCCACCCTGTCAGAATATCTCGATGGAATATTCAACAAATTCAGAAAATTCGAATGCTACTTCTGGAATAGGCGTTACTTTCGAATATATTACATTCAAAGGACATAGCTTTTACGTTACGGAAGATTTGGGAATTTACGTTATCGGGTTTTAACCGAAGATTGTTGAAATTCACAGTATTCTTGTTAGTGAACATCCATTCTTGTATATTTGAAAAGAATTTTTTGACTTTCAAAATACGTGTTTGTTTTCGTCTCTCACTTTATATAATATAACAGATACTAACTGAAATATCAGTTTTTACTATTTTGTGAAAAGATTAATATTAGATAATATTGAGTAATAAGTGTAAAAATTAATTTTATGATATAGTGTTGTTGAAAGCGTGTCGAACGTAATAAATAACCCATCTCTATTCTTGACATTATAATTGACTGTGATGATTTGACCATTTTATCTTTAGAAGTACTTGAGTTTACTATGATTTTTTACGAAATTGTATAAATTAGTTGAAATTAGAGCTGTTGCAGAAAGCCGGCAGTCAAAATGAGGCAAATTATAATTTTATTGATATTTTCAGCAATATTTTGTACTAGTGCTTTGGGCTTTGCAATAACAAATTACTCTGGGTAAGTGAATATTTTTATTATTCATTTATATTACTTATACTTAATTAATTCTATTTTAAAGCAATTACCTCAATTTCTTATTATTAGGTACAAAGTATTTCAAATAACACCGAAAAGTGAATCCCATTTAAGGTTAATTGGTGAACTGCACGACGTACCGGAGCTTGATATATGGAGTTCTAAGAAGATAATTGGTGCTTCCACAGTTATTATGGTTCCAAAAGCAGTAGAATCATTTTTTAAACAAATTTTGGATTCAAATAATTTAGATTACAAAATTATGATCGATGATTTACAAAAGTATGTACCTAAGATATTTTATGGAAAGGGTTACTTTTAATCTATATTTTTAAAGGGTTTCTTTAATATTTTATTGTGATGTTTGATATAGAATTATTGACTTGGAACGACAGGAACAATTTCTGAGCTACCAGAAGCAGCCACTAGGAATTTCTTTTACAAGATATAATAGATTTAATGAGGTAATTTATTAATATAATCGTACCCTTGTATATATCATTACTTAGCTGTCAAGACCGAAAAGACTTTTTGGTTTTTTACAACAAAATGATCACTAATATTTTGAATAAATTATACATTTCTGCAATCTCACGAACAAATATGTCGGGCAACTTCTATTGGTTAATTTCAATTTGTCTATCAAAGTGTGATGCGTTTTAAAGCGAGAAAGAGTATAGATAGTCGGGTTTGTATAGGCAATGTGCCTTCAATTATAATTCATATTAATAACTGTACTAACGGCATCCTGAAGCTATAAGTAATTGATACCTACAGCCATCCCGACCAAAACTAAGTGGTTACAGCGCCCGCTCTAGCGTTTACGTTGATCCGGGTAAATGCCGCACTTAAAATTTGCCGCCCTGGGCAAATTCCCGGATTGCCCCCCCCCCCTAGAGCGAGCCCTGGTAGTTAAGGAGATGCACTTAACAATGCACTTAATATAGGTAAGTAGTTCCAAATTGGAGGCATTTATTCATTGGAGGCGAATATTAAACATATTTATTAAAGCTTCTGTTTTCGTATCAAAAAGGAAATTTGCGTCAAAAATGATAGTGGCTTTTACTCATTTTCAAAATAATAAATTTACCTTTTCCAATAGTAGTCAAAATAGTACATACACGATATTTTTTTATTACTTTCTCCAAAGGATGTTTATTTTTTAACAGAACAATCTAACTATTTTAGATCAATGAATATCTACTGAATTTAACTAAACAATATCCAGAAATAGCATCGGTAATTAATATTGGCAAAACATATGAAGGACGTCCACTGAACGTGCTAAAGATATCAACAGGTGGTGATGATAGTAAACCGGCCGTATTTGTCGATGGTGGTATTCATGCTAGAGAATGGATTGCACCTGCACAAGTTTTATATATCATAAATCAATTGCTTGAGAATCAAAAAGAAAATAAAGATATGATTGAGCAAGTGGACTGGTATCTTTTGCCAGTCATAAATCCCGATGGATATGAATATACTCATACTTCGGTAAGAAAATATTTGAAAATTTTTTTTTTTAATATTAAAAACTATGAAGTAGTATTAGGCCAGTGTTTTTCAAACTTAATTATATTTTCAAAATTGCACCTCCTACAGAAATCATAGGTTGTGGGAAATTAGAAACGATGTCATGTTAAACAGAAAGATAGATAAAATATAAATAGTAAAAGAAAAATACCAAATCAAAAAAGTGAAATGTAACTAAATATAGAACCAGTCTTTAATGAGATTGATAGCCCTGCTTGTATTTGCAATTATTATTTATGTTTGCCAGAACTTTTGAATTTCGTTGAAAAACCACAAGAATATGTGGCAATTCGAAAAATTGACTTCGAGCTACTGTCGAAAAACTTTTTTAAAAAATTAGTTTTGACACTTTTATCATCAAATATCTACAGTAATATTTCATGCTGCGTAATAGCTAATTTTGAAGTTACACTTGTTAAAATCGCAAATGATATACTCTACCCTTATCTAATATAGGTATTAAAACCTAATAATTGTCTAGCTTTTACGTCGTTACATAAATATGGCCGCGTACTCCCTACACGCGACTGACGTACCCCCAAGATACAGGAAACAATCATTTTATATCGACATAAACAATTGTCGACTGAATGTCAACTGCATTCGACATAAGCAATTATTTTATATTGAAAATAAAAATCAATAAAACGATTTCCAAACTCATTTTCTTTTCTAGAATCGATTGTGGCGCAAAACTCGATCAGTAAATCAAGGCACTAGTTGTATGGGTGTTGATGCAAATCGTAATTGTGATTTTCATTGGAAAGAAGCTGGAGCCAGTTCAAATCCATGTGATGAAGATTATGCTGGTCCAAAAAGTTTCAGTGAATCTGAAGCTGAATCACTTGCACAGTTTGGAATGAAGATAAAAGATCAACTTAAGTTATATTTATCTTTCCATAGTCCGGCTGAAGCAATTTTATACCCATGGTGTTACACAGGTGATCTGCCTGAAAATGCCGATGAGTTACAACAACTAGGATTGCAAGTCCGTGATGCATTTGTTGATTACAAGGACTATAGTGTTGGTAGTGCAACACAAGTTTTATACAAAGCTGCCGGATGCACACAAGATTGGTTTAAGGGTGTTACGAATACACCACTTTCGTATACTATTGAACTACCTGGCGGTGGCTGGACAGGGTTCGATTTACCACCCAAAGATATATTGCCAGTAGTAACGGATACATACAGAGGAATTCGCGTCCTCGGAGAATATGTTAAGAATAAATTTGCAAATCAGAATTAATTAGTTTGATATGGATTGTCTAGAAGTTTTATGTGTATGTAACAAAATTTCAAATATTTTTAAAAGTTTTATAAACATATTTTTTTTTCCTCCAAATACAACAAAATTAATTACCTCGAATTAATCGCGAAGATTGTAAAATATTTATAAAATTGAGTTAAATTCGTTTTCTTAAATATTATTTTTAGCACGTCGTCATTTTATGGAACAATTACTTCTAGTTAAAAGTCTAACGGAAGCTTCTCAATTGTACAGTCAAATAGATTTTGGAATAAAGAAATGTTTTTTAACCAAAATTATGTATTGGAATACTAAATCAATAGCTATCAATAAATTTTTTGAGGTAGTCCCTAAATATGCAAAATTTTGGTTTGGGTGCTTAAAACGAGTAAGGGGGGGGGGGTGTGTCGGATGAGTGCTGATATAAGATAGATTGATACATAATAATTGAAACAAACCCAAGTAATATAAGTAAGGTTACAGTATATTTATTTGACACAAAAAGTAGTAATAGAAAAATAGCATTCATAAAATTCTAGCTTTTAAGAGTTTTAAATTCTGATTAGACAAGTTTAAATAATCAGCATTGAAATTTTCTACCTTTTTATTATTTCTATACTTTTGATAATAATTACGCTTCAAGACAGAAATGATGAAATGATTTTAAATAGTTTAAAATATATATATACCTAATACCTTTCTTTTTTGCAAATTCACAATACTCCAGTTTTCTAATGCGGCATCATGTAATTTCATTAACTAACTCAGTCTACTTGACGATAGAATCATTTATTTGTTTATTTTTTTTTTACTATAAAAATCTAAAAAAATTAAATTATAATACAATGCAGTAGGAAAAACTTTTGCCGCTTACATTTCCTTTTTTTAAAGCTAAAACAATTTTATTAAAGAAGAAGGAAAGAAGGAAAATATAGGCAGAAGCGATAGTATTGTTTAGGGTACTTATTTTTCTTTTTTTTTTAATTTTGGAAAGCCCTCACTGGCATTAGAGCAATTAGTTATTAGTTAATGACTGAAATCGTTTATATTTTCTATTTACTCAGATCTTTGTTATTATCAACTTCTGCCAAGCGACTGAACCATTCAAGAATTACTGCCATCAGCTCTGTAGCTATATGATTGTGTAACACTTAAAATAACTACAATATGAATATTAACTTTGACAATAGACACGAAATTTACTATATCTTGTTTATTCTCTTTGTAATACACGTCATCAATTTTCTTTCTCAGTTTCTTAAAATTTTTCTTCTCTTTTCTAATCTTTTTGATTTATGACAATAATAGCCTTTTTGTAATAGGTAAATTTGGTCTATATTGTTTAATATATCTTACCGTTTTCGTATGACGTCATAAATATTCTAAAATGTAGTTATTCAGGACAAACGATTTTTAACTATTTTTAAATTAGTTGAAAAGAAATGCATACTATTTTTATTGCGATAACTAAAAAAAAAGCTGAATGAACAACACGCCCATTTCTATGAAAAACCATAAACAAGCATAATTTATAAAAAAAAAGGATGTATGTATACGACATCTGTTAACAATTATCGTATTTACTCTTTCACTGATATAAAATTCAATTGTTCTGTTTGACAACACTATATTGTCCCTTATTATCATTTTTGAATGATTTATTACATTTATTTTGTATTAAAAAATATAAAAGAAGGGTATAAGAAGAAACTATACAAATTTTAAATAAGAGTAAAAACAAAGTTTGAAATGTTCCATACAGAACTGTATTAATAAGTATTTGTCGGAAACCCACAGAGCACTAGAGACAACATATCTATCTCTATACTAATGGAACCAGTGTAACCAGTAAGAGATAGAAAATATGTTATATACGTGCACGGTGTTTACTTTGTATTTTTGCGGTAAACTGTGTTTGTGTGAGTAATCAAAGAAGGGGTTGGCCGTCACGTGAACCTGCTTCGCATACATATTTGTGATACAACAACAGTAGAATGGCTAGGCCGATACGATGACACCGCAAAACTAAGCAACTTGAACCCTTTTGCCAATGATTGAAATCGTGTAACTTTACGGTACTACACATTCCGAACTGATGAGTCATCAAAATGTATCGATGTGCAAACCTTGACCTTTGACCCGGCACGTACCGAGTACATGTATTTAAAATTTGTTGTTGACATTTGACCCCAACACTCGCACATACTGTTGGCCTTAAAATTCCTAAGACATGAGTCATCATCACTTCGACAAAATAAATTCAAGTTAACCCATTATGCGTCATCACAATTTGGTCCTCACGATTTGGATTTGTGCTAACCCATTACCCGCCAGCACTAACAAATTTTTTGAATGCAAACCTAACGCATGCACAGACTGAATTTTAGTACACGACGCATGCGCAGACTGAATTTTAGAACACAACGGATGCGCAGACAGAAATTTTAGGCCACAAATTGATAGATGGGGTACACTACCGCGTCAAAATGTGGAAGATACCCTAACTCGGGGGTGGCCTCAAACTTTTGACACCGTACTGTACTTAAATTTTTGGTCAAAAGTGCGGACCCCCTGACCAAAGAAGTATCCGATCACTTTTTGAAGCGTATTGTACTTATTTTGTGTAGGTGCAAACCTTGGCCTTTGACCCCAATACGCGCTTGCCTTAATTGTGTCATTCTAAACGAAAGGTACACCAGCGCGTCAAAAATGTGGGATTACCCTAACCCAAGGGGGGCCCCAAACGTTTGACACCGTACTGTACCTAAATTTAAGTACACTACCGTGTCAAAAATGTGGACTCCCCTGATCAAAAAGGTGTCCGATTACTCCTGAAAGGTGTCCGATTACTTACTGTGCTTATTAGGTGCAAACCTTCGCCTTTATCCTCGCTTAATTGCGTCATCTTAAACGGAAATCGGGAGGCCGCTAAATTTTGTGAAGGGCTATGTACCAAGCGCTGGACGCTGGTTAAGATTTTAAAACTTCATATTTCCGACTCCAAAGTCCAGATTTTAGACCGCTACTGAGGTACTTTCGATTGTACCTCAGGGGAATTTTTTTTGTATATTTAACCTTGGAAAATCTTAATTCCAGGAATTTTTATCAGTTTTAAAATATACAAACAACCAATATCTAAATGTTTGTTTTAGCTGCATGTTTATTTTAGCAAACCTTGAAAGCAGATTGTAAAACACCATTTAAGAATTTGAGTATAACACACAACTATTTCTAGGATAATTTATAAATCAAATGAAAATTATCTTAATATCTACACACCTGTATATTATGTATACAACCTGCATATTAATAATAATATGTATTCTATGTCTTATTTATGATTAGATTGAATACAGAATCTAATTATAAAATTATTTATAAATATTGCAAAAAATTTGCTTAATCAACAAAAATCATTGTATATCATTTTAATACTGATTCATATTTATACTAGAGTATACAAGTTATGTATTTATTAACATTTTAAACAGAATAAAATTTCAAATTTTTTAGTTTTAAATTACTATAATTTAAACACGTTGTTTAATATAAAAATTATAACGGCTTATTGAGTTGATAAATTTTTATAGATTAGTGCCTATATTAGAAAATTCACATGAAAAATCAAACTTTTTATAAACTAGAACATTTTGATATAGATCCACTTTATTATTAACACATATATAATATGGCATTTATAACGGGTGAATATTTAGTATTTTTAATAAATATTTTAGTATACAGGGTGTATCATTGAATATGCTTCTCAATTAGAATGGTAAATATCGTTAGATTTTTTTCAATACTTTTATAGGTTAACGAAAGAAACTTCTTGCTGTAAAAGATAGGGGAATTCCGGGTAACAATTAAATAAAACGCACATAATTTTTTTTTTTAATTTTATTTATAGAATATGTATACAAAAAATTAAATTGCTTAAATCTATATATTACTTAAAATCTATTGATTTTCCATATAAAATTTTTTTAGAAGAATACAATTTTCTAATGAACAAATTTTATCTGAATGGATCAGACAGCGTCTTGAATAGTATTCATCCCGCAGATTGGAAATCTTCGGTACATCAAATATTTCTTCCAAATTCAAAATCCACGGCCGGTGTTCGGTGTCATCAAACAAATTTGAAATCCATTTCTTCTCTTCACTGCTCTTGACGTATATGACATCATACTTCTTTAATACAGCTTTCAATATGGTATGAAGTTTATTGTACGGAATAAATCAATATTACCAAGGTATCCCATGCCAATTTCGGTAAAGCTAACGTGCAACTCGTTGATATTTTTTAGGCAACTCGTTGAAATCAAACGGTGCCTCGAATATAAGATGTAATATTTCATCTGAATTTTCTGCAGCGATAACAGCTTCTTTAAAATAAAATTGGCTGTTAGCTCCTTGATAGCCTTGTATGTCAAAAAATGCTATTTTTTACCGCCGCCGTAGAACTGAAATTATTCACACAATCCACAACTTTATATAGAATAATTAAAAGTGATGGAAATAGTTAGTTATTTTGTGGAATGTATCCGAAAATGGTTACTAATAGCTATTGCTAGTTTATCATCAAAATACAAACTGTTAATAATATTCAGCACATTGGTGAGTAACATGTTCTTTTCACTTTAAGACCTAGTGATTTAAGGAATGCTCAATTTTCGGGTGAAATGTGTTATTGCTTAAAAGTTTTACGTTTAATGATCTTAGGTTCCGAAAGTCCCTTGCTATGTTGGCTAGCGGTGGACTGCCCTGAATTGTAAATTAACATGGTTCGAAATGCAATTGTTTTACCACGAAAGTATAATTTTCAACGAAAGAGGTGTTAACTCTTTGACAACCACCGGCAAACAGACAATATTTTGTGTGTAAGTTCAACTATTTTATTCCCTTTAACCATGATAAGGTGTATGAGCTGGAGTATAACTCAGCAAATTAAATAGCGGTGGTGACGTAACACACAAATGTGGTGGTTGTGTTGCGGTTGTGGCGGTTGTGTGGTGGTTGTATGGTGGTTGTGTTGTGGTTGTGGTAGTTATGTTGCGGTTCTGGTGGTGGTTGTGTGGCGGTTGTGTGGTGGTGGTGGTGGTCTTTGTGTGGCGGTTGTGGTGGTGGCGGTGTAGCAACGGTGATGCGGCTGAAGTGAACAACTTTATCATTAATTAATCACTATCAGAATTGGTTAAAACCCTGTCATTAGACTCATCCATGGGTGTGTAAACATTATTTTGATTTCTTAAATTATTAAATTTAGTTTGAATTGCTTTTGATGCAGCTTTAATTCTTTCTTCAAGTGGGTTGACCCTTTCTTCAAATTTGTTGTTTCTAAATTCATCATCAACATCATTCCTCTCGATATCATAATTAGATAAGTCATCAGCCGTGTCTAATGCTTGTCTTTTTAGCGGATCAAGAGAGTAACTATTTTCAACCTTTTTGGTGAAAATTCCTGCATATGTGTATTTCTTATATGACGTGAAAGAGAATCTTTCCGCGAGAAGCTTTTATAGCACTGCGTACACTCGAATATTATAATAGATGTGTAAAGCTCAACTAGTCTTACAAGATTTAGTTCAGAATTGTGTTAGCGATTACTTATATACTCCACCACCACCGCCACCGCCGAAGTTAGCGGTTGACATCCGGCTTACACACATTTTTACCCATTTTACCCCCATTACGCTCTTTCGGTTAACTGAAATTAGTTCAGAAAAATGAATGAAAAGCTATATGCAAGTGCCCGGTGACCGCATACCTACTCAACACCAACATTAAAATACTTGCTCCTGAATATAGGCAATTACATTGCTTTGCCAAGTGGCCCCATACCTACTAAGAGTCTTATCAAAATTCAAGATATAATTTGAGAGGTTTTAATGTGTTGTAAAATAAGAACAATATAAGAATTGATACGTAAAATAATTTATTTTTTAATACAATATACGTTTACAATATTAAAATAAGAACAATATAAGAATTTATACGTAAAATAATTTATTTTTTAATACAATATACGTTTACAATATTAAAATTAAAAAGTAAATCAATTCCTTTTCGCATCTGACAGTTTCCTTAATCTTACACCAAACTTCATACATGTGATAGCTATTTGCTAAATTTCACAATATGTAAAAAACCACTAGAATCAGTTTCTTTATATGTAATAAAATATTGTCCTGTACGTAAACATTCCATGGTCTGCTCATCCAAATCCGCGAATTGTTTTAGAAGGGACACTTGAACATCTGTAAGTTCCACCGCAAACGCTAGCCCATATCGAGTTTACATGCGTCGTACATCGAGAATTTTCCACGTTTCATACGGTTTGAGTGTAGATAGTGGTTTGAATGGTTTACCAGCACCAGGTTTATTCAACTTCTCCAAAACCGGATCCATTGTTTCATCAGTGAGAGTAAAAGTGGTCCGCGGATCACTTATACTTAATTCTACACCGTGTCGTTCAGACAATGTTTCCTAAACTGCCAATTTCAGTGTATGCATTTCGTTTAAAGAATTTATGAGTTGCTACCACAAAAAACCACCGCCTAACCCACCACCACCACCAACATAAACACCAACACCACCACCAACACCACAAACACCACCACCAGCACCACCACCAACACTACCAACATCACCACCAACACCACCACCAACACCACCACCACAACCCCCACCAACACCACCACCACCAACGATGAGTCTAATAACAGGGTTTTAATCACTTATGATAGTGGAAATGTTATCATTCCCAAGTTAACTACAGCTCTGCAAACTGTTTTGGATATTTTATTAATCAAAGAAACTGAAAATAAAGGTGAGAATTCTAATGAACGAATAGCAATAAAACTACCAGTCAATTCAACGGACCAAGACCTACTTGCTAAGCGTATCAAATACAATGGCTCGGATAATGCTAATGTGCAATCGAAAAAAATAAAATACTGGCATAATCCTAATACCTTAGTGGATGAATTACAACGTTTAAACGAGACTTCATAGACTGGTGAAAAAATACTCAATATTATTCGGAGTTTAGAAAAAAATAAAAACATGTTTTAAGTTGACGATCATGAAGCCTTAATCGAAGAGTTAGATGCTTTAAAAGAAACTACTGTCGGTTAAAAAATATCGTCTATAATTCGCGAACTTCAAAAGGCTGATGTTATTGAGCCATTAGGTGATTATCTAGATGAAACTGATAAAGAAGATTCTAGAGATTATGATGATGATTAATTTAGATATTGCGTTCAACAAACACCGCGAGGTGTCACCACCGATTAATTGTCTACAGTAAACTGCTGCTTCGATAGCATTAATGATAAAGTTGTTCACTTCAGCCGCAAACACCGCTGCTACACCGCCGCCACCACAACCGCCACACAACCACCGCCGCCACCACACAACCGCCACATAAACACCGCCACCGCCACAATCGCCACACAAACACCATCGCCACCACCACACAACCGCCACACAACAACCACCAGAACCGCAACATAACTACCACAACCACAACACAACCGCCACAACCGCAACACAACTACAACACAACCACCATAGAACCACCACACAACCGCCACAACCGCAACACAACCACCACATTTGTGTGTTACGTCACCACCGCTATATAATTTATTTAGTTATACTCCAGCTCATACACCTTATCATGGTTAAAGGGTATAAAATAGTTGAACTTACACGCAAAATATTGTCTATCTACCGGTGGTTGTCAAAGAGTTAACATCTCTTTCGTTGAAAATTATACTTTCGTGGTAAAACAATTGCATTTCGAACCATGTTAATTTACAATTCAGAGCAGTCCACCGCTAGCCAACATAGCAAAGGACTTTCAGAACCTAAGATCATTAAACGTAAAACTTTTAAGCAATAACACATTTCACCCGAAAATTGAGCATTCCTTAAATCACTAGGTCTTAAAGTAAAAAGAACATGTTACTCACCAATGTGCTGAATATTATTAACAGTTTGTAATTTGATGGTAAACTAGTAATAGCTATTAGTAACCATTTTCGGATACATTGCACAAATTAACTAACTATCCCCATCACTTTTAATTATTCTATATAAGGTTGTGGATTGCGTGAATAATTTCAGTTCTACGGCGGCGGTAAAAAATGGCGTCTCTTGACATATAAGGCTATCAAGGAGCTACCAACCAGTTTTATTTTAAAGAAGTTGGTATCGCTGCAGAAAATTCAGATGAAATATTACATCTCATATTCGAGGCACCGTTTGATTTCAACGAGTTGCCTATGTGGTGTGGGTTTCGCTTTGCGTGATTAAAATTGTGACAAAGTCACGAAATTTGCAGGCAAGTGCGCGATGGAAACCTCACCACAAACAGAAATGATTAACTCCTTCGATCTGTGGTATGGCATACGTATGGATTGGTGTTGATATGATGTTTGCAACAAACACCATAAATACGTACCACAGACTATGTAAAGGAAAGAGTAGTTGTGAGTACTTATAGAGGCAATTCCTTATGTACTCTACAATTGTATTGTTTATATTTGAAGTTGTCAGTTATGATTGAAATTGTAAATCAATCGACAATTCTAATAAATTTGTTTATTGGATCTTCAATAAATTGATTATTTTTCCAAATGAAATTTGTGTTGATTTATTTATTTGTTTATTTTTTTTTAATTTAAAATAATTTAAAATTCTATATTCCACATAAATTATGGTATTATAATTGTGCTTTAGTTGTTATGTTTGTCCTTCCCTTATTGCTTGGAAATTGGTGGTTAGATCCGATTTGAAATTCCTATACACGTGGTGAATTCACAGCATCAAAATGGTAAGCCCAAATTTGAATCAATTTATTTCCTTCTTTTTAAGGAAAATTTAAATCTTTACAGACATTGATTCGATGACTCCATTAACCGGAATAACAGCAGAATACAGGATGAATTCAAATAATAATGACAATAAATAAGAAAAGATCAAATTATAACTATAAGCGATTTATTCTACACAACACTACAACAATTAAAAGATGTTTCAAATGATTACAACTTGTGGAGCCGAGATGTTCTTTCGTCCAAGTCCAAAATATAAGAGAGAGAGTCTTCCTCGATTCTTCTCCTGTAGATACCAGTCACCGGAACGGAAAAAATAAGTTATATAATGATAGGAAAAAAAGAAAGGGTAGGAGTATAAATTTTATGGTGAGTGTTATCGGAATATTATTTTATGGTATTTGTTTTGTTACAGGGCTGTCCAGTTTTTCATCACACCTAAAAAATATCAACGAGTTGCACGTTGGCTTTACCGAAATTGGCATGGGATACCTGGCATGCGATATTTGTTCATTAGAAAATTGTATTCTTCTAAAAAATTTTTATATGGAATATATAGATTTAAGGAATTTAATTTTTTGTATAGGGTAAAAGCCCCCTTTGTGGAACGGTATCTGATTATGAACATTTACATATTAATGAAGTTATTTCTGAAAGAAACGTCTGAAAACAAAAATTATTATTAATAGAATGATTGTTTTTCAATTTAAATTCACCTCGCATTTAAAGTTTCCTTATTTAATTAAAAAAATAAATATGTAAATGTCAAAACTGTTCCAGTATTAGATACCGTTCCACAAAGGGGGCTTTTACCCTACATATTCTATAAATAAAATTTAAAAAAAATTATGTGCGTTTTATTTAATTGCTACCCTGAATTCCCCTAGTTTTTACAGCAAGAAGTTTCTTTCGTTACCCTATAAAAGTATTGAAAAAAATCTAACGATATTTACCATTCTAATTGAGAAGCATATTCAATGATACACCCTGTATACTAAAATATTTATTAAAAATACTAAATATACACCCGTTATATATGCGTTATTATATTTGTGTGTTAATAATAAAGTGGATCTATATCAAAATGTTCTAGTTTATAAAAAGTTTGATTTTTCATGTGAATTTTCTAATATAGGCACTAATCTATAAAAATTTATCAACTCAATAAGCCGTTATAATTTTTATATTAAACAACGTGTTTAAATTATAGTAATTTAAAACTAAAAAATTTGAAATTTTATTCTGTTTAAAATGTTAATAAATACATAACTTGTATGCTCTAATATAAATATGAATCATATACAATGATTTTTGCTGATTAAGCAAATTTTTTGCAATATTTATAAATAATTTTATAATTAGATTCTGTATTCAATCTAATCATAAATAAAAAATAGAATACATATTATTATTAATATACAGGTTGTATACATAATATACAGGTGTGTAGATATTAGAATAATATTCATTTGATTTATAAATTATCCTAGAAATAGTTTTGTGTTATACTCAAATTCTTAAATGATGTTTTACGATCTGCTTTCAAGATCTGCTAAAATAAACATGCAGCTAAAACAAACATTTACAGATTGGTTGTTTGTTTATTTTAAAACTGATAAAAATTCCTGGAATTAAGGTTTTTGCAAGTTTAAATATACAAAAAAATTCCCCTGAGATACAATCGAAATCCGATTTTCGGAAGTACAGTAGCGGTCTGGACTTTGGAGTCGGAAATCTGAAGTTAGTTTTAAAATCTTAACCAGCCTTCAGCTCTTGGTACAGTACCACCCACAAAATTTAGCGGCCTCTCGATTTTCGTTTAAGATGACGCAATTAAGCGAGGTTAAGGGCGAAGGTTTGCACGACAAATTCTGGATGGAACTCGCTGTGGTTCAAATTTGATGTTTACGTTTTCTCATGTCAATTACATCTGCCTGCCATGAGTTCGCTTCAACCCTGGACAACCACCATAGTTCCAGCATACTAAAGCCCAATTAATACCATCTTTGGAGTAGAAACCTTTAGTTAAGTAATCTTTTGGCATATTCTAATTACCTTCTTTGCAACATGGTTTTGGTGCTTTCTTTAATTAACAAATTAACATTGCTTAGTGAACCTAATAAAGTGTAAGACAGTTAACTTTTCTGCCATTCAATTTTCTATTAATTCCTTGTAATGTGTTAGTTTTCATTTAACGTAAAACAGTTGAATTTCTATTAACTTTTGTGTCACTCAAACTTTTGTTAATTCTTTATAATGTTCTAAAGTTATCATATTATTGTAATTTAAGGCTACCTACCTAACCTAATTATAATTTTAATTTTATAGCATGCTTGTATTGGTCAGTAGATATTTGTATCTCGTAAATTTTCTATATTTTTCCTACGTTCTCTTTTGTATTTATTAAAATTATTGTATTTCGTAATTTCTCTATATTTTCTTGCGTTATGCTAATTTTCTACTTCCTTATTTTATCTTGCTAAAATATTTACTGACTGACTAAATAAACTTTTAATATTATGTAATTTATTTCTAAACTAATTTGTTGCTATTTTACAATTTCCTAAATTTTAATAATTTATATTGTTAATTGTTATTGAAACAAGAAATTGTTGTTAATTATTTACTTGTATCAAATAATTCTATATTCCACATAAATTTCATTCGGATGTTTTATGACGGGGCGATTTATCGCTAATACGACACTTTGAAGTAGGTCGCCCGAGTGTTGAATACAGGACCCAATGGGGGCGACCTGTATATTATGAAACTAGACACTTTTATCTATATTCCACATAAATTTCATTCGGATGTTTTATGACGGGGCGATTTACTGCCAATACGATACTTTGAAGTAGGTCGCCGCATCATTTAATACAAGATTCGGTAAGGGCGACCTATATATTGTGAAACTATACCCTTTCATCTACTCGTATATTCCACATAAATTTCATTGTGATGTTTTATGACGGAGATATCGCCAATACCATTTGTGATATACCACCAATACCGTCATACCGAAGTATTTAATACAAGATACGGCAGCCTATATATTGTGAAATTATACATATATTTATTTGTGTTCCTTATAAATTTTAATAGGATGTTTTATGACGGAAGTAACGTCTTTTTTCATATATTTGTACAAAATACAAATAGACAAAGAGTCGTGGGGTCTTGAACTGTATTATTTTGTAACTAGGAAGAAACTGTTTACTTTTTTGTAACTACGAAAAAAATTTTTGATTATTAATTTTTTGAAATTATTTGACAATTTAAAACGTCAAAAAATGTATTTTCGATTATTCGTTTAATTACGGCAATTTGTCCAGGATTAATTACGGGCGACCGACTTTTTTATATTTTTGTGTATATTTACTTGCTAATTTCACTTAAATTATGAGGGTGTTCGATGACGGGGATTTTCATACCATTGGCTCTTGGTCTATAATATAAGATTAAGTGTAAAATTTTTTTTTTACACGTTCATTACCTAAAACGAGTATATATAGGTTTTATTAGGTTTTTTATATTTCTTAATAAAACATATGATTTTATTTGGTTTTTATACCAATAAATCATACCATATTACTGTCCGTTTTTAGGTATTAATTTGAACAATAATCTTTTTGTCAGCAACGCTATAGCTTTGGGTACTTTCAGGACCCGTCTTGAAACACGGACCAAGGAGTCTAGCATGTGCGCAAGTCATTGGGAATAAAATATTTTTTCATCGAAATATTAATAAATTTTATGAGACCCAAAGGCAAAATGAAAGTAAAATAATTTTTTTAAAAAAAATTTTTATTTTTTTTATTATAAATTTGAGGGAGGATATATTTTTATTATGTATTAAATATCGCACTCCCAGGGCATCTTATATTATTCTTATAATTTTTTTATAATTTTTATTATGAATAACGGTGCACCTAGAGCGTACACGCTGGGACCCGAAAGATGGTGAACTATGCCTGGTCAGGACGAAGTCAGAGGAAATCCTGATGGAGGTCCGTAGCGATTCTAACGTGCAAATCGGTCGTCGGAACTGGGTATAGGGGCGAAAGACTAATCGAACCATCTACTAGCTGGTTCCCTCCGAAGTTTCCCTCAGGATAGCTGGCGTTCATCATTCAACGAGTCTCATCCGGTAAAGCGAATGACTAGAGGCCTTGGGGCCGAAACGACCTCAATCTATTCTCAAACTTTAAATGGGTGAGATCTCTAGCTTGCTTAAAATCATATATTGATTTTATTTTTAATTTTATATATATGTGAAGCTATGAGAATAATATTTTTAATTAAGATAATATTTATGGATCAGAATGCCAAGTGGGCCACTTTTGGTAAGCAAAACTGGCACTGTGGGATGAACCAAACATAGAGTTAAAGCGCCAAAATCGACGCTTATGAGATACCATGAAAGGCGTTGGTTGCTTAAGACAGCAGGACGGTGGCCATGGAAGTCGGAATCCGCTAAGGAGTGTGTAACAACTCACCTGCCGAAGCAACTAGCCCTGAAAATGGATGGCGCTGAAGCGTCGTGCTTATACTCTATCGTCAATTGTTATTATAGATATTTATTATTTTTATAAAAATTTTTAAATATCATGAAAACTTGACGAGTAGGAGGGTCGCGATGGTGTGCGCGGAAGGATTGGCCGTGAGGCTGTCTGTAGCCGCCATCGGTGCAGATCTTGGTGGTAGTAGCAAATACTCCAGCGAGGCCCTGGAGGACTGACGTGGAGAAGGGTTTCGTGTGAACAGCCGTTGCACACGAGTCAGTAGATCCTAAGCCCTAGGTGAAAACCGATGTTAATGTTGATGTGTTTTAATAAATTATATAATTATTTTTATATTTTTATAAATAATTATTATTTAAAATAATAAAAAAAATTTATAAAATAAATAAATAAATAAATAAATAATAAATAATTACATCCATTGGGCGAAAGGGAAACCGGTTCCTATTCCGGTACCCGGCAGCGGAACCGTATATAAGTCGGGCCCTCATTCACATTATATATGTGTATATGAGTGTTCGTCGGGGTAACCCAAAGAGGCCTGTAGACGCCGTCGGAAGATCCAGGAAGAGTTTTCTTTTCTGCATGAGCGTTCGAGTTTCCTGGAATCCTCTAGCAGGGTGATAGGGTTGCGAAAGGCTGAAAGTATTTTATATAGATTAATATTTTTTAACAATAAGTGTTACCAATTTAACCTATTAACTAGTATTTTATATAGATTAATGTTTTTTAACAATAAGTGTTACCAATTTAACCTATTAACTAGTATTTTATATAGATTAATGTTGTTTAATAATAAGTGTTTCCAATTTAACCTATTAACTAGTATTTTATATAGATTAATGTTTTTTAAGAATAAGTGTTACCAATTTAACCTATTAACTAGTATTTTATGTCATGTTATTTAACAATAAGTGTCACTAATTTAACCTATTAACTAGTATTTTATGTAGATTAATGTTTTTTTTACAATAAATATTACTAATTTAACCTATTAGCCAATTTTACCTATTATTATATGATAGGTCTTAGGTTGGATTTGATTAGTTTGGATTTGTTTATAATTTATTGAATATTGAATATTGAATATTTAATTCCGAAGCAGAGTACACAAACTAATTAATTACATTAGTCAATTACTTATAGATAATAAAAAAAAGGAAAACTATTGACAACAACACATGGCGTTCCATAACTGGTCACCCATGAAAGTACTTACCATGCCCGATGTTGCTTAATTTCGGTGATCGAACGAGAACCGGTGTTTTCAACATTGTATGGTCGTTGTCTGATTGTGGATACGATATTTGTAAAAATATATAGTTTTGCTCAAATTACCTCTTACAAATTTCATTGCCCAAATAACTCCGGTCTATCCTAACCAAATATACACATGGCTAAATTACCAATTAAGTAAGTACTGAAAAATACATGAATCATTATCGGAAAGTAAAAATTTACATTTTCGTGATGAAAATAAACAAAAAATAAAAAAATATAGGACGTATTTGCAATCAATAATAATACTATATAATCTACCCTATGTTATTCTTCCTTATATGACTTGGATACCACACATATTTTGAAAAAACCCAAAGCACATATCCCCTTACTTTTAGTGCTTTTTCCATTTATAGTGGCAAAAATTTGATATATTGAACCATTCAGGAGGCCAAGTCTTGAAATATATCACATGTGATACTGAGGTATATTTTATCACATTATGACGTCATTTGAAAACATATCACATTTTTTAAAATTTGCAAGTCTTGAATATAATATCACATAACGAATGTGGTATTGTGAAAAAATTATTTCACAATACCACCGTAAGATATCCACAAGAAATATTTGTTGAAATCTGTTTATCACATATCATAACGGAAATCAAATAAGCATTTTTGATGATCGATTCGGTTATTTTTGGATTAATTTAAAATTATTTTGTAATTTTATTAAAGTTTTTTGTTTTATTTATAATATAAACTTCATTATTACAATAATTGTGTAAGTATTTGTATTCTTAATTTTTAGTTATCCTAAAAAAAGTTTAATTAAAAAAAATTATTTTTAGATTATTTTCGAATAATGGCCAATTTTTTAAATAATAATTTAAATATTATTTTATTGGAAGAAAATCGTGAACGGAGACAACTCAACAGAAATCAAATATTTCGAGATCGAAATAATCCGTTCGATTTGAACGACACATTATTTGTAAAATTATTTCGATTGAATAAAGAAAATGTGTATATTTTAATAAATATTATCCGGCCATATCTTCGACCACATACCAGAGCATCAGCTTTAACTGTTGAAAATAAAGTAATTTTGTTTTTAATTTACATTTTATACATAAGTGTAGTAAAAGTACTTTTCTATAAATTTTGTATTTCTTGAAGGTATTCGCAACTCTATGTTTTTACGCTTATTTTTTAATTGTAACCACAAACGGTTACTATCCTCAAATGTAAAATTTGAATTAAACTTTTTATTCATTTCTGGATGATCCTCCATAAACTTTATAATAATTCCCTTTTGGTTCTTACTAACTTTTTTCGATCGCTGGCTCATACTTAAAAACAAAAGCAGAAAATTTAATGTAAGAAAAAAAATATATTACTTACATCATATTATTAAGAAAACGGATAAATACTTACTTGTTATATTATATATTTAATGAATAGTTTAATTATAAAGCTAATTATTAATAAATAATTAGTAAAAATTATAAACATCAAAAAATTTATAAACAACTTTATAACAAACGTAAAATACTAGGAAATTACGGGCATATGTTTGCCAGACGCGCTAGATAATAAAATTGAAATTTAGTTAAATAAGCGCCACAACAAGGAATAAGTCCGACTCCATTGCCAACTTTAAAAAGAAATACGTTAAAATGTGGTATTGTGATAAGTTGATATGCGTTATTTCACATTATCCACTCACACGTTACAGACTTGCTTTTTAAAAGAAATGTGGTATGTTCAAATGTGGTATTATATCAACCGCGGTATTGTGATACACATATCACAGTTTCAAGACTTGACCTCCAGGATGTGCAAGAAAATTCCCTCCCATTTTCACCCCTCTAGCCCCCCTTATGACCCCAGCCCTGGTTTAACCTATACAGGTGAATAGGTCTTTCAAAGAGTAACATTTCATCAATTTCAAGTTTTCCTCTATCTCTTATAGTTTTCGAGGTATCTTAAGAAATACGATTTGAACCCCCAAGAGTAGGGGCTGGTTTCACCCCATAAACGTGGACGATGGTCGATAAAAAAAATACTGGTCCCTTATTTTTACCTATACTACACACCGGCGAAGTTTCATCAAAATCCTGAATTTCACTCTGGGTGCATCTCCTTGTGAGATATCGATGGTTAAAGCAAAAAGGATCCTTTTGCATTCAAAGTTAGATATCTCCGGAACAATTCAACGCAGAGAAAAATTTAAAAGAGGAAACGGAAGCTGAATAAACAGGCTATCAAGTCAATACCATGACTTTAGTGTAAAAAAATTTTTCAAGCCTCTAGACCAAAAAATTTTCAATTTTCAATTTTATGTTATTCCTTAGAATTGCTCGATAACTGCCACTCCTAAAATTATTTGGACGAAAGATCTCAATACTAGAATCTTGGAGCTTCAAAATACTTTTTTTATCATCTCGATATGACGATTCTTCACGTAAATAGAGCCGTTCAAAAATCACTAAAAAATTAACAATTTTTTTTGCTCCCTTAATTTTTTGTACTAGTATACAGGGTATAAAACATATAAATCTCGTAAAAAATAACGAACAAAGGTTTCAGTTTACTAATTAAGTTTTTCTAGTTAACTTGTACCGATCAAGTTTCATTTCAGAAATTTTTGTTCGTCAAAAACGTGTTAAAAAATTGCCTCTAGAAAGGTAACCTTAATCAGGCGCTGACTGCCTAACATACCTTTTGTTTTCGGTTTTTTGAATGTTGAACTTTTTGTCAACAAAATATGTTTATGTACTTATTTACGGAATCTATTGAAAATACCTGTACAGTAGCGTCCAAAAAAATTTGGACAAAATTTTTAACAAAACCATTTCACCTCATATTTCATACTTGTAAATTTAGCAAACTTCTGTAACCGATTTCAGTAATTGAAACATCATTGAGTCACACCAACTGTAACACAGTTCTTTCATACATTTAACACATTCAGAGCCGTCTCTAACATTTACGGAACCAAAAGCAAAATAAAAATCAAAGACCCTTTAAAATGAAGATTATCTAATTGTTAAGTATGATTCCTTTCCAAATCAGTGGAAACATGCTAAAATTATGCTGTTTCATAAGCCAGGAAAAGTGAAGACTGACGTGTCATCATACAGACCGATTAGCCTGCTAAACAGCAGCTCAAAACTCTTGGAAAAAATAATATTATATAGATTAAAAAAGGTATTAGAAACGAAAAATGTTATTCCTCCGTTTCAAATGGGTTTTCGAGAAAAGCATTCGACCATTCATCAGCTCTTGCGAGTGACAAAATTTATCGAAAACGGCTACGAGAACAAGCAATATACAGCCGCAGCTTTCATCGACAGAAAAAGCCTTCGACAAAATCTGGCATAATGGCTTATTATATAAATTAGCCCAAATTGACATGCCAAAATACCTATATAATATTATTGCTTCCTTTTTAGAAAATAGGACATTTACTGTGTACGTTAACGGAGCAAAATCTCAAACTAAGAAAATAACAGCTAGTGTGCCACAAGGAAGTATACTTGGTCCTCTCCTTTTCAATATATACGTAAGTGACATATCAAACTGCATAAACAATTGCGAAATTGGTATGTTTGCAGACGCTACAGTTTTGATATGTCAAAACTCGCAACTACCAACAGCTGTAAGTAACTTACAGAAATCAATCCATGATATTCACAAGTATTTCGAAAAATGGAATATCAAGATCAATGCCAGCAAATGTGAGGTCAAAATATTTTCACTGAGACATGAGCAGCCTAGCAAACACATTACAATTAATGGCACAAACGTAGAATGGAATACAACAGAAGTTAAATATTTAGGAGTTTTTCTTCACAGACGACTTAACTGGACTAAGCAGATAACAGAAAAAATAAGGCAGGCTAATATTCAGTTGATTAAACTATATCCATTATTAAACAGAAAAACTAGTTTAAACAAAAAATGTGCCCTCATGTTATACAAATCGCTATTGAGACCAGTCATTACATACGCATGCCCAATTTGGCGAAATATTCCCACGACTCTAATCAGTAAATTACAGGCATTCCAAAACAAAGTGACTAGAATCATAACTAAAGCACCCTGGTTCATACGAAACAAGCAAATACATCATGAACTTCAACTCGAAACGATCGAAAACCACATCCACAAATTATCAAAAAATTTCTATGAGCATTTAACATCTTGCCCAGCCACGGAGGTATATAAGCTCAACGAAATAAAAGCAAACCGAAGGTTGAAGCGGAGACTACCACAGCTATATAATTAAACACGCTGTATACGAGACCATGTTTTGTTTATGACTTTGATGAGATACAAGTTTTGTTTACTCACAACCGTATTAATTAATTAATCGTATTATGTCAACACACTTATAAAGTTATAAAAATCAGTCTTACTGTTATTACCTAAGACAACAATGCTATGTATAACATTATGTAATATGTTGGTCTGGCAATATATATATATATATATATATATATATATATATATATATATATATATATATATATATATATATATATATATATATATATTCTCAAAAAAAAAGTATGATTCCGTACTGACGGGACTTGTAACATAAAAGTACAAACAATATTTTTTCCACTTCTTGGTAAAATACGAAATTTAGTTCAGCATTAGTTAAAAAAAATTAAAATTTGAAATATTTATATTAGTTAATTATAAATTAATTGAATTACAAAGTTATAGATAAAAACAATTATTATAGTTAATTAACAATAATTAACCAATCCAAATTGAAAATTATACCGAACGTTATATTTTTTTGTTTAGTAGACGGTGTCTACTTGTGAATCGTACAAAGACTCACAAGTAATGCATAATTTCTTTAAGAGAATATTTTTTCATTATTCCAAAAATAAGATAAAAATTAGTTTTTCCTGTTAAAACTTTCATTTTAAATTTGTACCTATTGCTACAGAAGTAAAGAAAATATAAGTATATTGCACACTAAAGATTTCAAAAGTTTATATAAAAAAATTGATTTTAAACAATCTGTTAATTAGAATCTTTCTTACAAGGAGAGGGCACGACCTGGGAAATTGCCTTGAGGATGGGATTTCGCAGGATTATAGTCCCTTCGAAGATTAATTGTAACGACATTGCATTAAAAACAACAATCTCGTTGCATAAAGTAATTTTATTGTACAAAAAAATTACAAATAAGAATATTTTCTTTTTCTTTAAATTTAATTTATTTAATTTATCCAATTTTTATTTTAAATAGCGCGCCTTCAATACAAACTAACTCTAATGACATAACAGCTTACGAAATGTCACTTCCAGTGCGCAGCAGTTAACAAAAAAAATAAAATTCCTACCTAGCTCGAAATGCTCCGGAAAAATGCTCGACACCTTCTTCTTTTCCGAAACTCCGAACCAACAACATCGAGGCAACAATCAAAAATCTTGATTCTTCGATCCATTAACGGAACATTGAGAAGTATTCAAGCGAAACATTTTTAAACAAAAGAAAAATTAATTCGGAATTGATAATTGTTAAAAAGTTTTTTAGTGTTATAGTTAATCGTACTTACATTTTTATTTTTTTGTAAATAAATCCAGAAAGTTTAAGCTGTGTTGTTTTCTTGAATTTCCTGCTCGTTTGAATTTGGAGTTTTCCACGACGTGCCGCAAAACCAGCAGTTGAGTATTTTATCATAGCTACTGTTAAACCGCCTTTCCACAAATTCACCACTGTTACCTCTTCCATCACCTGAATTAAAAATCAAATTGGTAAACCATAACCCCTTTTTATTCACCAACCACGTGCCATAGTAATTATGGGGACCGAGCTTGACGACATTATTGCCACCTGGTATCAGATTTGAAAACGCATTTCGGGACTGACATAGATACTTATTATATTTTTTACAATAAGGTATCTTGTCTATAACGTGGGTTTGAAAGTGTCAAATCAATTTGTATTTTTTGATAATGTTATCAATTAATAGTTTATTAATATAATAATTAATACCAGCCTAATTTCATAATTAAATATTGTTGCATCAAAGGTTGTTCCAATTATACTGGTCAACGTAGTCAAAGTAAGTGCAAACCTTGTGACTCAGTTGATGTTAAATTTTATACATTTCCTGCTGAGAGTAAGTTTGTCACATGGAAGTGTGTCAAACGAATAAAATGGATTAATGCAGTAGAAAATTATGTGTAAGTAAATTTTATTAATAATTATAATAATAATAATGTAGGTAGATTAAGATTCATTTATTAGAGTACATTTTTTTTTGTAAAAGTCATCCAAATTACTAGTTTTTATATTTTATTTACACAAACTTTTTACATTTTCTTTACATTGTGATATTGGCGGAGGACAAGGGAATAGGTAGAGGGCAAAAATTTGAACGGTTTTCATCAGTAGCCGTCTTCTTAAAGAGGATTAGTCTACATTTATTACAAAAAGGAAACTCTGTCGCGGGGATCGAATTCATGCCTGTCTACTCAAATACCAGTCAATTAGCATGTTTGGCCACTTGACTGGTAAGTAAATTTAGTAAATATTTAGTAATTTAGCATATGTATACGTATTATTGATATATTTGCAAAGATAAGCTAATTTCAACACAACTCTTTTTTTAGTAAATGTTTTGACAATTGGGAGCCAAAACGAGATACTGTAATCTGCAGCGCTCATTTCATTGGTAATAAAAAATCTGAACACCCCTTACATCCGGCTTATATACCATCAATTTTTCCTGGCAAAAAAATTCATCAGAATTAGCAAAATTATTAGAATTTGAAAGGCAACAGAGTTGCGAATTTCGTACAGCAGAAGTGGAAATAAACAATATGCTCAGTATAGCACCCAATAACCCTATAACAGCTAATCGTAGCATTAGCTGCCAAACAGATGACTATTTTGAAGAATTTACAGATCTAAATTATTTTATGTGTAACTTAAACAACGTAGATGGAATAAGACACGCAGAGGTGCAAGTTAATATTAATTTCAAGAAAACTTTAAATAAAATTTGTGAGGCTAATATCAAAATTAATCAAAAAAGTGAAACGAAAGATGCAAGTTGTGATCCGCCTATTATTAATTTTGAAAATATGCTTTGTTCAGGTTTCCGTGGACTAGAATCTATAAAAATTGAAGAACAGTATAGTAGCATAATGGGTGTTTTAAGCAATGTCTATATTTTTTTTTAGATTCCATTCCAGATAGTAAAAAAGTTTCTAAAAAAACAAGATTACTTATTACACTTGTGAAATTAAAGACAGGACTCCGTTATTCAGCATTAAGCGTATTATTCGAAATTCACCGTACTTATGTATATAAGAAAAATATTTGTAACTACTATCTCGATGTTACGTATCTTATCAGAAAAATTTATTGTATGGCCGTCAAAGGCAAGTGTAAAGGCTTCTATGCTAGAAATATTTAAACAAAATTTTCCAGATACCCGTATAATCATAGATTGTACTAAAATACATACGGAAACTCCTTCAAAAGTAAAAGAAAAAGTACTAATGTTTTCAGAGTACAAAAATGGTTTTACAGTTAAATTTTTAGTTGGGTGCACATCAGGCGGATTTATAAGTTTTGTATCAAACTCTTATGGAGGTCGTGCTAGTGACTGTTTTATAACAAACGATAGTGGCTTCATTAATTTACTAGAACCTGGAGACGTAGTACTTGCGGATAAAGGCTTTCCATAAATTAAAACTTCCATTGAAAATAAAAATGCAATTGTAATTATGCCTCCATTTCTCTGTAGTACACAGTTTACGGCCCAAGAAGTGGAAGAAACCTGGAGAATAAAAAATTTTCATATTTTCGATAAGCTACCCACCACATTATTTAAAAACATTGATGAAATTGTATACGTTATATGTGCATTAGTAAATATGGAACATCCTATAATTCCGCAGTAGGCAATAAAATTATTTAGTTAAATCACATAAGAAAGGGGGGGGGGATATTCCTTGACATAGAATATACTTACGTTTCGAAAGTGGGGTATGCTTAGTCGATTAATGTTACCAAAAGCAACACTTTATTTACCTTTACTAAATTTAAAAAATCATTTTAATACTACTTTTCATGGTGAGCAGACGTGTTTTTCGTTAAGTAATTATTTATGATTATTAGTGATAAAAACATTGTTTTATTGGTACATTTCTAATAAGATGAGCTTAAATCACTATTTGATGAATTAAAAGATATAAACAGCGATCCGCAGTTAGCTAACACATTAGCCAATAGCAAAATCAGATATAACGTTTACAGTTACAAAAGCTAAACCGAAAAGTTTGAACAAGAAAGACAGAATTTTTTAAAAAGGTTAAACATGTCATCACAGGCCTCCATTTCAGATAACAACCAATCGAATGACAATTCGACCATAGAAAATAATACTACTGCCACAGCCTGTCAGAAATCTAATTGATAAGGGAATGATTTTGTTATAGTATCTCCTAAAAAAAGAGAAATCCACATGTTGAACAGATAAGAGTTAAACAGAAGTAAAATTCGCATACCTATTGCGATCACTATCAACAGCCGCTCTGAAAATCTCCAAAGTGTTTTTCAACACCCAGATAAACCAATGAAAGTTTGTCTTAAGATAAAAAAGTTAAACCTGTTATAAATGTTATTAATTTTAAATCATTTAAGCAGGAACTAATTTTTAATGGTTTGCTAACAAATGCTGGTTTAAATTATAAATTAAATTAATTTCGTCAGGATCAGAAAAGGAACCTACCATGTAGTTAGTTTGAATGGCATAGTATGGCCATTAGTTACTGAAGTTCAATACCCAAGTATACATCTGGACAGAAAACTAACACGTTGTAAACAAATTTGTAATATACGAAAGCAACTGAATATCAAATTTTGTTCGTGGTATATGCGTAATAGTCCAGTAAAGTAAAGTCTGAAATGGCAATTTTTTAACCTCGGTCAAACTTGGCTGAAATATTCCTAGGCATACTAGACTTGACTAGGGATAGTTTTAAGGGGGTTGCAACCCCAGCGTCAGGGTGAAAAAGGGGTGAAATTGCTCCAAAAGCCATTTTTTCACATTTTTCGCGTAAACTATTATAGATATAGAGAAATATTTCAAATAGAAGTTGTAGAGAATATTAAGATCTATAACTTTTGTACGAAACATTTTTTTGCATCTATTGCAGTTTCGCAAAAAATCAATTTAAAGTTTAAAATCTTTGAAATTATAATTTGTTTTTTCATAAAATCAATTACCATTTTAAGAATAAAAAGTCCCTAGCCATTTTTCGCGATTTTGTGAATTGTAGAAGTTGGGAAAAGTTGGGGCGCTGAGCGTCCGACACTGAGCGCGAGAGAGACAGCGTATCGGACGCACTCTTCGCACTCATTGCCGCATTTGATACGGTTAAAAGAGAAGAGCGGCGGATGTCGTGAGTGCGTGGAACAGAAAAGGTCACTTAGAACAATTCTCCCTATGAAAAAAGTGTTCTGATCCAGGACCAGGGTAGAAACAACCCCTAAAAAGTTTATTTTCCAATTATCTCACGTAGTGTGCGAGATATGGAAAATTTTTTCAAATAAAAATTGTAGATCTTTCAATTCTACAAAAAAAGTATACCACCCTCTTACCCCTATTTCTAATAGTTTGCGGAGAAATCATCCCCGAAAAGAAAAAAAAAGAAAAACAAATTTTTTTCGCCTAATTCCAATATTTTCAAACATTTAGAGAAAAATAGTGTTCTTGGCATTTTTCTCTAAAATCGAAAATAGAGAAATTAGGAAAAATAAAAAGCCCCCATGGCACGGGACTGGAGCTTTCCATTTAAAATTATCAATGGTTAACTAATGTCCGTTACCGGTCAATTTTGACTAGCAACGGTGTCTGATTTGTTTTTATAGGACATGAAATGAGACACAAGAGAAGTAAATGCTAGTAAGTTGATAATATCACATGGTTAAAAAAATTTAAATTTGTATATTTTAACTGTGCAGCTTTATTTGTCAGTAGAATGTTAGAAATATTAACGTGAGCATGAAGAATGTGTCATTTTTGACAGAAAATAAAATATAAATAAATTAAAAAAACGTTTGCTCAATAGGTTTTGTTTCCAGGGAAATAATGTTTAATTTATGGCATTTGTAAATTATCTTTTTGTTGAACAGTATTATTTTTTGTATTATCCTATTTCTGTTTGTTATAATTTGTTAACCGAAGATAAACGTAAGAATTAATAACATACTTGAAGATGATTTGGTGTGCCGATGATTTAGATTATATATTAGAAATTATCAATTACGGTATTCCTAGAATAATCTATACATGTTCTGATCATGTTTGTCATGAGATAGATGGATATGATTCTAATAAATGCTTTCGTTTGGCAAAACAAACTTTATAACAAAACAAATATTACGTAAGTTTGCATAGTTAATTTTATAAAAATTATATTGCATACAAGATTATTTCATATATAGTTTCATCTACCATTACAGGATAAAAATTAAATCGATGGATTAATAAACAATGAACAAGAAATTCCCATTGCAAATGAAGGAGTCATTAACGATGTGAGATATGATTTTAAAAAAATTATTTTGGTAATTTTTAGTGGATGAACTTAAATTATTTACTACTTCTTTTTATCAAAGACTTTATTTTATTAATATTTGTATTGAATAAAACTATTTTGATTAACGAAAAAAAAAAATAGTTAATTTTCATTATTTTTTAAATTTTTTAATGTGTATTTCTTTATTTAAATATCTAATAAAATACTTTGTTTCTCGAAATTTTTTCCACGCTTTCTTCATCCGCTCGGTACAATACTATTATTGTATTTGAAAATGGATGACGCAATATCATATTATTTTCTTTTCTCCTTGTAAAAAAAAAGGAGGGTAATTTTATTTTAAATTCTAATCAAATGATGTAACGATATGTACTCTACAAATTCTGTGTAATTTTTGTAACAAATAATTCTACAATATGGCGTATTCGTGTTTGGAATTCCGAATTATAACATGAAGCAGATTTGGGTAATAATTTAAAAAATTTCTTTTATTATTTTAATATAAATATTTTATAGGATTGGTTCAGTAATACCAATTCTATTCTTTATTCATTGAAGCACTACTGTGTTTCAAATTTATTCAATATCGTCTTTTCTCAGTTAAATGTAATTAATCATTTCTGTTGAAAATCCTTACGATATTTAGATTTAGTATTGTAATATTATATAAAATTCTATTTTTTTATTGTAACAAAATCTATTTATTAGTAATATAAAATTTCTCTTTAAGAAAAATTGTTATGTAACTTATTCACCATTTTGAATATTTTTTAAATATCTTGTTAGCACCTTTTAAATTTTGAAATATTATGTAAAATTCTTACCATTTGCATCTTTAAATACAAATTTATACTCATGCAATGGAGGTTGATTGAATTGAACCGGGAGATTGAATTACATGATATACTTAAGGACATAATTATTCAATCAACTGACGATACATCGTTTATTATTTAACATGATTTAATGTTAGCATTTAATTCTGAATTTAACCAAAATACCCTGAAACAGAATGAAAATTTCTTTCGTGATTATGATGAGGAATCGGATGAAAACATATCCAGAGAAGTTGATGAACCATCATGTTCATATGGAGAACAAGATTTTGTAGATTTCAAATATAAAGAAGAAGCTGTTAAATTCTGGAAAAGCGGTGCAAAAAAAAAAATCTTTTGAAACAGTACAAAAAAATTTCAGAAGAGTGAAACATTTGAAGCAGTTTTATCGGTGGGAAAAGCAAGTTGAAGAAGGCGGAAGTAAGAGAGACAAAGTAATTTTCATTAATCAGTATGTTTTAAATAATTTTAAAGATGCAGTAGATAGAGGAGCGATAATTCATGACATGGATCTTCGACGATGGGCATTAGACGCCAGGAATACAATTGATTTTTTTGAATTTAAGGCGTCAAAATCATGGCTACTTACATTTAAGAAGCATTTTGGAATAGTATCACGAAAAATTACAAAATTCGTTACTAAATCAAGCCAAGAATTTTCCAATATAAGTGAAATATGTGAATCCTTTATTAAGGAAGTGAAACCCAATCTTGAAATTTATAAATTACAAAACGTTTTTAATTCCGATCAGAGTGGTTTCAATTTAGAATTACATTCAGGTCGAACATTAACGGAAAAGGGTGCTAAAAAAGTCGAAAAAGTTATTCAGTCGCTGTCAGCAACAACACACAGTTATACTATACAGCCAACAATTTCAGCCGAGGGTCAGTTACTTTCTCCCTTATTTTTAGTTTTAAAAGAACGTACCGGGCAACTGGGTCCTAGAGTTCAGCAGTTATTATTTAAAGCAAAGAATGTACATATTTCGACATCTAAATCAGGAAAGTTAACAACAGACCATTTTAAAGAGTGGTTTCAAAATATATATTTACCACAAACCGATAAAAAGTCTTTATTATTATTTGACTCGTGGAGTGGTCAGTGCCCAGCTGTCGTGAAAAATATCATTCCTGAAGATAAAGAAGTAAAAATATTAAGCATACCGCCAAAAACAACAGCGCTTTTACAACCATTAGATGTATATAGCTTCCGATTTTGGAAGAATTTCGTTCGAACATTGTCTGACTTAATTATCATATCAGACAGTGATATTGACCTACATTCTAGGAATAATATTATAAAAATACAATCCCTAGCACATAATCAGTTCTCATCACCCCGCTTTAGAGATACATTTAAATACGCCTGGTATAAGAGCGGATACATAGAACAAAGACCAGATTACTTCGTTAATCCCGTCGAATATATTTTTTTTAAAACCGATGTAGATACGCAACCGAAATGTCATATTTGTGGAGAACCAGCTGTTGTAAGATGTAGTTGGTGTCAAAAATTTTTTTGTTTAAAACATTTTTTTGAACAGTATCATTATTGTGAGGATCATAAGCCATAGAATACTATATACGCCTTATTTTATTATTGTAACCTATTTTAAATTAAAGATATTAAAACTTTTATAATTTTTTTTTTTCATTCCATCCAAACTAGAACAAATTTCCTTATCCTTATTATTTGACAAAAAATAAGTATTTTATAAAGTTAATTTTTTCTATAACTATATGCAATAATATTCTTGCACAATTTAACAAAATCAAATTTTAATATTACTTGTATAAAATTTAAAGCTTTAGTCAGACATCAACAAGTATAATTTGATATATTTTGCCAGTTATTAATTACAAGACAATTCACTTGCTGAACACTTTATAGAAATATTTTTATTTTGCTGATTGTCAGTAAAATTACGATTGGCACCTCAAATTAGCTGTCCAGCTTTGAGATTTTAGAATTTAAATTACAGCTTTGAGCAAAAACAGGTAAACTAGTATTTTTCACGTAGTTTTCATATATGCTATTCAAATTTTAATATACTGAAACATATTCACCCTATTTCAAAATTTACCCTCAATTTTATCTGAACACCCCCTAAAGTAGGTCCGACCCTGGATTTATACACATCAATAGAAAGCTCTCTAAAAATAAAGTGTTTTGTCAATTTAAAGTTTTTTTCTATCTGTTGTCGTTTTCAAGTTATCAAGCAAAATTAAAATTTTACCCTAATTTTGAGGGGTGATTGCACCCCTTAAATGGCGACGGTGGCAGATAAAAAAAATACGGGTCTGTTATTTTCGCTTGTACTACACATATACCAAGTTTCATCAAAATTGCGAATTGACAGTTCAAAACCTTTCCTTGTAAGTGACCTTTTCGGTTCCACGCACTCACGACATCCGCCGCTCTTCTCTTTTAACCGTATCAAATGCGGCAATGAGTGCGAAGAGTGCGTCCGATACGCTGTCTCTCTCGCGCTCAGTGCCGGACGCTCAGCAACCCAACTTTTCCCAACTTCTACAATTCACAAAATCGCGAAAAATGGCTAGGGACTTTTTATTCTTAAAATGGTAATTAATTTTATGAAAAAACAAATTCTAATTTCAAAGATTTTAAACTTTAAATTGATTTTTCGCGAAAACTGCAATAGATGCAAAAAAATGTTTCGAACAAAAGTTGTAGATCTTAATATTCTCTACAACTTCTATTTGAAACATTTCTCTATATCTATAATAGATTACGCGAAAAATGTGAAAAAATGGCTTTTGGAGCAATTTCACCCCCTTTTCACCCTGACGCTGGGGTCGCAACCCCCTTAAAACTATCCCTAGTCAAATCTAGTATGCCTAGGAATATTTCAGCCAAGTTTGACCGAGGTTGAAAAATTGCCATTTCATTCTTTACTGGACTATAACGATAACATTCATCTCAGTCTTCAAATGCCTACACTGCGTGAGAAAATAGTACGATATAGTGATAATTATATTCGTCGGCTTAAAAATCACCTGGATGAGTATGCTCGTAATTTACTTGATAATAGTGATTTATTGTATAGACTCGAAAATTAAGATGACTATTTATTTAGATTTTTATTGAATAGTATACATTATATTTAGTATATAGTTTATTTTTAGTGGGTAGTCACCATTTATGCTACTGTCTATCATCGCTTGACTTATAAGTTTTGTACAGAACTAATAATTGGTAATCTAATCTAATTATATATATATATATATATATATATATATATATATATATATATATATATATATATATATATATATGTATTTAAAAATCAATTTACAATCGGTTTGTAAATATTTGGCTATCGCGTATAACTTAATCTTAACTTACTTTCCTTAAAATACTAAAACTCAGGTTTTAGTATTTTAAGGAAAGTAATGGAACACTGAAGTTGGAAATATTCGAGAACGTAATAAGAAACTTTATAAGGAAAACCATAGGATATAATGGAAATAGATCAAAATCTATTCGAAATACGAAGAAGTGTAGACTTACAAGTAAAGGTCCCGAGGCCGGACCTATCGATTTCGATGAAACTTAAATATATTGTAGAACACTAAAAACTAAGGGACACGTATTTTTTTTTATCTGCGGAAAAACGGTTTGAAGGGGTGAAATCGCCCTCCAAAAAATGGGGTAAAAATTTAATTTTTCAAATATCTCGAAAACAGTAAGAGATAGAGCAAAAGTTTAAATTGGCAATATTGCTCTTTTTTAAAGAGCTATCTATTGATATGCAATTTGTTCATATTACATCAACAGGGGTGGTTGGGGGTTAAAATTTGGGGGTTAATTTTGCAAAAAGGGGGTGAAAAATAAACAATAGAAAAATTTTGTTTACAGATTTGAAATCTACGTCAAAAAATCTTATTGACCTATTTTTGCTGAATGCCCTAATATTAAGTCTAGGGGTAGTTAACTAGAGGGTGACTATGTCGAATAGTCGTACAATTTGGGTACTTCAAGAAGTTCTTCTTCATGGAAAATAGCTTAAGACAATTAGAATAACGTAGAAATGAAATTCTCGAATTCAAAATTGAGTTTGAGCAACATTGAAGAGGGGGTGAGTCACCCTCTTAAATTACATACTAGTTTATATACACTAATTTTTGCTATTAACACACTGATAGTGGGTAAAATAATGTCACAATAAGTGGTTCTGAAGTTGGACTATCATATGTAAGGTCTTAATTAGGTTTATTTTTTAATAGATATTATAGTTTTCCTTGTCGAAAATTATCGATACCGAAAATTACATAACCTAACCTAAAATAACGAAACCTAATAAAAACCTTACATACGATAGTCTAACTTCAGAACCATCTATTGTGACATTATTACCCCCTGTCTGTGTGTTAATTGCAAAAATTAGTGTATGTAAACTAGTATGTAATTTAAGAGGGTGACTCACCCCCTCTCCAGTGTTGCTCAAACTCAATTTTGAATTCGAGAATTTCATTTTAGTCCAACTTCAGAACCACTTATTGTGATATTATTTTACCCACTATCAGTGTGTTAATAGCAAAAATTAGTGTATATAAACTAGTATGTTATTTAAGAGGGTGACTCACCCCCTCTCCAGTGTTACTCAAACTCAATTTTGAATTCGAGAATTTCATTTCTACGTTATTCTAATTGTCTTAAGCTATTTTCCATGAAGAAGAACTTCTTGAAATACCCAAATAGTACGATTATTCGACATAGTCACCCTCTAGTTAACTACCCCTAGACTTAATATTAGGATATTGAGCAAAAACAGGTCAATTAGATTTTTTGACGTAGATTTCAAATCTGTAAACAAAATTTTTATATTGTTTATTTTTCACCCCCTTTTTGCAAAATTAACCCCCAAATTTTAACCCCCAACCACCCCTGTTGATGTAATTTGAACAAATTGCATATCAATAGATAGCTCTTTAAAAAAGAGTAATATCGCCAATTTAAACTTTTGCTCTATCTCTTACTGTTTTCGAGATATTTGAAAAATTAAATTTTTACCCCAATTTTTGGAGGGCGATTTCACCCCTTCAAACCGTTTTTCCGCAGATAAAAAAAAATACGTGTCCCTTAGTTTTTAGTGTTCTACAACATATTTAAGTTTAATCAAAATCGATAGGTCCGGCCTCGGGACCTTTACTTGTTAGTCTGTTAAAGAGAAAAACGTGCTTAAGAAAACTTCAAAGGACCCTAGAGATGCTACATACTATTTAAAAAATGGATACTTAAAAGGATTTTGGGTCATTTACTTTCTTTTTTTAAATTTTTATTGTACAAAATGCAGGCGTACTTTTTTATTTTGCTCTTCTAAACTTGGCCAGTTCTTTAAAAAGATTAAAATATTTTTTTTTTTAAAATAACTTAATTTGTTTGATTTTTTATTCCAGTTGTTTTAAAAGGAATCATCCTGCCAATCTTCCATGGAAAAAGTATTTTAGATAAGATAACGTTAAGATTTGCAATTTTCAAATAAGTATTTATTTATAAGAATAGCAATAAATATATGTCAGTAACTTTTAAGATTATTGTGGGGTATTCATAGACGATTTAAGATAAATCTAAGATCAATCTTAGCTAAGATAAAACTTAACTTATTCATAGACGACTTTAGGTCGGTTTTAACGCTAAGTTCAATCTTATCTCTTACTTAAATTTAAAATAAGCAAATGGCAGACTTAAGTCCATCTTAAATATATTTTTACATGGAATTTTTTGACATTTGAACATTTTATCAAATTTGAAAGAACTTTTTCGAATAAAAATATAAAATATAGGTAATTAAATATCTATATTAAGTATTGACGTAATAAATATTTTAAATGTAAGTAAATTAAAAGAAAAATTGAATCAAATTAACTTAGTTTTATAAGTAATTCAACCTCTAAATATTTTCAGTTGCAAAAAAGTTTTCATGTATGACGAAAATATCGATTTGCAGCATGTATTTGACGAAAAACTTACAATTTTATAGATAACTAATTAAAAGATATGTGCAAAAACAGAAAAACTAAGGAATTATTACTAAACTTCTGTGTGCTTCTGTGATAGAATATTTTGACTTTCTACTTACATTTTTTGTGTAATAAGAGACGTATTTTTCTTAATGTAAATTATAAACAAAACGGTAGTTTAACATAATATTTTACCATACTTTAGTTAATCTTAATTTATTATTACATTTTTTTTAGTTGTTTTTCATACTGAAATGTTAAAAATTATCGGAAGCACACTGGAATTATTTAATGTTTTAAGTACCGCAGTTTATGTTTAAAATTATAAAAATCTAAATCATTGACAAAGTTTATATTTATTTTATACTTCTTTTGTAAAAATTTTTAATAAATCAACAAATATTTTAGTATATAATTTATATTTTATTGTAACTTTATAAGTCACTCAGATTACATAAAACTGATGATATAAAAAACAGAACAATTATAATACAATTATGTCTGTTTACACACATTACATGTTTTAAAGACAATTCACATTTTAAAAAAAATAATATTAAAATAATCACATGATACCACCTATTTTATGAAATTTTAAATTTTATTAGGGACACGTCTTTACGTTCTGCATTTTAAACAAACAAACTATAGTTAGGTTTACTATACTACGTACTGACATATTCTAAAACAGTTTAAAATAATATTTACAACAAAGAAATTTAAATTTCCAATAAACAAATTTTTCCGTTAATATTGTTATTTATTATAAATTAAATTAAAATACATAACTATGTATACTTTTGTATTATTTTATTAATTACGGCAAAAATATTAAAAATTTTAATTATTTGCTGATAGAATTTTCATTAATTTAAATATTTCGCGCTACTACTATTCAAATATTTTTCGTTTCTCTGATTGCTTTCAATTGGTGGATTGATTGTAAAGCTTGTATACACCTCACAATGTATCATTATAACTAACTTCAAGCTTGTTTCTACTAGGACAATTTTAAAATCTGTCTATGAATTGTAATGTTAAGTTAAATCTTAGTGTTAACTTTGCTAAGTTCAATCTAAGAATTATCTTAACTTCTCTCTATGAATAACGCTCATTGTTTTTATTAAAATACTAAAATATCCTAAATAACAATTTCTAATTAACACTTCTACTCGCTTGGGTTCATTTTATATTTTTAATACTTCTTTTGTTCAATGACAATGGATGTCCGCTCAACTGATAAAATATTGGAAATTTTTTTGTACTTCACTTAATGCGACATTACCAGATGTTATCAGATTTGAAGTAAATAATTCATTTACTTCAGGAATTAATATTTTTTTCAACAACGCTGGATAGTGCAGTATCTCCTAATTATTTTTAAACTTCGTATATATGCGTTTAAACTGATTTATCTTTTACTATGCAAAATTTTAAATTTTTAACGTTATTTTTCATTGAAACATCACAAAAATTCCTTAATTCTGATAAAAGTACAAGCATCTTCCTAATCAAAAAAAAATATTTTTAGTCTAAAATAAAATATATAACACTAAAAAATTTTGATAGGAAAAAAAGGGGAAGAAAAGTTATTTGATACCAATAGATATAACAACAACTAGGAATAATAAATAGATATCATCTAGAATTGTAAAAGGAAACTGTATTTATAATTACTTTTTGATAAAACATCTTTTGTTCAAATTTTATACAAAAATTTTAATTAGATACTTGGAATTTGGAATATAACATTGGTAAATAACGTTCAAAATAAAATCTTTCTAAACGAATAATTAAATTTGATAAAAAAATACTGTCACTTTCAACAACTACCAACGCACTTCTCATTGGGGAATATATAAATAAGTGGCATGTAGGTATATTAGTCACATACATTTGAATTTGAATTTGTGTATATATAGAATGGTTCTTCCTCAAATGTAGCCCATTTTCATCCATTGTTAAATACTTAACATTAATTTTTAACGGATTAGTCTCTATAATTGGTAAATTTTTACACGTTATAGGACACTTAATTTCGATAAGATGTTTTATCAAAAAATTTCCCCCATAAGTTGCTATGGCATCGGGGGAACAGCACAACCTTAGTTGACCTAAACTAATTATGAGGCCTACTTTAAAAACTTCACAATTTAGATTAAATTTTGTCGAATATTCTTTGAAGGCTACCTCTTCCATTCTCTTACCATACATTATACCGGAAGTTGTAATTATTTTTGGATTTAATAAATCATTCAAAACTTTTTCCACGTTAAATTTAAAACCTTCCATTCTATGTGCACTACTCGCTGTAATTCTTAATTGTCTTTCTTTAAACCACTCAGTACTACAACTTTGCTTAATCGTTTTTAAACTAATATTTACTGCAGAATCTATGCTACTACAAATTTTGTCATTATAAAATTCCTCTAAATGTTTTGCAGTTTTGTTTTCTTTGGAATACTGAACACTTGTAAACTGGCACAATAAAATGTCATTTGTTATTTGCTTGCACTTTTTTTCCAATTTCAATTTTTCTTTTGAATATTTTAAATTCACTAATGCCTCTGCAGCCATAATTTTATTTTTATTTTGTTCTTCTATTTGTAAAATTCTAAAAAGTGGCGTGTAATTTAATGATTCCCCTAGAATGGTTGTTGTTATATCTATTGGTTTCACATTAGTGCTGTGTTCATGTTTTATTTCTTTTGGAAATAAAGATGCCATTCTTGCACCTTTATCATACCCTGCATTGCTTGTTTTAGATACTGCACTATCCGGTGAATTCACATAATATACTACTGCGCATATGTGTTTACATTTTCCGGATAAACCGGCTTTACATATACATTTACTATTTTTTATATTTATTTCACAATCAAGCTGAAACATGACGAAATGATAACGTATACTAATTATAATTACTTTCAATACTTTAAATTATGTACTAGGGACGTGACGGATATCCACATCCTTAACTGAGAATTGACTTCGTTAACATCGAAATCCCTATGCTTATTCTGATCCGCTCTAATTTGTAAATATTATGATCTCAATACACAACCTAATATTTCTATGAGTGTATGTATGCGGTTATTTTAAGAGCATTAATTGAATCTCAAAGTAATATAAAAATTTTTTGGAAAGTAAACTTCATTACGGACCTCATTTAAATTATAAAGAAAGAACAACATACATATAATTTTGTTGATTGATTTTCATTAATTATATTACGTATGTATATTTTTCTATGCCTTTGTCATAACTAGAGATGCGTCTACTAAGATTTTACCGACTAATCGATCCGCGATCGACAAATTTACATCTAGCCATCAATTTTAAAATGCAACAACACGTAAAAAATGTCTCAGGTGCTATTCCTACATCATTAGCTATACTTAAATTCGCTTTTCAGGTTTAATCAGTGATACGAATTTGTAATTAAATCTTAAGTTTTGAAGCTTAAAATGCCTTTTATAATTCATTCAACTACATACGTAAACATTCTGTACTTTCGAAATGTACTGAAACCATTCAGAAATGATTGTATTTTTAAAAATTCGTCTATTATTCATGAACCACTAAATTTGCCAGTTAATCAGTATATCATGTCTAGTTTAGCTAATTAAATTGTAACTCAAGTTAAGTATATATTATTTACCAGATTCTTATTTTTTAAATGTTATTAATTCACTGACACATTAACAAAATTTAAAATATACTCATCTTTCCCGCAACCACATATCCTCATTATTATCCTCATTATTATCCTCATTTGTATCGTCAAACATATACACTTTTACATATATTCTAAATTTCTCATTGTCAGTTGCTAAATAACATTTTTAAACGTTGCTTCATTAATATAAAATACATAGCGTTATTTCCACTTTATAAATATTTGAAACTGACGAATTTCTTTTACATTAATAAAGTCACCAGACTCAAAAAGTTTTTGTCCTTTTACATCGTTTTGGCCACGTTTAATATTGTTTTTTATGGACTGAAATCCATAATAAATTATTTTATCCATTTTTTATTTCAGAATGAAAACGTTTCAGTTTCTTTCAATTTTTTAATTGACAAGTAAACAAAATTCAAATCAAGTAACACCATAGTAATAGTCCAAGATCCCAGAGCCGTAAGACACAACTTATTTTCTAAAGCATATAACTTTCGGTTCACAGTAGTCTCTTGTGTACTTTTTAATACCTGAATGTTTGTGGAGCTTGCCCGGTGACACCTGCGCAGGTACCAGGTGAGAAAGGTAACTAAAAATCAGAGTTACTTAACTTAAATTTTTATGACTGATTTTTGTATATATATTGTAGAATATTACTCTGAAGTCATATAAAAAAAATCAGACGCTTTCCATGGGCCAAAACTTTTATCAGACGCTTTAAAGCTCTAAGGAAAATAAATGAACTTAATTTATTTTTAAATGTCTGATTTTTTTATATGTTATTAAGGTAACTATTACAATGTTATATTTAATCAGTCAGACAAATTGCAATGACCAAACATCCCCTAAACACAAAAATTACTCATCATTATTAGTGGTATCAATACTGAATAAGCCTAATGTCGATGCTACAGGTTTATTTTCAACAATACCCGATGAATTTTTTTTTATCATTTTTTTGTTTTTCTGAGATTGGAGAGTAATATTTTTTCGGCAAAGCAGTAAAACATTTGTAACATTCACGATGGTAACCTCTTTCGTACAAATCATCCGGTAAAACTACGTCTTTGAATTTTAAGTTATGGATTGTTCTCTGTTTTAAAATAGCTTGGCACTTTTTTAATGTCTCTATTGAAAATAAATTGATTTTATCATGAGATTTTTTACAAAATACACATTTCAATGATGGTTCCGCGGATTCTTCCATATTTTCTATTGAAAATAATTTGATATCACTCACAAATCACACGATATAACTGACAAAAACATGTGGTCGCATAAACCCGAGTATGTCCGTTCAATTTAAACTTAAGCCTGTAACCACAGTAACTGTCAATCCTAATTGTAATAGTTACCTTAATAACATAAAAAAATCAGACATTTAAAAATAAATTAAGTTCATTTATTTTCCTTAGAGCTTTAAAGCGTCTGATAAAAGTTTTGGCCCATGGAAAGCGTCTGATTTTTTTTATATGACTTCAGAGTAATATTCTACAATATATATACAAAAATCAGTCATAAAAATTTAAGTTAAGTAACTCTGATTTTTAGTTACCTTTCTCACCTGGTACCTGCGCAGGTGTCACCGGGCAAGCTCCACAAACATTCAGGTATTAAAAAGTACACAAGAGACTACTGTGAACCGAAAGTTATATGCTTTAGAAAATAAGTTGTGTCTTACGGCTCTGGGATCTTACTCTATAACACTCATTTGTATTTCCCTCATTTCTCATTCACCATTTTTATTTTTCATTTTTAGAGACATAAAGGCGCCACTATCGGTACCAGTGCTACCGCCTATAGTTCAGGCTCGGTCCCTGTAAGTAAGCATTTAAAACTTCACTTTAGAACATTTAACGAATTCAAACACTGCAATAACGTATCATTTTTTTTACATCGTTTAAATAAAATCAAATACTCACGCCAATAACTCATTAACTCATTATATTGCACATTTTGTTTGACAGCTGACTTTGACACAAACTGTTTGACAGCCAGCTGTTAGCTCAGAAACAAACCATTTTTTTTTATTCTATGATTATTATTAACGTGTAAAGAATTTCATTTTTAAATTACAAGAACTGTGGCGCGTAGTTTGAAATTAGTTAAATCCTTAAACCACAACAAAATACTCTCTGCTGGGCGTTTGTGTGCCTAGAACTTGAGTTCGGCAAACAACAGAAAAATTATCACCAGGAAGTCGTTACATAATCAATTGTGAAAATATAAAAACCCACTGGCCAACCAATTTCGAGAAAAACGGTTTCAAAATTCTAGCTTGATTTACTCAATATTTATATATGAGATATTTGCAACGAGATAAACATATTATGTATGTATATTACTGGAGCAACTAGTTGAGCAAAAAACGTGGCACTTTTCCCCTGTTCTCCCTTCCAATGAACGGCAAAAGGGGTAGAAAACGTTTGTTATTAATATAGCAGATTCTTCCTACGTTTCGCAGTGCTGTCAACTACGTAATAATTATTTTAATTTTTAATTTTTTTAGCAAGGTTTACTAGATATATAGCTGTATATTTAGTAACCATGGTTTTTTGTACTACTAAAGTAAAATATTTAAAAAAAAAAAAATATTGAATATGAATAATCAGTGGCACTGAAGTTAATTCTTTCATACAGTTTAGTTATTAAATTTTATTATTTTATATTTTTTACAAGAATCTATTTCAAAAATATGATAATTTTCCGCCTTTTGAACAACTTAATTCAGTTGTTTGTTTATTTTTATTTATTAAAATTAATTAATATACAAAAATAAATATGGTAAATTATTGTACGGTTTATGGATGGAACAAAGAGGAATTCAATTTCACCGGTAAAAATAAAATGTTCTACTTATAAAATATATACAGCTTGTTTATTTCTACTTGGTAGCTGGACTTTGAACCTCACTCATATCTGTATATGTATTAGTGTGTATCAGCATATCAACAGAATGTAAGTACACAAATACTACCACAATACTACAACACTACTTACACGAATAGGTTTCTGCGCCGATTCTGTGACCCGCCAAGTTAAAATAAACAACCTGTACAAAATTATAAAAATTTATTTTACTAAGTAGGTAGTAAACATTTATCTTAGATTTCCACTAAGAAGGCCAGATGTATTAAACAAATGGATACTTGTAGTTCGTCGTAAAAATTTCTTTTCAAATAAATTATAGTTATTTATGCCAACATTTTCTTCCTGAGGGTTACCAGCTTAAATCAAGTACAGATGTAAAGTGGTTAAAAGAAAATGTTATATCGTCAGTATTTAAAAATATGCCTCCACAGCTACAAGAACCGATCAATTCCCTCGTTTGTTAATAAATTCTGAATTTCTTCATGATGAAATGGTTAGTATAAAACATTTCAATCGTAATATAAAATGTAATTAACACTCAGTTTATTTCATAGGCTATAAACTGTGTAGCTTCTACAAGTGAACAAAATCAATCTATTATTGATTGCGTATCTTCAAGAGATGAAAAAAAAACTTGGTAAGTTAGGGTAAAAAATTATTATTAGCGAGTTTGCCATAATCATTTTGCTTTTAATATATGAATGTAAAGATTTCCGAAGAGGTAGTTCCGAAAATCGATCAATTCGCCGTTTAATCTAAGTGATACCAATATTACTACTGAACAATATAATTTGGTTAAGTTGTTACGAATAAAACCATTCTCATATTATGTAAAGAGCGGAATTATATGCATAAAAACATAGAAAATGGGCAATAATACAGAAGTTTACGGTAAAATATGCATAAGTTTTTTTTTTCCAAATATGCACGATTTTCTTCTACATTAAGAGGAATTTTTTTCCATTATTTGTTGACTTAAAATTGATTGTTGAGTCTGCTGAGTTGAAAATTGATTTCAGTAGATTTACACATGGGTTAATTTACCTACACATCTATATCTACTCTGAAAAACAGATATTTACTTGTAGCTTATAATAGCCTAGCACAACTGCACAACACTTATAAATTATAAAAATATCGACCGGGAGCCAAGTGTTTTTAATTGGAAAAAATTTCAACCTAAATTTGTTTTTTTTTTCATAAAATTGTTAATATAGTTGTCGTTAATCAATTTTAAAATTTTACTCCTCCAACGAGCACCACATATCCTTCTTTGAGGAAAAAGGGATAAAATATTACTTTTTGATCAATTCCTTGGTCTTTTTCAATTTTATGTGAAAAATTGTCCAGTACAAAATTAAAGCTTATAAAATTATCTACAAAAATGTTTTTATACTTTTTCTTCGCCAAGTTAATATTTCGTCAAGAACTGACCTTATAAAGTTAAATCAAATTACTTGACTACTAAATTCTACAAATATTAAATACGTCTCGACTTAGTCCTTCCGCCTAACAGAATTAAAAAAATTAAATAGAGCAAAATTTATTTTTGAGCTCCCATATTCCGCAAATTAAAAATTTTGAGCTCGTTACACTGAGCACGAATTTAATAATTATAGTTGGAGGGCTGAGTTGGAACTGACTCAGCCCTCCCGTTGCTTAAAAATAAAAATATCGGATTAATTTTGGCGGTGGAATTAAGAGCTATTTATGAGCTTTTGAACTAATATAGTTTCGATTTTTATGCTCACTTCTTAGTCGTCAGACAACCCTTAATTACAAGAACTTAAGAAAAAGCTACTATAAAAACAAGGAAATCCATTATATTTCAAATATAGCATAAAACCTCAGAGTAAACCTTTAAAATACGAGTCGTCAGTAGTAGAAATATGTAAGTTTGGAGCCCTCCTTCCCTCCTGCCGACATTTTGAGCGACCTCGGCAGGAGGCAAAACTACAGGGGCGGTTCTAGAAGCTTCCGGCGGTGGGTAGAGCAAAATTTGGTCTCCAACCTAACGACATCTAGTGAAATTTTTTCTAACCTAACAGAACCCAATGGAACTTGATCTCACCTAACAGAACCAAACAAATTTTTTTTAACCTAACCTAATAAATTTTTTTTTAACCTAACCGAACCTTAGAACTGAAAATTTCCCTAACAGATGGTGCAGCCACCTTCGAGCCTCGTAAATTCAGTACAAGATGTCACTACTCGTCTGGATACTAACGATCCCTATTCGTAAGTTTGAGAAATTGTCAACAGATGGTGCTGAAAATTCTTTTTGATAGTTAAAAGATGCTGTTGTTAGTCTGAACCACCGCGAATTCTGTACCTAGATTCAAAATTCCATGAAAAGATGGCGTTGCTAGTCTGAACCACCGCGAACTCTGTACCTAGATTCATAATTTTATCTGAAAACAGGTTTATACGGGTTTTCCTCTAAATAAAAACACATTTTTTTTTTATTTTAATAAATTTATTTAAAAGAAATATTTTACAATAAAAATGTTTAAATGTTATTACAATAATATTTGTATATGGATATGACATTTTCCATGGCGCAAGTTGCTCCGGAATGATGACCGCATCGAGGACTAGTGTATGTTGATGTTATGATTCTCAACTTGGGACAAATTGTTATTTCTTCATAGTTCATAATGGGCGCTGACGGTAGTAGTCGTTTCAAATACCGCACTTTTTCTTCTCCTTTCGTATAAATGATTCGAGTTCCGTGTAGATTGTTTATTAAAATGTATTGTAGTTCCTTGTATTCAATATGTTCATCCATCCAGGAGAACCCATGATGATTTCTCCGCAACCAGCGAGCTGTGCGCTGATCTTTTTCACTTAATCCGCAAAACGGTATTGGTGATTTGAAAATATAGTGTTGTAGTATATAATCTTCACCATAATTTTCTTCGGAAGAATCGAATTTCAACACAGCCAATTTCTTTATGTAGAATTCCCCCTTTGTTGTGCTTACAAAGCCTTGGAAGTCAACAATCGCAGCGCCGGTCGCCATTACGCGATGTCTAGAACCAAACTGTTGAGCTTAGAATTCAGTAACTAATGTTTTCTTTAAAATAAAACTGGTTTTATAGGTGCGAGCTTGCTTAAATAAGTCGTATGTATGTATGTTTACTGACGTCATTAAAAGATTTAAATTAATTTTTAATATCATACCCTAAAACTTCATTCGAATATAAAAATTCCCCATAAATTTATGTATAACTATTTGATATTATTAAAATTGTATAATTTAAATATATGACTATGAGTAGAAATGTTAATTTTTATTCATATGCCGATTTTTACTAGCAAAAAGTAATAAGTTTAAAAACTATTATCAAATGGTATAAAAAATCCCATTTACAATTACGGTACACCATATATACTCGTAAATTTTACAAAAAATGTAACACTCTATATATTTTTTTATCTGTATATTCTTTCGACGGTGAAATAAAATACCAGAATACATATTACTCAGCTAAAAAAAATCGTTACTTACTTATGTTATAAACATCTAAGCATGTATTTTTTTTTTTAAATATGTACCTTATAAATACCCATGATTACTTTACTATATCGCTAATCACGGGATATCGTATGATAAAATATATAAGAATTTACTCATTTAATGTAAAAATATTTGATCATCAACAATTAAATAAAAACGAATTTTTTTTAAAATATATAGTAATATAATATTTTGCATATATACAGTACTTTGTTAAAAGTACGGGTTTCTACGCCGTTAAAACACATATTTTTTACAATATCAATATATTGTAAACAATCATATTTCTTAATATTTTTAAAACTGAATATGTAATATCAAGAATTTAAAACAGTTTTGAAACATTAATTTCTCCTCATAATATTTTTTTAGTCTTAAATTAATAGCACAATGTTCCATATATTTTAAGAAAATTTTCCTTTTAATATTTTATAACTTATCTAAAAAATTTATAGCTATTTTTATCAAAAAAAAATTTATTACTTGCTATTGTTAAAAAATTAGTTAAATATATCTATAGGTATTAAATGACCTCTAGTTTTTGTAAAAGACTCTAATAGCAATTCATCTTAAATACGAAATTATTTTATCAATGCTAAATAAGCGTTTTTTCTCATATTGTCGTACTCCAATATGTATTGTATATTATTATAATTTATAAAAATGTGTTTTATTTATTAAAAAATTTAACAAAATCATAATCTGACTTCACGATATTTCTGATTATATACTGTCATGTCTATACATATATTAACAAGTTTGCCAAAAAATGATGATGAAAAAACTTTAAGTCTTAAGACGTTAGTGATCGTTAAAAATAAGGTTACACTAACAAATGACGATGAACGATTTGGTTCATGGCATCCCAACAATAAACTTAAAACTCTCCCGGGGGTATTCAGAGATAAATAAGAACATTACATATATTGAGTGACTTAGAAATATATATGTAATATTTTAATAAAAAAATATCTTTAAAGGTAAAAAGATAAATAAAATCCGAAAAATGCATGCTAAATTTTTAATACAGAATTGGTATTTGAACAAATACCGGGTGTTCCAAGCAACTAAGAACATATAACTTTTAACACGGAAAATTTGTTATGTTCAGGGGGTGTTTTGTTTTATTATTATTAAATATTTAGCAAAATTTTTAAATATTATCGCGTCAAAATAATGTTTAGAAGTCGTTAAAAGACAATAGCAGTTACAGACAAATATTTTTTCTAAGCAAACGAATTGAAAATTATTTATAAGCTGACACCATCATAGATAAATACGTATACAGGGCGGAAAGTAAATAACTCTCATAGTTTTAAAAGCGATTCAAAGCCTTCCTGTAGATAACTTGTATTCAGTTAATTAACCCTTTCCTGTGTGATAGCTTTACATCATTACTGTTCAAACGATACTTCAAATTAACAAATCATTAATAATATAGGTAAATATTTATTGGTAAGAATTATATAGTTTGCACATGTGTTCTATTGTGCTAGGATATCAATAGGACAATGCAATTTAATTGCCTATATTCAGGGGCACGTAAGAACATTACATATATTGGGTAATTTCGAAAAATGAATGAAAGCGGCACACTAAATATACGTTCAATATTTTTAATAAAAATATTGAACGTATGTAATAAAACCCCTCTCCATTCGTCATTTTCATGTTAGAATTTCTTAAACACATTTTTTGTGTGTGTTACATGTTTTAACCAATGCTAGCTAACAATATTCATCGCAGTGTGTACCCAAAAATATGAGAATTCCCCAAACACATTTAAATAACACAATTTTGAATAGTTCAAAAAATATACATTACATAGTTCGTTGTAAGAATAATCACTTCGACGACCTTTTTTAATGAATTGTTTAAGGATTGTAGTATGTAAGAAATAATAACACTCACATAATTTTAAAATATTTTATTAAATAATTAACTTTGGTATACAGCTATTGGAAAAATTTACGCTATTGGTTTAGTTTACAACTCATAAAATGTTAAGAGTTTATTTTAAAGCCTCCTATAGGGTCGTAAATATAACCCTTTACCCGCAATGTTTTCATCACCACCGTTGGCGATACACCAAAATGACACCAAAAATACACCAAAAAAATACATCGAAAATACACCAAATGACACCAAAATGACACCAAAAATACACCAAATAACACCAAAATTACACCAAATTACACCAAAATTACACCAAAATTACACCAAAATACACCAAATAACACCAAAATTACACCAAATTACACGAAAATTACACCAAAAATACATCAAATAACACCAAAATTACACCAAAATTACACCAAAATTACACCAAAATTACACCAAATTACACCAAAATGACACCAAAGTACATCAAATAACACCAAAAATACACCAAAAGACACCAAAATTACACCAAATTACACCAAAAATACACCAAATAACACCAAAATTACACCAAAAATACACCAAAATGACACCAAATAACACCAAAAATACACCAAATGACACCAAAATTACACCAACAATACACCAAAATTACACCAAATAACACCAAAATTACACCAAAATCAGCAAATTACACCAAAATGACACCAAAAGAGAGATTGAATATATGTCAAAATTTAATAATCAAGTGATTTAACTTAACTTCGGAAGGTAATTTATTAAAGAAATATTAACCTGGCGAAAAAAAACGTAGAAAATACGTACCGACTGAGCCACCTAACCCTTGACTTGACATACAAATATCTCATATATAAATATTCAGTAACTGAAGCTAGAACTTTAAAAGTGTTTTTCTCGAAATTGGCTGGCCAGTGGGTTTTTATATTTTCACAATTGATTAATCTTCGGAGGGACTATAATCCTGCGAAATCCCATCCCGAAGTCAATTTCCCAGATCGTGCCCTCTCCTTGTTAAATTTCTATGTACGTATATGTGATTGCTGTTACAAAAAAAAATTATAATACTTGGGTTAGTAGTACCTATATGTTAATGGCAGTTTATGGATTATTTATTTAAAATGTAAGGACAACTGATACCATCAGTTGGGGCGAACCGAGATACTAGGGGCGAATCTAGACAGAGCTGCCTCTCGTCAGTGTTATGACCGTACAAGGTCATAGATCAATTTATGCTACTGAATTTTGTCAGTTATGAGTTAGTCATCAAAGAAAAGCGGTGAACGTGACATCTTTGTATTTTGTTATTTTACAGGCGCATTGTTTATAATTTTTAAAAATAACGCGCGTTTTGAAATCTTGTAAAGCAACTGCTGTACAAAAAAAAACATATATATATATATATATATATATATATATATATATATATATATATATATATATATATATATATATATAAAGTAGGGACTGGCAACAAAATGTTTGGCGTTTTCTTTGACAATATATGTACCAAAAATGAAAGCTGTATTGTGCTTAATTTTTTTTTATAAATTCATTAACAAAAAATTGTCTATAGGTGAGGCGAATTCATACACCATGTTGCGTCAGTATAAAAGAAAGTGGGTATAAACTACATAAACTATAGTCTAGATAACATAAAATGGGCTCTTTTCGAGAGAGGCACAACAACCGGGGAGGTCCAAGGGGTCCGGACCCCCTAAAATTACCCGCAAATTTTCCTTCAATTTATTTTATTTATATTAATATTAAAAAAAGTAAAATTTTTAGTGGTTTACTAATATTTTTTATTTGAAAATCAAATTTTCGGAGACGACATTTTATTACAACTTTTTCCATTGTTATCGGAGAACTGCGTTATCAAAAAATTTGTTAATTCAAATTTTTGTTGGACCCTCTGTAGATATGTAGCTGTTGCGCCCCTGCTTTCCGATATTAAAAATAAAAGAAAATCGCTCAGACAAGCTGCTGAATATTTCCATGTTCCCAAATCGACCTTGCATGATAGGCAAATTGAAACAAAATTCATTTAAATCCAAAATGTTTTATTCCACCCATCAAATGTCATTCGCTGATGCAGTTATTTAGTTTAGCGAATTTTCAGATTGGAAATTAAGCTATTTTTATCTTTTTATGTTCGATTTTACCCATATGCATGACTGAATGTGATTTATATTATATTGCAAATAAAGCCCTGTCTCGATTCGCCCCACACATAGGGGCGAATCTAGACACCATATAACCAAAAAAAAAAAAAAATGTTGCAGTACCAATTTTGCAGTTCCAGTACTGCCCTATATGCTCGTGATATTAAAGCATTTAAATTATTTTTTTAGAATTTTTTAGATAAATTGCCAAAAAACTGAAAAAATCGTCTACATTCGCCCCAACTGACGGTACTAGATTTGTTCCAACATCCATTTTTCGACAAAGTATAAAACATGTATATGATTTATTTATGCCCATGCACGACAATAAACAAGTCACAAACATGTTTACAATGTACCTAGTGCTGGTATATTTAACCTTAAATGCATGATTTTTTAAAAATAGGGGAAACAATTGTATTTCGATAAAACAAGCTCTACATATAACGGGAAAAATAAAAAAAAAATCATCATTCAGGTTTAAGGTTTTTATTAAGGGAAAAAGGTTCGTTGGAAATTTGCAGTGCCAGGCATTTGTTGTTTTATATTGTTAAAATAACATTATATAGTATAATATAGAAAGATAATGTTTAAATATCTATAATATGTATGTATTACGATTGTTATTCGATAGTTTATTTCAACAAATATTGATACGTAGATGTGTGTGTATGTATTACTTTAAAAATAATTAATTTTGCATTATATTCTAAATTAGTGTTAACCTTAAAATTACTAAGCGTAGATGATTTTGGTATTTTGCATATGTTGGACACCTGTTTATGTTGGACAGTTTTTGATTGCACCGCGGGTGTCCAACTTAAACAGGTTCTACTGTATCTGAAAAACTGTTAAATTTGGTCTGTGAATTACTAGTATTTATTGCTGGTAAAAAAACAATTTAAATTTTGCTTGGAGACATGTTTCGGTATTAGACAACATCCCTTAAAAAATTCCGTTTCAATGAATGTGGGATATCACTAGAAAGGTCTTCTAAAATTAAGTTAAACATTTTCCTAGACAGTTCTTATTCTTGTGCCTCGTTTTTGAAATACTGAGCTTTAAAATCCATTTCATCTTGCATCAAAAATAAATGATTCATTTTTGGCAAATAGACCAAGAGTCACATGCGTTTCATTTACCGGTTGAAATTTTATGTAATATAATAGACACTTTGTACAAGTGTCTTACCACACACTCCAGACACTCGATATACATTGACAATCTGCTGGTTGAATTTTTATTTGGTTTGCAATTTAAATGAAATATTTGAAGCAAATTTTAATGTAACAACGTTCTTATGGGTTTCAAAACTAAAACGGTGATGCTTATTAATAAAAATTAAATTAAATAATTAAAATAATCAGTAGTACAATAAAATTAATCAAGCACTATTTTCAATTACATATTATACATTGGTGTAATCTGGTGTATACATTAATGAATTAATAAATATAAGTTGTTTAGTTTCTTTGGAATATACGTCATTACTATCCTTGTCTATTTTCCATTTTCCTCTACTTCTACAGCTAAATATTTATTTTTTTTTATATGACATCATAATCCCTGCATGTTTTTATTATCTATAACATACGGTCAAGTAATTACTATGTAGTTAGTTGAAAAGAGATATCTAATATTTTTTAATGAAGTAGCTAAGAAAAGTATTCATTAAAGTAAACGCCCAGTGTTTGTCCTAATATACTGTTAATGACACGCCCTTAAATAAATTCTAAAAAATCCAAATATCTCATTAATAAAAAATGATGGGTCGATATAAATTCCCCTAAAGTGCAATAATGGTTTCTCTCTCGGTGAAATAATCGCAGAATACTTGTACATATTTATGTTATTTTTATTTGTAGTTTGATACTAACATATCAAAAAGTTTAGGATACTACTAGGAATTTAAAATTCTAATGAACAGATTATTAATATCCATCTACTCAATAAAATACACTTATAGAAAAATAAAGTACGGGTCAATAATTAAACAATTCAAATAAATTAATCTCCCTATATTTTGTTTCAGTAAAAATCTGTTTATATGCCCAAGAAATTTATTTACATAATGAAATAGGAAACTGAAGAATTTCTAAAGATAATAGGTTGTGTAAGGAATTTAAACTAAAATAAAAAGATAAATAATTCTCAACAAAAATTGTGACAATACACCATCATAAATTGTACAAAATATCTAAGAGAAAGAAAATCATTAAATTCCGTTATAAGTTGGAATATCTAATGTCTACATTATGGTTAAAACAAAATAACTGATACCTAAAAATTTAAAATAAAAGAAGTCGCATTACAAACAGAATCAGAATCAGGTAATGCTTTGATATATACCTATAAATACACTTCAAATATAATGAAGGTTTTAAGTTTGATATTTAAATAATATCTCTATATATTATGTCAGAATTGATTACGGATGTTTTATATTTGATCGAGCTGCCTAAAGAATACTAGGACACAGCACCCCCTAAGCTTTTTTCATTCAAGATCCCATTCGTCATTATGAAGTTTTTTTACGAGGTAAGTATTAAGTTGACGACCCCAAGCATGAAAATTTTGCAAATTTTAGAATTTCGCTTCGAACACTTAATTTAGGAAGCCCTGTAGCATAGTGAAAAAGAGATAAGATAACACCCTCGCCCCTGCCTCCTCATAAAATCGCGTAAAAATTTCAGGAATTCGTTAATATTTATTAAAGTTGTACAATTTTCATGTTATGATCGTTTTTTGGCTCTTTAATTTAACTATTAAGAATTACATCAACGCCCACAATACTTTATGGGGCGGCGAAGAATTTCTATGGACTAATCCGGGGTTAAATTTAATTAATAACGTAGAACCAACTCATTTTAATAATTCTACCGGTCAAACTTCCACAATAGATCTTGTAATAATATCATCATCTCTGCCCCCGAACTAAAAATGGTAACAGAAACAGATCTCCATCACAGTGACCACTTCCCGATTCTCTTATACTTAGACGGTGAAATACACTTACCACCTAGAGACAATAAATATAACATAAAAAAAGCAGATTGGGAGAAGTATAACAGCTTAGTTAAATTAAACCAATACTTTCATAAAGCCGAAAATTCATACGACTTTCTCAGCAAAAATTTAACTTAAGCTGCAAAAGAATCTATTCCCAAACTAAATAACATTAGAAAACACTCAGTACCTTGGTGGACAAACGAAATAGGCGAAGCAATCAAATTAAGGAAAAAGGCGTTACGAAAATATATCTCGCACAAAACCATTGAAAATAAAATTGAATATAAAAAACTAAAAGCCAAAGCTAGATATTTAATTAAAACTACAAAACGAGAATGCTGGAGGGAATTTGTGTCAACAATTAGTAAATACACACCAGTCTCACAAGCAGATGCACCCAGAATGAAATTCAGGATTTTGATGAAACTTCGCTGGTGTGTAGTATAGATAAAAATAAGACCCCGTATTTTTTTTTTATCGGCCATCGTCCATGTTTACGGGGTGAAACTAGCCCCTAAAGTTGGGGGTTCAATCGTATTTCTCAAGATATCTCGAAAACTACAAGAGATAGAGGAAAACTTTAGATTGATGAAATGTTACTCTTCGAAAGACCTATTCACCTGTATAGGTTAAACCAAGGCTGGGTTCATAAGGGGGCTGCAGGAGTGAAAATGGGGGTAAATTTTCTTGCACAGCTTGAATTGTTAAGTGTATCAAATTTTTATCACTATAATAGAAAGAGCACCAAAAAAAGGGGATACGTGTTTTTGCGTTTTTTCGAAATATGTGTGGTATCCAAGCCATATAAGGAAGAATAACATAGGGTAGATTATATAGTATTATTATTGATTGCAAATACGTCCTATATTTTTTTATTTTTATGTTTATTTTCATCATGAAAATGTAAATTTTTACTATCCGTTAATGATTCACGTATTTTTCAGTACTTACTTAATTGGTAATTTAGCCATTTGTATATTTGGTTACCTACTCATATTCGATATTTTTTATATACCTATTTCTGCGAAAGCTCTCTGGTCTGCAAGTTTTAATGAATGTTCGACAAGAAGCAATAATCTTCCATTCAACAACTGCCTTTATCTTCTTACAAATTCGTTTTTAACCAAATAAACGCGGTTTATTTCTTTTTCAACATTCAAACTATTTTTCTTATCTTTTTGTATGTTTTTTAGGTGTCAACAACTTTCAAAACGAAAAATTTATTATAAATCACTTGAACAGTGAATGAAAGAGATTACTGCTTCTTGTCGAGCATTCATTAACACAGCCACACCAGAGAACTTGAACTTTCGCAAAAATAGGTATAAAAAATATCGAATATGAGTAACCAAATGTGCACATGGCTAAATTACCAATTAAGTTAGTACTGAAAAATATATGTATCATTATCGGAAAGTAAAAAAATACATTTTCATGATGAAAATAAACATAAATATAAAAAAATATAGAACTTATTTTCAATCAATAATAATGCAATATAATCTACCCTATTTTTTTCTTCTTTATATGGCTTGAATACCACACATATTTCAAAAAAACGCAAAAACACGTACCCCCTAATTTTTGGCGCACTTTCTATTTATAGTGGCAAAAATTTGATACATTCAACCACTCAGGCTGTGCAAGAAAATTTACCCCCATTTTCATCCCTCTAGCCCCCCTTATGAACTCAGCCCTAGTTTAACCTATACAGGTGAACAGGTCTTTCAAAAAGTAACATTTCATCAATTTAAAGTTTTTCTCTATCTCTTATAGTTTTCAAGATATCTTATGAAATACGATTTGAACCCCCAACTTTAGGGGCTGGTTTCAGCCCGTAAACATGGACGATGGCCGATAAAAAAAAATACGAGTCCCTTATTTTTATCTATACTACATACCAGTGAAGTTTCATCAAAATCCCGAATTTCACTTTGGGTGCATCTCCTTGTCAGTAATGTGGAACAACATAAACAAAATAAAACAACGCCCAAACAATAATATAATACCGGCACTAGCAGTCAATGGTAATATCTATACAGACCCCGAAAAAATAGCAGAAACTTTTGCAGAATACTTTGCCTCAATATCAAGTAACAGCAAATTGAGTCAATCACTCAAACAAAGAAAGAATGAAGCCGAAACACATAATCTGGATTTTCATACAGATAATTCGGAAGACTACAACCAGAACTTTACAATAACAGAACTAACCGCAGCAATCGAATCTATAAAATCAAAATGCCCAGGATCAGACAACATACATCCTGCGATGATTAAAAATTTAAATACGGACTCAACATTATATCTATTGCATACGTTTAATCAAATATGGAATGAAGAGTACATTCCTGTTCAATGGAAAATTGCAAAAATTCTCCCAATATTAAAATCCAACAAAAATAACATCAAAGTTGATAGCTATAACAAATGTAATGAGTACAATATTTGAAAAAATAGTAACAGACCGATTAAATTTTATTTTAGAAAACAATAACCTCCTAAGTTCTAGGCAATTTGGTTTTCGAAAAGGATTCTCCATTCTAGATGCCCATACACTATTAACAACAGAAATTTATAACGCTTTTATAAATAAAGAAACTGTTATAGCCGTATTTTTAGATCTAGAAAAAGCGTATGACAAAATATGGCATATCACGATTCTAAAAATGGAATATAAAAGACCATCTTCCAAAATTTGTAATGAATTTTTTAAAAAATAGAAAGGTGGAAATTGATGTCAAAACTAAAATATCAACAAGGAAGACACTCGAAAATGGGATCGCTCAAGGCTCAGTAATCAGTCCTACCCTCTTTAACATAGCGATAAATGATACTTCCAATATAATCGATCCTCCTATTCAAATATTGCCTTTATGCCGATTACTGGGTGATCTACATTCGTACATTAAATATTGAATGGGCAACAGAAAAATTACAAAATTGTTTAAATAAACTACAAGACTGGACAATGGATAAAAACATATCATTTTCAAAAGAAAAAAAAATATGCGCAAACTTTAATAGAATACGAACTAACGACACCCCTATAGATCCCGTACTAACATTAAACGGCACCAATTTAACCTTTAAAATTGAAGTACAATACTTAGGGCTAATATATGACAATAAACTTAACTGGAAAACATATATCAAAACACTGAAAGCTAAATGCAACACAAATATGAACTTGATCAGGACAATCAGTAAGACAACTTGGGGATCAGATAGAAATTGATTATTAAAATTATATAAACTAACAGTCCAATCCAGATTAGACTTCTGCAGCCAAATTTACAGTTCTGCCAATAAATCTACACTGAAGATTTTGCACCCTATACATCATCTAGGAATAAGACTAGCAACTGGTGCACATTTTTCTAGCCCAGTTAACAGTATATGTACAGAAGCTGGTATCCTACCATTAAAATATAGAAGAGAATTACTTAGCATTCGAAGCAATACGAATAGCAAGTTGCACCGACCATCCGTTAAATCCAAAAATAGTACATCCACAATATATATCACAATATAATAAAAAGAAAACATTCCGAAACCGCATTTAGTCTCAATATATAATAAAATAAAAAATGATAAAATTTGGCCAGTAAAAAGAACTTCTGAACCTCCATGGAATAAAATAAATATAGAAATACACGACGAGTTACACAAACACACTAAAACAAACACAGCTAACATATATTATCGAACAGAATTTCGCAAAATTTGTGAGACTTATAAAGAATATCACCAAATCTATACAGATGGGTCAAAAACCAATCAAATCACCAGTGCAGCGATAAAAACACCAAACCAAAATCATAAAATGCTTCTACCAAACGAATATAGTGTACTCTCAACAGAAATGTATGCCATCTTGAAAACCGTTGACATGATTAGTAACACTCCTAAAAACAAATAAATAATTTTTACCGATTCTTGGAGCACAGTATCTGCACTAATCTGTAACAAATGTAATAGCAATCTAATAGCAAGCCAAATAATAAAAACAATAAAAATATTATTAGAAAACAGTCATAAAATAGTAATATGTTGGATCCCCGGACACGTGGGAATTGTTGGAAATGAATCAGTAGACCTTTCAGCAAAAAGCGTAACTCAAAATACAATGCTGGAAACAAATTTAATACCGGCTAAACATCTGATGTTATTTCTCCAACAAAATAAATAATCAATGGAATGAAGAATGGCAAAAAGTTAAGGATATGGGTAACTTCAGAACAACCTAATTGGAGAGAAGAAGTCCTCCTTTCTCGGCTCAGAATAGGACACTCAGATTTGACCCATTCTTATATAATAGAAAGAACAAACCCTCCAAACTGTTCCACATGCAATACCCAATTAACGATATCACACATACTCCTAGATTGTACCAAATATACCAATATTAGAAATCTACTAAATTTCCCAAACGACATAAGTACATTACTATCCGACGACCAAAATAAAGTAAATATAGTGATACAATTCTTAAACTATTCTAAACTAAGAGACAAAATTTAAAAAAATAAACAAATAAATAAATAAATAAATAAATAAATAAATAAATAAAACAGTGTTGATTAACTCAATGGTTTGAAACGGACCATTTGTGAGTTCTCTAGATGTACAACGTAATATGGAACTGTTAATTCTACGACACCCAGGGATGGAAAAAAAAGTTTTTTTTTTTAAATTTATAAAACAAACAGTTCAAAAGGTTTTAAACAAGTGTTCCTATGTTTAAAATCATGTTTTTATTAGTTTAATTTAAACATATGTTTTAAACATTTTAAACTTGTTTTAAACAGGTTTAATTCCTTTAATTTAACCATATGGAAAAAACTTATTGTCTCGAAATGTCTGACTTTTTGCTGTCAGACATTGGCATAAATGGGCATAAAATAATGTACTATTAATTTATTAATATGGTGGCATTAAATGGAAACATTTGAATATTTTGTTTGTTGTAAAATTTATAAAACCGTTTGTTGTTTATACGTGTTGTACTGTGTACAACTACAACAAAGACGTTTCTGAGAAATTTTATAAAATTTGATCAGTGTTGTCAGATTGGGAGATTTTCTCTCCAAAATTTAAGAAAGAATTTTTAAATTACTGGAGGGAATTTTGGGGGGATAATTTCTTTGGAGGGATTTTTGACTGGAAATTTTCAAACTAGGGGGAATTTGGAGGTTTAATTAAATTTCAATCATATATTTGCCATCCTGCTTAAAAATACTCAAATTCAAAAACCAGTTTCAAATCAAGCACTAAAATTTAAGTGCGTGGTATTGTATTTTAAGACAACGTCAAAAGTCAACAATCAATCCTAATTTTATTGTTTAAAAAAATATAGTAAACAATTTCTTGGAAATAATATTAGAATTATATTTTGCTATAAATTATTTTATTTTATTATTATTATTATTTTTATTTACTACTCGGACGTTGCTTACGTATTTCGTGTGCGTTAAATAATTTTTTTTATTTTTTGGAGGTTTTCTTCCCTAAAATGCATTTTTTAGAGGAATTTTTGACTAATGATGAGTCAATCTGGCAACACTGAATTTGATACATACTGAAATAAAAGAGTTTAAATTACGGTACAAAGAAGTTCAAAATCTTATTGTTATCTTGTTATCTTAATGCTATCACTAAAGTCACAAATCGACCCCAAAACATTTGATTTAGTAACACAGTTGCATTCGACTGTAGCCTTAGTACAAAAAGCTGCAATGCTAGTCGCTGTTTTTCAAGATTTAAATGGAAATACTTAATACAAATTAGTATTTAACATAAAAGAAAGAAAAAAAAAACAACAAAATACATACTTAAATAAATTTAGTTTAACCTAATTAAAAATTTAATTTTGATTTTATTATTTTATTACTGATGCATATTGGAATAGAACTGCCTAATTATTAATTACTAAAGATATAATTAAGCTATTTTTTTATTTCAATACATTTTATTTATAACTTAACCGAAAGAATTTAATTAAAGATTGTTCAGAACCTAGTTTAATATGTAATGTTTTTTATTTGTTTTAAACAGTTTAAAACATCGTTTAAAACACTTTAATTTCAAACATGTTTTATTTAGATTGTGTTTTAAACAGTGTTTAAAACATGTGATTTAAAACACTTTGTTTTAAACATGCCAACCCTGACGACACCTACGAAGTGTTAATTTTCTCCATACATGAACTTTATACACTAACATTAAGGCGCATATAGCCTAGTCGCTGCGCGCCAAAACAAAACAAAAAAAAAAAAAAAAAAAAATACATAGAGTATGTGATTCTAGCTTGTCAAATCCAAGACGGACGATATCGTAATTATTTGAAAATAATGCACCAAAACTTTTTTTAGAAGCCTTTTCTCTTAATAGGTATAAGAGGAATGTCTCTAAATGAATATCTACATATTGATTAATTCACCTTTTAACGTGCTCCTACAACAGTTAAACGTGAAAATATCCTTAGTGAATAAATAAAAAATTTTAACCGCACCTTTTTTAATTATAGATCTATTTAATATGCAAGCTAGCTAATCAAATCAGTGTTAAAAGAACCCACCCATCTAACTTTTAAAAATTTGTAAAATTTATTTAAAACTGAAGCTTGAATTGGAAACTGAAAATCATCGTTAATTCTATAATCAAAAATTTTTATAATTACAATGGGCAAAATTTCTTAATTCTTAATTTTTTTTCTTTTTAATATGTCAATAATATTATATTGATTATTCTTATATTATACAAAACTTCAAACTAAGTTTAAAAATGTTTATGGCGTATATTTTCCCGGTCGATAAGACTTTCAGAAAATATATACTTAACAGCAATATATTTAAATAACATAAAAAATCTGTTGCTTCTAAAAAACGATTTTAGAGGGTGAAACACCCCCTCAAAGTTTAAACTCCAAAATTTAAAAATTTATGAAATTTTGTTTATACATACCTTAAAGAGTTCAAGTAATAATAAATATAACATTATTTTTTGCATCCACACATTTTTAAGGGATGGAATTACTCCTTCAACTGTGTACTTAAAAATTTAAAAATTGGGAAATTTTGTTTATATAGAGTGATAAATATATTATTTTTTACGTTCATAAATTTTTAACGGATGAACAAAATTCCATCAACTTTTAAATATTTATGTACACATTTGAAGAATTGTTTCACCTGTTAAAAGTTCGTGAACTCAAAAAATAATATATTTATCTGTAAATAAAAAACAAATACTTTACTTTACAAAATACCACTTTTATTTTTGAAACTGTGACAATATTGTTTAGAACCGTTAGTTCATTTTCAAACAGAATGGCAATTACGTTCGATTCATGCCCTTATATACTAATTGTATCTACCTATACTTATGAAGAGGGAGTGGTATATGGTGTGGAAGTGGAAGGAGCGGGATTAGTGGGAGAATCCGAAAAACAAGAAAAACAAGATTACATTACATGTGACAAATGCAAGCAAACACGTGACAAAAGATTGAAATTGACAAACAGACAATATTACCGAAAAATACAATTTCAAAGATTTAAATAAATTATAATATTGAAAATAAAGTTGAACTGTAAATATCGGTGTAGTCATTTAAAAAATGATCGGAGTTATGTATATTTATTTCTAATGCTTCTAGAATTATTAATTTTTGTCCTTTGTTTGCCTCGTGTAGCACGGTAATTCCCCGTTCTGGTGTGTGTCCGGTGTCAATTAAATGCATCGCAAAAGCAGAGTCGGATTTCTTATTCCTATAGGATCTGGAATGCTCTGCTCTCCGGGTTTCAAAGTTTCTGCCAGTTTGACCGATGTAAAAAATATAATAGTCTTGGCAGTTTAATTTGTAGATACCTGATTTTTTAAGTTTATAAATTTTTGTTTTATTGTTATATATTAAGTTTCCTTGATTAAAGTCTGATTTAAATGCTATATTTACGTTTGATTTTGCTAGATTTTTTTCAATTTTATCTGATATATTACCAAAATCGGTTATAGTTTTAAAGTTAGTTTTTGGTTCTGGTTTAACGGAGGGGTAAATTTCTTTTAAAATTTGTTTAAATTCTTTCTTAGCTATTAATTTATCGATTAATTTTGAATTATATCCGTTATTATTCGCTATTATTTTTATATTATTTATTTCTTTTTCAAAATTTACTTCCGACAAAGGTATGTTAAACGCTCGGTGGATCATGGAATTATAGGCTGCGATTTTATGTTGATACAGGCTTATTGAATCATTTGGAATTGTAATGCCAGAGTAAGATGGCATCTTTTTTGAGAGTAAGATGCCAACATTTTCCCGTAATAAAAAGTATCCTAAATGTTGCTTCAGGTAATAAATTCTCATCACACCAAAGGACCTTTCCGGATAAGATAGGTGAATCTGCCTAAGGCCGAACCTGGGTCGGGAGTGCTATGGCAGCGTTCGCCCTTGCATACGTATTCCATAGCTGCAATATTAGGTCATGGTAGCTTTGCGTTTTCGAGTTGCACCAAAATGTTCAATTTTGGACTTTTCCCGATTTTCCACTTTCCTTCCCCCCAAGTGCATAAGTATTATATATATATATATATATATATATATATATATATATATATATATATATATATATATATATATATATATGCATGTAGGGTTCTAAGAGCTCCATAAGACAAAACACAGTATTTAGAAGAAAATATTTGCAAAAATTTTTAAATGATCTATAAAACACACAAAACGCGACGCTGGACCAAAATGAGACATAGATTTTTGAAAACTACGCCTTCGAATTAGTAAAATATGTGTCTAAAAATATTTCGCAAAATTGGCCCAAGTAAGGCTAATTAAAGCATTTAAATACAAGGGGCCCTAGTGACACTCTGTGCTGCAGCCGCCTTAGTGGGCTTCTTTAGCCATAAAATATGGCGACGCGTTCCTGTCACTCTTAAAAAAGCAAGCGTGTGCGATTAAGGCTCATTACCAGTGTTTTCATCAGTATGGAAATGTAAACAAAATATAAATCAAAAAACATGACCGATATCACAAAAAGGGAAACTGGAAAGTTAAAAACAAGTTATCTCTGAATTTTTATCGCAGGTGGGGAACAGTTTCGTTAAGGACATATGCTTCTGGAGGTTCCTTACCCCCAACTTATCTTTATCCACACTTAACGAGCCATGCCATTGTCCAGGAAGTTGGGCGAAGACCTAATGAGCGTGTTTTTTCTTTTTTTTAATTTTTGATGTTTTGCAAGACCTGTCCAGCAGAAAACACTAACTATGAAATTTTATCACGCACAGCACACGTGCTTTTATTTAAAATGACAGGAAAGCTTGGTGATTTCCTATGGTTGGATAAACCCATTTAAACGACTATAAAGCCACGTGTCTAGAGCTCCTTGCATCTACAGAGCACTTGCCCTGGTACAACTCGAAAACACAAAGCTAGATTATCTCAACATTACCAGATATTTTTGATATTTTTTTACTAATTCAAAGCTATATTATGTCACCTAGCTTATGTTAGTCAAAGTAAAATAAGAATTTTAACAATATCACCCCCATCTAAATTGTTTCAGACGCTTTTCCATGCTTGCTTGTCTGTCTACTCTACTGGTTTTTCCACGACGTCACCTACCCTATATTACTCAGAGTAACGTAAGGATTCTAATGATACAAAAGACATTTAAATCGGCTCACATGTGGTTCCTGCCATCTATCACCTAAGAAGGGGTCGATTTTGACCAGGATATCACATTTAGCACAAAAGTTGAGTAACTTGTTGTAAACGACTACATCAGTAACGGTTCAACTAAAAACACATTAGTACACTCGTTTAGGGATTTTTTAAAGGGTTCTCATCATATCAGTTTAAAGGTAAGGTGGAGGTAAGGAACCTTCAAAAGTATGCGTCCTTACAAAACTGTTCAATAACTACGATAGGAATTCAAAGATAATTTGTTTTTAACTTTTCAGTTTACCTTTTTGTGACGGAGGTCATGTTTTTTGATTTATGATATTTTGTGAGACCTTTCCACACTGACGAAAACATTGGTAATGAGCCTTAATCGCACACGTTTACTTTTTTTAAGGGTGAGAGGAAGGCGTTGCCATATTTTATGGCTAAATAAGCCCACTATGGCGGCTGCAACACAGATTGTCACTAGAGCCTTTTGTATTAAAATCCTTAAATTAGCCTTACTTGGCCCAATTTTTCGAAATATTTTTAGACATATTTATTAATTCAAAGGCGTAGTTTTCAAAAATCTATGTTTCATTTTGGTCCAAGGTCGCGTTTTGTTAGTTAGAAGCTAGAAGTTAGAAGCTTTTGCAAATATCTTCTTCTAAACACCGTGTTTTGCAGAGCTGTCTTATGGAGCTCTTAGAATCCTACATCCATATATATATAATACTTATGTACTTGGGGGGAAAGAAAATGGAAAATCGGAAAAAGTCCAAAATTGAACATTTTGGTACAACTTGATAACGCAAAGCTACCCTAACCTAATATTGCGGCTATGGAATACATGTGCAAGGGCGAACGCTACCATGACACTCCCGACCCAAGTTGGGCCTTAGGCAGATTCACCTTACTTATCCGGAAGGGTCCTTTCATAAAAATCCGTTCAATAGTTTTCGCGTGATGTGTGCACATTCTCAAAATAGGTTTTTTATTTTCCCGTGGAGATGAGACACTTTCCCGTAGTAAAAAGTATCTCAGATGTTGACTCAGGTAATAAGTTATCACCACACCAAATTACATCAAAATCCGTTAAATAATTTTTGCGTAATGTGTCCATATGCTCAACATAGTTTTTTCCTTTTCCCGTGGGAATGAGACATTTTTCCGAAGTAAAAAGTATCTTAGATATTGACCCAGCTAATAAATTGTCAGCACACCAAATTTCATTAAACAGACTTACAGACAGACAATAATTTTAATTATCGCTGTTTTGATATTTACATTGATAACTATTTACAGTACCAGCACAATTTTCAAAAAATATTCCATGTACAGAAACGGTTTCGTTACAGCTGTATTATATGTATAAATTACCTGTTAAGGGCTCTTTATTTAAAGTACTAATTTTTTCAAATTAAATTACCCCCTGTTCTAAAAAGTAGGTATATATTTTTTAAATTTTTATAAAATTTCTTATAAAATTGAGGTTCTTAGATAATTTAATTTTCAAGGAAAAATGTATTAAGGACATTTAATGAACATTTAATTTCATGTTGGCACTTCTGTATTAGTGGCGCTGTTAGTGGCCGCTTCACTTAATTACTATTTAAAAATTTGAATAGAATTCCAGTCATTTTAATTGTTCACAAACCTCAATATCATAAAGAAAAGCAAAATAATATTGTAATTTACTTATGTAGGTACATATATGGTTAAAAGTTAAGAAAAGTAAATGTTTTTTCGGAATAGGCTGTTTGACGATAACAACAAAAAAGCATAAAATATTTATGGAGCGTAAGCTTAAGTTGTAGGGATACATAAAAAATGCATTTTATTTTAAAATAATAAGAAATATATTTTATTTTATTAAATTAAAATAATTATTTTTAACCTAAATTTTAGGTTAAAGTCGCAAACGCCAATCACGAAGTAGACGGCGTGTGACGTCATTAAACTCAAATAACATATTTGAAATATTCAGTGTGTAAAATATTGCTTTTAAATAAAATGATTTTTTGAGTCTATTGGTGCCAAATCGATTTATTCTGAATCTAAAACAAATCCTCAATTTACAAACGTTAATTACTTATTCTTTTCAAGCTAGATACCTCAAAAAATGGCAATTTTGTCACTGAGTGACAGATTGACTTTTTCACTTATCATCAAAAATATAAAGCATTTCTAATAATCTTAGGTTGATGAAATTCGACAGAGGTGTAGAATTTGAAGTATAAATAAAGATAAAAATCAAATAATGGAAAATTTTATACTATCCACCTTTGAAATGGAAGTTTAAAATTTGCATGTAAAAATCGTGAAATGTAATACATTTTTATCATGAAAGTATGGTTACTATAGTTATAATAATAATCATTATAAAAGTTAAAACTCATTTTATTGACATTTGTTAAAAGCTTTCGTTTAGAAATTCTTTCGAACCTATTAGGGATAGATTTTCAAAATATTTTATCTTAGTGGGTTTCTGTGTCATAAAAATAAACTACTATCCAACATTTATACTTCTAGTTTTACAGTAACTTCAGAAAATGGATCAACCAGTAATTAGAATATCGTTACTTTTTTCGACCAAGCTATTCACTGTTTGACTTTGAGCCTCTTTTATAGAACTGTTTTTGATGGAATAAATGTTTTCTCACTATGAAATAATAATAATTTGTTAAAGCATCTAGCACTAATTTTTCACGAATTGACACTATGATGATAGCAAGTTTTTTTGCTATAAATCCGGATTTTTGTACCATAAAATCCAGAAATGTAAAAAAAATGCAAAAATTACACTGAGCAGCACTGGTAATAAAGTATTTTACTCATATTTTCAAAAAATCAATTATATTTAGCATACATAATTTTTAGTTTTTGCTTCGTGTAAGTACAATGACGTCATTCATTTCATATGACAGCTGGTAAAAATTTGATACCGTTTTGGCGGCTAATTTTAAATCCAAATGTTTTTATGGTTACAATTCTCAAGATGCAAGGTATTTGTAAGAAAAAACTTTTTTTATGGGTTGATAATGAAGCAATAAGTAGGGCTCGGCACATTTCTGAAATTAGTCAAATAGCCTATTTCTTGGTTTAGGTAAAATCTAAAAACTAGGAATAGTATATTGTGCAATAAGTGCGGGAAATTGTCGATTGCCCACAAAGGCGAAGTTGAGCGCATGAACATAGTGACTCCTATGACTTTTCACGATCAAGTTAATATATTTAGAGATATGAATTTTTAAAGATTCGAGATTTTTCCAACCTTTAAAAATTCATATCTCTAAAAATATTAACTTGATCGTGAAAAGTCAAAGGACCTTTTTTGTTTGTATTTCAATACAGAATATAAAAAAAATTTGTCCCGTTGAAAAAATACTTACAGGTATTTTAAAGGTAGGGGACGCATACTTGTGAGGGCGCGAAATTAACAATTAAAAAACAGGTATAAACAATGAAATTTTTTTAAATCTCTATTAAGGATATTATTAACTATTGTGTAAAGAATTTAAAAAAAATATTATTTATATTTTATTTATTTTTTTTTAATATATTTTTTATGGGTCAAAAGTACCCAAATTTAAGATTTTTCGAACTTTTAAAAATTCAAATCTCGAAAACTATTAACTTTATCGTAAAAAGTCATAGTACCTTTTTTATTTGTATTTTAATAAAGAATAAAAAAAAAATTGTCCGGTTGAAAAATGACAATTTCTTGCAATTGTTTAAACAACTTCCGGTTTAAGCAATATGGCCCCGGGTTGCCCCCTGGCAACATGCATTTATATCATCAGTACGGCAATGTCAACAGGATCGCATAAAAAAATTGAGGTGGAATAGTTTTCGGTACTCATGCGCCAGTACCTCCCGTACTACGTACGTTGTACAAAATTATTAAGGATATCTCCAAACACGCATTAATTTACGTAAGTGTTATTATTTCAATGTGGTTTAACGTAATTTTTATGCAATGGGGTATTTGACAATTTTTTAAAAACCATCTTAGTGTGTTTATTACTCCTTACTAAACTCATAATACACATTTTTGAATTATTTTGTACTATATTTTTAATAAAAATCACGGATCAAATTCCAGCTTTTAAAAAGATCGCCAAAACGATGCTTTCTGTGACGTCAAATCGTATGACGTCATTGGCTCTAAAACATTGAGTAGTAGTAGTAGGTCTAGTAATGAAAATTAATAATTAAAAATTTTTTTCATAGTTACCAAAAAAGTAAACAGTTTTTTTCCTAACTATAAATATAATACCTACATATTCGAAAGAGCTTGTGACGTAAGCTGCTTTTGCTTGATGTTTTTGATTACGTCATTTTTAACGTAAATTTTGTAATTTTATTTAATTAAAATTTTTATACTTTTGAATGAAATAACTTGTAAAAAAGCAATATTCAGTATCATTATGACTCGAGCAATTATTTAAAAATCAAAATACATATTTTTTCAACTACTGTCAAATACCCCATTGTATCAAAATATTAATAGTTTTAATTCCATGTAAACATAATCAAAAGTCTTTGGCATAAAACAAATTTTCTTGATAATTTTTCTCAAAAAAAAAAAAAAAAAAAAAAAAATGGAACTAATATATGCAAAATCGTATTCAATTGAGAGAAATAAAATATAGCTAAATCGCTACCTTGGATTAAATATATCATGACACGCCACTTATAAAGCCTTTTTTTCGAATGTAGAATTGCAAAACATAAGACAGAAGTAATTTGACAGTGAGTGTGAGTGCAATGGAGAATGATTTCTTCCAGCATATTTCCTAATTTTTCTCAGAAAGTAGTTTACCTAGAGAAATGGTCTAAAGACATTTTTTACGAATAGTGCCTTTTTCTTTCGATTGGTTTAAAAAAAATTTTGAAAAATTACTTAATTCTGACAACGAACTTATTTTATTGACAATAAATGCCTGAAAAACCTACTTCTGGGTATTCGACGTGTCAAATTTCATTAGTATTAAATATTTCGTTCGAAAGTTATCGTGGCGACACACAAACACACACACACACACACACACACACACATATATATATATATATATATATATATATATATATATATATATATATATATATATATATATTATAAATTTTGGTGAATATCATTTTCGTATTCTGGGGCCTCCAAAACATAATTCTGTTATAGGCCGGGGCCCAAGTCGCGTCATCAAAATGGTTGTAATAGTTGAATTTCCAGTTTTGGAAATTCGCTAAAATGAACTTTATTTTTTACGTTGGGCTCTTGGCCTGTTAATTTTTACTAGACAAAGCAGCTGTTAGATAACAATGTAGCTGTAGAGAAACGATTACTGTTAGGATATTGCGAAAACCTTAACCAAGAATTTTTATTGATGTGAGCATTTGCTTGTTTTTACATTTGTATACTTAGTTAATATAATCATACTAACATTATTATTTATGCGAGAATATTTATCACGTTTTTGCGTCTCAATAGCTTAACCAATCAACCAAAGGTATAAAATTTTAGAGAACTATCTGATTTCCAAGGGAAAATGTATTTAAAGCGTTGTTTGTTTTGCCTTCAGGCCTCAACCGCTTAACCAGCTGATTTTAAACATTTTGTAGCGATAACTGAGGTGGCGTAGAAAGATACAAGCTACTTTTTATCACGACAAAATATCTCATTCCCGAGGGAAAACAAAACAATGAACTGGAATTTTCATGAAAATTGTAGATCCGAAAAATGTTGTAAAAAAAGAATATTAACAATTCTGTGACGAGGAGGAATTTACAGATTTTTAGATGAAGACGATATTTCAACATTTTTATTTCAATTTATTAGTCCCAGGAAAAATTGTTTAATGCTAATCGTATTTGTACTTTGGACTTGAATTACAGATTTGTTTCTTCTAATGAAAGTACTTGAATAGTTCTCACGTTCACAGTAGTTTTGTAGTTAACATGTTTTACAGTTGTGAATAATGAAATATGTAGAGATTTTTATTTATACCAAAGCTATATAAGAAATTGTAGTATAAGAATGGTAAGAGAAATGAATAATGGAAGTCTTTAACAAGTTTTCGACAGATTTTACTAATACAATCAAAAACTTTTATTCTCGTATAAAATTCCTTAATAAAATAATAAATGTTCTTTGCCTGTACCCTTCATTTATATATTTTTTTTCTATATACATAATAAATCATTTGAAGGTAAGAATGGGAGAGAAAATAAATCCATAATTCTAAAGAAACTAATCCAATTTTATATCAGTGAGAGAATAAATACTATAACTGTTAACTGCAATTATATACTTACCTCCTTTTTTTATAATTTAAGCTTGTTTATGGTTTTAGCTGACATTATTATTAAATTAGCATAAAAATGGGCGTACTGTTCATTAAGTTTTTTTTAGTAATCACAATAAAAATTGTATGCATTTCTTTTCAACTAATTTAAAAGTAGTTAAAAATCGTTTGTCGCGAATAACTACATTTTAGAATATTTATAACGTCATACGAAAACAGATAGATAAATTTAACAATATAGACCAAATTCAGCTATTACAAAAAGGCTATTATTGTCATAAATCAAAAAAATTAGAGAAGATAAGAAAAGTTGTACTAAACAGAGAGAAAATTGATGACATGTATTCCAAAAATAATAAACAAGTTATAGTTTAATTAATGTTACTACCGTTCAACTAACTGTGATAATATTTACAATTGGGTCATTACGTCCCTCGAATTAATTATTATCCATTTAGCTTTGTTGTATTTTTTCTTTTTTTAGTTTTTTTAAAAACATTTCCAAGTACACGTAATTGTTAAAACTATGGAAGCAACCGTAATATTTTTAATACTCAACTTAACAATTTTTACTAATGCATTTCAAGTAAAAACTTATAGCGGGTAAGTAAACTTTTCAGAGTTTACGCTAGTTTTAAATAACGACTAGACTAATTGAAATTAATAATGCCCCTGTCGCAGCATCTGCATAACATAAAGAATTTCCAAATTATTGAATATTGTTGAATATTCTGCTGATGGGAAAGCTTCTAAACGTAAATTAATTTTTATTTTACAGTATTTATTCAAAAATCCTTTAATTACAAATTTTCTCTACTACATCAAAATTATTTTTATTTTTCAATAATAATTGTTTTTTAAACAAAAAAACTTTATATTTTTAAATTAACCATAACAAAAAAAATATTAATATTTAGAATGCACAAATAATTGCCTTTTAAAATTTTTAATATTTCCAACACGCTACCTCAATGAGTGCATTCTAAACTTTCTGTAATCCTAATTTTGACAAACTTTTGAAATGTTTCGGACCCGACAATGCTTTGGTCAGGACATCAGTAGGCATCTCTTCTGTAGACATGTAGTCCAGTTTAACACCTCCTTTAGAAATCACATCTCGAATGAAATGATAGCGTATATCGATGTGTTTTGTCCCTTGATGGAAAACGTGATTTTCAGCTAATAACCACGATTATCAATATATAAAATAATTTTATTTGAAATATGTAAACCTAGTTCATTTACGAAACTTCGTAGATGAATTGCTTCTTTCATGGCCTCTGATATGGCCATATATTAAGCTTCTGTGGAAGGAAGAGCCACTGATCTTTGTTTCTGTGACTTCCAGCTAATGGCTGCATTAGATAGGGTGAAAACAAATCCTGTATATGACGTTCTGTCTATAATACATCTTCCCCAGTCTGCGTCAACGAAACCGGTAATACCTAGATCAGAATTAGAGTATCGAATACTATAATCAATTGTACCTTGAAGATAACGCAGAACACATTTTGCAGCACCCCAATGTATATTACTATAACAACTGTTAAATTGTGTGAGTACGCTTACCACGTGAGCTATATCAGGTCTAGTACCAATTGCTGCATACATTAGACCGCCCACTAATTCCCTATAAGGATAGATATCTAGTTTTGTATTTACTTTTTCTTTGACCAATCTTGTTCCAGATTGAATAGGAATGCTTAGAGACTTTGCTTCTTCCATATTGAATCTTTTTAACAAATCGCGAATGTATCCCTTCTGACATATGATTACTGAATCTGAATCTTGTTTTATTTCGATTCCAAGACAAAATTTAGCGATTCCAAGATCTTTTACTTCAAAATTTTCAGCTAATTTTAGCTTGATGTCAGTTCAGTCACGTGTTCAATGTCAGATTCTGATGTATCAGAATCAGTACGTCATCAACGTATATTGAGAGAAATAGTTTCTTATCGTTTCTCCATGCCACACAGACACAAGGATCTGCGTTGGTCAGTTTGAGTCCTATTTGACGCAGTTTACAAATATGACGTTCCATTGCCCTCCAGCTTGTTTCAAACCATATAAAGCCTTTCTTTGATGACACAGTGGATTTCCTTTGTTCAGAGAATCAATAATTAATTTGGCTTTTTGTGATATAACATTATTTTCCGGCTCATTACATATAATTTCTTGTAAAATTTCTTCCAGTATAGGTGGTGTCTTCATGAAAATTTCTTCATTCAAATTTCCATTTAGATATGCCGTTGTTATGTCAATCTGATGAATAAGCAAATGATATTTTGCAGCTATCGCAAATAATAAGCGAATAGATTCCAACCGAGCAACAGGAGCAAAAGTACTAACATAATCGATTCCAGGCACTTGAGTAAAACCTTTAGCTACAAGACGAGCCTTTCTTCTGATAATATTACCATTTGAATCGCGCTTATTTTTTAATACGAATCTGGATCTGACTACTTTTCTGTTCGGTGGACGATTAACTAGTTCCCCGGTATCATTTTTCACCAAACGCTTAATCTTGTCTGCAATTGCACTTTTCCATTCTTCAGAGTTTTATCCGGTAAGAGCCTCTTTCCAATTAACTTCTGCATTAAAGGCATATGCCACAACGTCAGTATTCAAATTTTCGACTGTTTTATTAACTAAATTCAGTTCAATTTCATGATGTGGCGTAGCTGATTCCACGATATCATTACTTAATTCCTTTAGTAGATTCTCTTGGTTAGAGTTAACAAATACATCATTAACGGAATTACTACTCGTGCTTTCGACCATGTTTAGCCGAACAGTTTGTTCAGAACAAACAGAACGTGATCTTCCCATATTCCCCTGTTCTACATTTTGAACCTCGACCGTATCATCCTCGGATTCTTCGTTTTTAAATAAATCTCTAAGTCCACACTTAGTCTGAGTAGATATTATATCTACATCTTCTCGATTATTTTTAGTAACACCCACAAATTTTGCGTCTCTTGTTATGGTGGTCTTCCTCTCATTTGGAATCCAAATTCGATATGCTTTGGCGTTAGTGGAGTAACCGACAAATATTCCTTCTTTAGAACGTCCTCCAAATTTGTCTTGGTTAACTTCCTTATTTAGCACGAAAGCTTTGGATCCAAATGTTTGAAAATACTTTATATTCGGAAGTTTTCCTGTCCATAATTCAAATGGGGTTTTTCCTGCGAACTTCTTGATAGGCATCGATTTCTTATATAATTAGCACAACATATAGCTTCCGCCCAAAATGAAGGTGGTAAACCAGCTTGAAGAATCATACATCTAGCCATTTCGATTAACGTCCTATTTTTCCTTTCACTTACACCATTTTGTTGTGGTGTATACGGTGCAGAGAATCTTCTTTTAATCCCGTGTGATCGGAGATAGTCACCGAATATGTTGGAAGAGTACTCCTTCCCATTATCGGACTGCAAAGCTTTTATTTGACATCCTGTTTGTTTTTCAACAAGAATTTTATAATTTAAAAATTCCTGAAATACTTCACTTTTATTTTTGATAATATACACCTCACACCAACGTGAGTAATTATCAATGAAAGTTATAAAATACTTTCTTCGTCCATTTGATTCTCTTCTCATGGGTTCATAAACATCTGAATGAATTATTTCGAACAGTTTTTCACTCCTTGTGGTTCTTTCAGAAAATGGTAAAGTTGATAGTTTACCTTTCAGGCATATAAGGCATGGTGGTTGATGTTCGGTTACTTTAAACTTAACACCTATTACCTTATTTTTCTTCACCTTTTCTTTTAGATAATGAAAATTCAGATGACCTAAACGTTCATGCCACATCTGCATTTCAGTTGAGAATTCTGTCACATGGGCCAACTCTTTTGATTGTCGTAGATAATAGAGGTCGCCAATTCTATCGGCTACAAGTCGAACATTTCCATTTTTGTCTCGCACTACAGCACTATAGCGCTTGAAGACGACTTCACAATTTTTGTCTGTAATTTTCGCAACTGAAAGTAGGTTCGTACGCAAATCAGGAACATATAATGCATTCTCAAGATTTACTGACCTTGTACTAGCCCCTACGGAGACATGGAGCTGGACAGTACCTTTGCCTTTCACTGCGATTGATGTATTGGATGCTAAATTCAACCTTCCAACATCAATTGGAAAACATGTATCAAAAATACGTTCTTCCCGACATAAATGTGACGTACATCCACTATCGAGACACCAGCTACTTTGTAAATCTACTACTTCGGTCTTCATTGCAACTTCAGAATTTTTAGACATTGCATAAAACGAATTCTTACCATTTTCGTGTTGTGACTGACGTTTTAAACGGCAATCAGCTGCGCGATGACCAAATTTTTGACACTTACTGCACCTATATGGAAATTTTTTATTCTCACCTTTACTATTATTACTATATTGGGCGCATTCCTAGTATACGTGCACAAAAAAAATTGTGAAAATTTCTAGTTTTATATATTAAACATGACCCAAAACGAACGAAAATTAGTATTAAAATTGGCGCTCACGTTTAGTTTTCGCAAAATTTAATATTAAAAATTTTATTCGTTCATATGTAAAATACACTTAAAATTGTATAAAAACATGCACACACGAAAAGTTTTAAAAATTTATAGTTTTGTGTATTAAACATGCACCAAAACGAATGAAAATTAGTATGAAAATTGGCACTCACCTTTACTTTATAAACATCATTTATTTAATGTTCAAAATTTGATTACTAAAGTGTACGAAACACCGGGAAAGTACTTAAAATTTTGTTACATTCAAACCCAATCACTTAATTTTAATAACACTATTTAGTTTTAAAAAAAGATAATTTTAGCTTTATCAAACAAATTAGTAAAAAAAAAACACAAAATATTAATTAACAACATAAAACACATAATTAATAACATAAAACAAATAAAATTTATTTCAGAAAATTTTTATTTTTGAGTATCGTAAGACATTTTTCAAAACAAAATATGACATGAAGATAGGTGCACGTATATGTGTATTGAGAATGGTATTTAAAGTGATAAATTTAGGAAGAAAATATTTTTTACACACACATACAATGTTTTTCAAATAAGTATTTGTTAATTATAAAATAAAAATAAACTTTACATATCACTTTTGAACGAAAATTATCCAACTCATGAACTGTCATTTAAAATTTTCAACAATTAAAAGTAACCATTTTTTTCTTAAATTCAAATATTTGACGTCATTGTGACGCAGTAGAAAACTTAACAGAAAAACGTATTTTAGGTTTGTTCCCTTACGAATAGGAAAGTGAATGTATTAAAAGAGAAAGTCGTTCATAAGTCGTTCCTGTACACCAGAATTTCACAGTTCCTACTTTTTCCTTCCAACTGTAAAATTTAAATTTTTAAATTTATAAATAATATTCAGGAAAATTATAGTATATAAATTTAAAAGAAATTAGTGATTTAAGTATTTTAAGTTAGTTTTTGATGTGTAAAATTTAAAACTTCAAAGAGTAACGACTTTGTACAAATGTTGGTTGAGCAGTAAGGTGCCGCGATTAAATAACTGTGGACAAAATAACTGCGACAAAATAACACTGGACAAAATAACCGAACGACAAAATAACTGCACGACAAAATAACCGCACGACAAAATAACTGTGGACAAAATAATCGAACGATAAAGTAACTGTACGACAAAATAACCGAACAACAAAATAAACATCTTTAATTTTATTATTCTTTTGAGTTAGGGTACATGCGACCGTGATATGATTAAGTGTTTTGTTTTGCTTCCAATATATAAAAGATGGCTAAATTGCAAAAGACCTTAGATGTTGGAATTTAAACTATTGCATTTAAAAACGAATGTTAATGGGTGAAAACTATTGTATTTAAAAAGTTAACCTTGGGAAACATTAGTCTGAAAGATCAAATAGTGGATGATATAAAACCTAGGTAATAATGTTATATGTATGTTAGTTAGGTTAAGGTTATAAGTTTTTTTTTTCAAATTTTAGGTAGATGATATAAAAACTAGGTGATGAGGTTAGTTAAGTTAGTTTAGTTAGTTTAGACAATATACTTCGACTTTGATATAAAAAATCATTAGGATAAGGTTATAGGTGGTGAGGTTAATTAAGGTTAGGTTAGTTTAGTTAGTTTTGATAATGTACTTCGACTTTGGTATAAAAACTAATTAGGTTAAGGTTATAGGTGGTGAGATTAATTAAGGTTAGGTTAGTTTAGTTAGTTTTGAAAATATACTTCGACTTTGATATAAAAACTAATTAGGTTAAGGTTATAGGTGGTGAGGTTAGTTAAGGTTAGGTTAGTTTAGTTAGTTATGTCAATATACTTCGAATTTAATATAAAAACTAATTAGGTAAAGGTTATGGGTGGTGAAGCTAGTTAAGGTTAGGTTAGTTTAGTTAGTTTAGACAATATACTTCGAATTTGATATAAAAACTAATTAGGATAAGATTATAGGTGGTGAGGTTAGTTAAGGTTAGGTTAGTTTAGATATTTTTGACAATATACTTCGATTTTGATATAAAAATTAATTAGGTTAAGGTTATAGGTGGTGAGGTTAATTAAGGTTAGGTTAGTTTAGTTAGTTTTGACAATATACTTCGACTTTGATATAAAAACTAATTAGGTTAAGGTTACAGGTGGTGAGGTTAGTTAAGGTTAGGTTAGTTTAGTTAGTTTTGACACTATACTTCGACTTTGATATAAAGACTAATTAGGTTAAGGTTATAGGTGGTGAGGTTGGTTCAGGTTAGGTTAGTTTAGTTAGTTTTGACAATCTACTTCGACTTTAATATAAAAACTAATTAGGTTAAGGTTATAGGTGGTGAGGTTAGTTGAGGTTAGGTTGGTTCAGTTAGTTTTGACAATATACTTCGACTTTGGTATAAAAAACTAATTAGGTTAAGGTCATAGGTGGTGAGGTTAGTTAAGGTTAGGTTAGTTTAGTTAGTTTTGGCAATATACTTCGACTTTGGTATAAAAGCTAATTAGGTTAAGCTTATAGGTAGTGAGGTTAATTAAGGTTAGGTTAGTTTAGTTAGTTTTGAAAATATACTTCGACTTTGGTATAAAAACTAATTAGGTTAAGGTTATAGGTGGTGAGATTAGTTACTATTTTTATAAGAAAAATTTTTTTAAAAATAGTTTGAAATTTACCGCTTGTTATTGGTTTTATAACTAAATGTCAGGATTATTAGATTTATAAAACGGTTAGTTCCCGGACCAGTAGAAAAGTGAATGTATTAGAAGAAAAAACTCGAAACTCGTTCTTGTACATCGAAATTTCAATTAGTTCACGTTCTTTTCGGTAGGCAAATATATAAATAAGAAGTGACTTCAGAATTCCTACTTTTTCCTTCCAAGTCTCAAATTTAAATTTTTAAATTTATCAATTATATTTACAAAAGTGATTGTACATAAATTTAAAAAAAAAATTAATGATTTTGAATAATTTAAGATTGTATTTGGTGTCTGAAATTTAAAATATCAGAGATTAACCTGTTTAATTCAATAAGCAGAAGGAAGCTGTTTATTTATAGCCTATTCACATTATTATATAAGCAGATTAAAAGAAAGTACGGGAACAGACCTAAATATGTATTTAGTGCAGACAACTTCAGATTGTTTGATTTTGTTTTAAAATACAAACATAAGTATAACACATTGATATAGAAGAATATGGATGGAGACCATTTCTTAAGAGAGAGACAAGATATAATATAATATGATATGTTAGAATGAATACGTATATTCCTTTGAATGTACCACAAAAAATAAAAACAAAAGAGTAAATATACACGATAACACGTGCAAATAAGCACTAAACATCCAGTCCTACAAAAAATTAAATTTAAAAAAATATTAGATAACGCAATACATCGTAAATATAATATTTGGGTAAGTAAATATTGTATTTATCAATAAATGCAACCATTTCTAGCGAAAATTTGTTAATTTTTCTAAATTTTTCATTTAAAAAAACAAGTTTATAATAAGCGTAAAAATACCAATTTTGACATTACACAAAGTAAAGGAAAGATCGAAAAAGGAATCATTCTACATAAATAAGGAATTCGTTTTTTAGTTAAAATATGTGATAATAACGACAAAAATTTTAAAAATATTGTAAAAAATAAAATTATGTAAAAATCAAAATATAGGTTAGTTGGACCCTTCATTTCAGTAGCGTCTTATATGTAAAATTAATGAGCATATAAAAATTTAACTTCAAGATTATGTATTTTGTTTGTATTTATTTATTTATTAATAAAATGATAATTTAATAAACATATAGTTTTATTTATGTTTGTGTCTACTTTTATCAAAAAGATATGTCTTATTAGTGATGGAAAATTATAAACCAAAACGTAATCTTTTTAAAGAAATAGTTATAAATTGTAAATAATCGATTAATTTGAGCAATTTTTGTTTTGAGTTTATAGTAATTTATAATATTCTTTAAGCAGCGTTAAAAAATGCAATAATTTAGTAGACAAGTAAGAATTCGAAAAATTAATTGATAAAATAGTCGAACAGCATTCTTAAGGAGTTGATTATTGAATTAAATAGAAAAGATATTAAAAATAATTAATTAATTTTTTTGTTTTTATATAAAAATCACAATTATAATAAAAATATACTAAATATATTGTTTTAAAAGCAATGGCAATGTTTTAATTAAATTAACACCGCTACTGTTTGTTGACAAAATGACGTCATTCATAATACGCACGTTTAATATTCATAATATGTTGATCAGTATTTTGGCAAATGCTCCTTCCTTTACAATATTATATACCTCTCCTTCTTCCATGGTATAACACAATAAAACGTCCACCTAAAAAAAATTTTATTTTAAATATTAATTTAACTTTAAATTAATATTTTTTATTTATTTTTATTTGTTTGGTGATATTATGGTTACGGTTTTTTTAAAACTAAATAGTGTCATATCGTTAAAATTAAGTGATTGTGAGTTTTGTGTTATACTTAATTGTAGTGCTGCCTTACATTTCAACTAAAACAAATTTTGAATATTAAATTTTACGAAAATTATAGGTAAATCGCAATTTTTATACTAATTTTCATTCGTTTTGGTTCATGTTTAATACACAAAGCTAGAAATTTTTAATCCTTTTCGTGTGGATGTTTTGTGAAACGATTTTAAGTGTTTTTTTCATATGAACAAATTAAATTTTGAATATTAAATTTTACGAAAACTAAACGTGAGCGCCAATTTTAATACTAATTTTCGTTCGTTTTGGGTCATGTTTAATACATCAAAATAGAAATTTTCACAATTTTTCTTGTGCACGTATACTAGGAAATTGCCCTATATTGTTTATTTCTACTGTTTTCAGTATTTTAACTTTTAATCGTTCACAATCAGGTAGTTCGTCTTGAGTTTCCACAGCACAACGAAAATTTTTGTATGTTTCCGGAAGACTATATAAAAGCATGATACTTAATAGATATTTGAGAATTACTAAGTTCATGGCTTCTAATTTGTCAACAATATCACCAAATTTCTTGATATGTTCACGTACATCGTCTCCTTCAACCATTTTCTGAAGTATAAGCTGTTTCAACAGACTTGCTTTTCGAGCTGGACCTGTCGAAGCGAATATTGACTCCATCTTTTTCCGTACTTGATGTGATGTCTCACACCCACGTATCTGTTTTAGCTCTGATGGACTTATGGACAATACTAAGTCGGCTTTTGCCTTTCTATCACCATTTATCCATGATTCAAGTGCTTTTTGCATTTTAGCTTGCTCAGGTCCACTACCTGTTGGAGCGGGGGGCTTTGATATTGTGCCAGTAACATATCCCCATGTATCGTTTTCGACCAACAGTGGTTCAGCTTGCAAATACCATATATCATAGTTGTTTTTACTTAGCACTTCTATTCTCGTAGACTTCATTGTGTTCAACATTGTAAAATACAGGATTTTATACCACAATACTTGCTAATTAATTTACCTCAGGTTTAAAATTTCTTCACGTTATTACCGTTTTTTTGTATGTATTTATTTGCTTAGACTGGGCCCATAACCTATTGAATATTGTTGAATATTCTGCTGATGGGAAAGCTTCTAAACGTAAATTAATTTTTATTTTACAGTATTTATTCAAAAATCCTTTAATTACAAATTTTCTCTACTACATCAAAATTATTTTTATTTTTCAATAATAATTGTTTTTTAAACAAAAAAACCTTATATTTTTAAATTAACCATAACAACAAAAATATTACTATTTAGAATGCACAAATTGCCTTTTAAAATTTTTAATATATCCAACACAAATATTGGGCACTGGCGGATCTCATCTAAGACCTGTAGCCATTTAAAATAATTCAGCTTTCTAAGATTGAAAAGATATATATATATATATATATATATATAAATATATATATATATATATATATATATATATATATATATAGATATATATATATATAAATATATATATATATATATATACATATATATATATATATATATATATATATATATATATATATATATATATATATATATATATATATATACTAGCGGAAACAAAGGATCAAAAATAATTCCGAAATTTCCATTTTTGAAAATTTTCTAAGAAATTTCTTTTTTTTATAAATTTAAATACTGTTATTGATAAAAATATTAAAAAAGCTGAGAAAATTTTTTTTTTTCATTTTGTTCAAGATTATGAAGGTTTGATACTAAAAAATTGATACTTTAATTTTTTCAAAAATTCTATCGAATGAAACAAAAAAAACAGCTAGATGGATTAAATTGAAACTCGGTGGGGTTTTTGTGGGTATATTGAAATGTCAAAAGGCACACTTAACATTAATGGTTTTCTCGATATTTTTTTATTCAGCGATCGATTTTCCAAAAAGCTGCCAAAAGCCCATTTTTTCTTGATTTTTCAAATTCATGTAGAGCATGGAAAAAATTTTTTTTTAAATTTTTTTTTCGAAAAAACAATGGCTAATCCTTGTAGAGGATTTAATCGAGTTTTTAAAACCCTTCTCCAATTTTCTGTGCGATCATTGGTTACTGAAATATCGATGGTCAAAGACGAAATGATCCTTTGCCATTCAAAGTCCCATATCTCAGCAAGCAGTGGTCATATTAAGGCCTTAAAAAAAGCAAATTAAAGCTGAATTAACAATTTATCCGGCCTATGTCGTGGTTAAGTCGGCAAATTTTTTTTCCAAGTCTGTGGACCAGAAAAAAAAAAAACGAAAAAATTTCGAGAATTTTTTTCAGTGTATATATATATATATATATAATATATATATATATATATATATATATATATATATATATATATATATATATATATATATATATATATATATATATATATATATATATGTGTGTGTGTATATATATATGTATATATATATATACATATATATATATATATATATATATATATATATATATATATATATATATATATATATATATATATATATATATATATAGGATATTTTATCTTTCTAACAGTAAAAGTATTTTTAAAACCCGCTGGGTAGTTTTCACTGCCGCATTTGCATTCGCAGAACAGTTATGGATCTCAGATAACATAACTTGTACTTATCTAAAATAGTTTATCTCTAAATAGTTTATCTCTGCAAATTTTCCAAATCTGTCAGTTATTTTATTTTTGACACTTCTGGGTCCGATGGACTCTGTCGGACCTTACATAACGTAATCTTTTTCAAAATTTTCAAAATCGGTCACTTATTTCATTATTGACATTTTTGGGTCCCATGGAGCCTGGCGGATCTTACATAACGTAGTCTATATCTATCTAAAATAGCTTATCTCTGTAACAGTGAAGAAATTTTCGAAATCGGTCGGTTATTTTATTTTTGACACTTTTAGATCTCACGGACCCTAGCGGACCTTACATAAGGTAGTCTATATCTGTCCAAAATGGTTTAGCTCTCTAACAGTGAAAAAATTTTCAAAACCCGTCGGTTAGTTTGTTTTTGACACTTTTGGATCCCACGGAACCTGGCGGATCTTACATAACGTAATCTATATCTATCTAAAATAGCTTAGCTCTCTGACAGTGAAAATATTTTCAAAACTGGTCGGCTAGTTTATTTTCTACAGTTATGAGATCAGTGTATCCTGGCGGGTCGTATAACTTATGGAAGTCCATCAGGCTTTGCGGACATTATTTAATAAGCTAACTAATTTAAATACTTTAGCTTACTAACGGTGAAAAAATTTTCAAAATCGATTGAGTAGTTAATTTTTGGCATTTTTAGGTTCCCAATAGCCTGACGGATCTCATATAATATACCTTAAATCCATTTAAAATTGTTTAGCTTTCTAACATTAATGATTAATAGTGAAAAGATTTTCAAAATCGATCGAGTTCCTTAAATTTTTTTTCTGGCATACAAACATAATTATTATGTTATCTTTCTTTAATATTTAATAATATTACATATATCATGACATTACCTTCATTATCTTGTTCATTTAAAATTCAATAAAAAAAAACTTTTCATTCCATATGCTTAAAATATCTGGTTAATTTTAATTTAAAAAATGAGACAGAGATAGGTTATTATAATACATCGATTTTGAATAACTACCATTTGCTTTACGTAAAAAAATGAAATTTTCTATATTTTATATGTACCCTTATGGTGAGGCTTCAATGTCCGTCAGTCCGTCGGCCCCTCTGTATGTCAGCCATTTTTTCAGTAACATTTTTTCAGTAATATTTTCTTTCACAGGTACAAAGTATTTAACATAATACCAAAAAATTCTTTCGATTTTAACTTGATTGATCAACTGAATGGTATACCAGATGTTGATATATGGAGTTCTGTAAAAATGATTGGCGTTCCAACAGTTGTCATGGTTTCTCCTGACGCAGAGCCACAGTTTAAGCAAATATTAGATGCAGCCAATTTAGATTATAAAGTTTCTATAGATAATTTAAAAAGGTACATAATTTTATTATATGTACAATTTACCAAATATCTGCTATTTTTTGTTTTATTATAGAGTTTTAGATGCAGAAAGATTTCAAAATTTTTATGGTAACAGAAAACAATCAGATGGAATTTATTTTAATAGATATAACAGATTCGATAAGGTATTTGAATGCTTCTTCATTGTTTATCAAAATATTATGTATTTTCTTATTCAAAACAGAAAACAATTGTTTATATTTTTGTATTTCAGATTAATAAATATTTATTCCAGTTAGCTGAAAAATATTCAAAAATCGTAACATTAATTAATATTGGAAAATCCTTTGAAGGTCGTTCATTAAATGTGATAAAGATATCAACGGGAAACGATGGCAGTAAGCCAGCTATATTCGTGGAAGGGGGCATTCATGCGAGAGAATGGATTGCACATGCCCAAGTTCTATACATAATAAATCAACTCGTTGAAAATCGAAATGAAACAAGCGATATGACTGACCAAGTAGATTGGTATTTATTACCAGTAATAAATCCTGATGGTTATGAATACAGTCATACTGTGGTAAATTTTCAATTATCCTTATGAGTTACAATTTTCCTTATGAAAAGATAAAGGCGTAGGGCGCCTAGGGGTTAAGGCACTAGGTTGGTTATCAAGAGATCCTGGGTTCAATCCCAGCCGAACCTGTCTGATAATTTTTCAGACAGGTTCGGCTGGGACAGGTTTTATATGACTTTTAATTAAAACAATTCGTGTACTCAAGTTTCAGTTTAGCTGAACATTGAAAGTGAGCATATAAAATATGAACGTTTAAGTACGAACAAAAGTTCGCCATACCTGAATTGATTCGTTAGGTATCGAGTAGGTATTAACTATAACTAGCGACCAGCCGATACAGTTTGATAATTTTCAATCACTAAGTGATCTTTAATTATAAAAAAATAATTAATAATTTGGCAGTCAACTTGGAAAAAAGAATATTTAGTTTTTCAAGGTTCTTCCTTATTTATTTTGGAATTAAATTTCCAATTTTACAAGTTAAAGTTCGGAAAGTAAATAAATTGACAATTGACAAACTTGTAAAATAAATTGACAATTAGGCAAGCATCTTAAAGAACGTAATCCTTTCCCACCCCAAGATAATATTATTAAATAATTTATTCTGTACTATTTATTGAAATGTTTGTCGACTCTACTATATATTTTTGAAAGATGAATATTTCTTTTTAGGAACGTTTATGGCGCAAAACTCGCTCTATTAATAACGGCTTCTTTTGTAGAGGAGTTGACGCTAATCGGAATTTTAATTTTCATTGGAATGAAACGGGTACTAGCCCAGATCCGTGTAGCGCAAGATATGCCGGTTCCAAAAGTTTCTCTGAACCAGAAACTCAAGCCCTTTCTGAATTCGTCATGAAGATTAAGGATCAAATTAAAATGTATTTAGCATTCCATAGTTGTAGTTCAATCATATTGTATCCATGGGGACACACAGATGAATTACCAGATAATGGAAATGAATTGCATCAACTGGGTGTTATGGCTCGCGAATCCTTCACTAAATATAAAGACTATAAAGTTGGTAATTTGCATAACATTTTATATCCGGCTTCTGGAGGAAGTTTTGATTGGGTTAAAGGTGTCTTGGGAGTACCGCTATGTTTTACCTTTGAATTACCTTGTGGAGGTTTAACAGGTTTTGATATGCCGCCAAAGAATATACTGCCAGTTGTTTCGGATACCTTTCGAGGAATTCGGGTGTTTGCAGAATACGTTAAATGTAAATTTTAGAATATTTGAAAATAAATATCAATAAAACTAGTTTTGTGTATTTTAAGTTTGTATGTATATTATATTATTATATACTGCGTATAAAATAACTATAGATTTCTTCATTACATATTTTCTTATCCATTATTTCCGGACAATTTCTATAACTTAAGGTAGTTGGTGCGTTAGAAATCAAGTAACTAACTACTAAATTCACAAGAAGTTTATCAATTATTATCGTCGTAATTTTTTTTTGATGATCAATTTTTATTGATAAAATGAAAGCGATTGTACCATTGTAGGTTACGAGTTGCGAATAACAACATAAGAAATCATAAATGTGCATCAAATATATCGTCGCCGTTACTTCAATATGTCGTATGTAAAAAATATGTCATTTTCTGTTAACAATGCCATAGTAACCATCATGCTATAGTAAATCATCTTTTCTATATAATAGCCAAAATTCCAATGTCTAGGACTACAGTGAAACAGAGAATGTGCACTTGAAAATATTTCGTATATCGCCATTTTTATTTGGCAATGCGTCATATGTCGTACGGTGCTTTAAAAATACAGGTACTTTAAAAAGAATAAATAACACTAATAACACATCACCAAAAATCCTTGATAATTCAATAAACAAAGCAGCTAAAAAGAATTGCAGTGTAAAGAATAAAACAGCTCTTTTTAATTTCTGACAAATGCCTTTTTTGACATACGACGTTTTGAAGTAACGGCGACGATATAAGGTTTACATTAGAAATATCACAAATTACATACTTAATTAAGTAGTAAGCAGCAAGGAATAGTTCCAACAATAGGTAAACAGATAAAATAATATAATTTAAATATGCTTGTTTACAAAGATATTTTCAATAGTTCAATAAGATTTTCCTTAACTACTATACACTTAGAAAAAAAATTGTAATGCCAACAATTTCACAATTTATTTCAATTATTTGTATTGGTTATTTTGTACCCAACAACTTACACTGTTGAAATAAATCTGCAAAAGCTCTTAATTGTATTTAACAATTTTGTGCTTGAACCAACAATGTTTTATTAAATCAACAGCGAGAATTGTGAATAATGGATATTGTTGTATTAAATACCAAATCTTTGAATTTTTGACAGTGAAGTTTATTATATTAACAGATAATTACTTTTGAAAAATTTTTTAAACCCACGTTTTTTGATCCAACAATTTTATTGTTGTTTATTATTTTTAAGCATTCTTTGAAACAGGATATTATAAAATAAAAACAATTGTATGTAAATTTTATATACCTATATTTATTTATTATACATATACATACATAAGTATGTATATCTGATTGATTACACTACTAAAATCTTAAAAAATTTTTGTATTATTCAAAACAATTTTATTTGTTGGAAATGAAGATTGTTCAATGTGTTTAAAATAATAGCAACTTACTGGATTTAAAAATTCAAAAGATTGGAATTTTACAAAAACATTTTCATTTCTTAACATATAAAAATTTAATCTTCCGATTGATAAAAGATAAGAAGTATTTGAATTATGATTATTTCACATCGAACAAAGTAATTCTTCCGATAAAGTTTCCCTTTATAGTATAAACTCTTAATTTTATTTCGAACAGTAAGAGCCAAGACACACGAGCCAAGCCACGACCACGCGACAGTGACAAAATAGTGGCTGTTCTGTGGCCGGGTATGTATGCATGTAGTTTTCTTATGCAAACACAAATTTCAAGACCCACCAGCCACAACTTGTCGTAATCGGACTCTGTCGCAATGTGTCGTCGTATTGTCGTTTTTAGTCGCTAAAACTTGCGACTACTGAACCACTTATAAGCGACAGATACATACTACTAGTACTACAGTGTCTCTCGAACATTACAACAAATCACTGAGTAATACGACCAGTCTGCCAAATGTTATTTGACAGTTAGAAATGTTTTTGAATTTAATTGACTTAGATGGTTTTTTTAATTCAAAAGTCGAAGTTCATATTGCACTAATTGAAAATATAATTTCATAAATTAAATTTTTGGGTTTATATCATGTAAATTTTATATTTATATAGATCTTATTATGAAGCTGTCATTACTTAGTTTCGCAGTATTAAGTTTGATATCTTATTAACTTTTCTTACCCATGTATTTATAAATAGTTATTATAATAATTTAAAGAAAAAGCATTTTACTTCTTATAATTTATTTTTTGCTATTTTACATTTGGTATTTCAAATATATTCCTAAAAATTATTTGCCATTTTCTATTTTAAATGAGTTATACGAACCATTTTACTCAGCCATAAGGTTTACGAAGATAATCGAAAAATTTATTCTACTGACCAATAGTTACGCATAAAATATAACTATTATAAAGGATTCTTGTTTAACTGAAACATTTTTATGACACGTTTTATTTACAATAAAGGTACCGCTGCGATGTTATAAATGTATTCTGTATAAATATTGTTTATTGATTTATTTTTGCAAAATTATTTATGTAATACATAATAATTATTATAAAGGCAATTTGGTTAACAGAATTGAAACATTTTTATGCAATGGAAAAACTCGTCGGTTAAGAATAAAAGCACGATATCATGTATAGTTTTTCAATAATTAAATGAGATAACTTTTTGAGAGGGCGTAACTAGTGACCATAAACTTTTAAGTATTTTAAATTATTTTATGGTTTGCAACAAATCAATTGTGTCAACTACCTGAACAGACCGTACTTATTTTTATTTCGGTACACCTAAATAAATTTATTCAAAATTCAACTTTCGAATGTTTAACATATATTTCTGTTTTGTTAATTTTGTTATCCGTTTCGATTTGTAAAAGTTTTTATTTTGATTATTAATTAGCATGTTTCGTCCTTGGGAAACAGTGAAGAATTAGTTGACGTGGAGGAAACAATTCCTCTTAAAGCTAAAATACGGTTGATGAATCCGCAAGATGTAAACTTAACGTTCCTTCTTCTAGGGGTAAGAGGATAACAATATTACACTGTGGTTCGGAAAGTGGTTGGGTATCCGACAGTTTATTGTTATCGGCAAAAAATATAAAAGATTGTTCGCTCGATTATCACGAAGATATGACAGCTGACCTTTTTGGAAAGTGGTTTGAAAATACCCTGTTGCCAAAACTCCCTCCAAATAGTGTCATAATTTTAGATAATGCTAGTTACCACAGCACGTTAAGTGAAAAAATTCCGACAACTGCCAGTAATAAAGCAGATATTAAGGAATTTCTTATAAAAATTAATTTATTTTTTGAAGATTCGTATACAAAAAAAGATCTTTTGGAAGTGTTACACTCACGAACATATGAAAAGTGTTATATTATTGATGAAATGGCTGCAAAAAAAGGACACGCTGTTCTAAGACTACCACCTTACCATTGCATCTTCAATCCAATTGAGCTAATATGGGGTCAATTAAAACAAAAAATTAGAAGAAGAAATAATAATCCAAAGTTTTCCAGTGCAGTGTTAGATGTGATTAAATCGGAAACGAGCTTAGTTACGTCAGAGAACTGGAAAAATGCCATTCAGCATGTTATTAAAGTTGAAAATAATTTCAGAAAATTGTGGGAGAATATAGATGCATTTGTCATAAATGTAAATAATGAAAGTGACAGTAGCAGCAATAGTGATAACTATTTATTTGAATAAAATTGTAATTTGCGATTTTTATACTCGACAAGGAATTTTAATGGCCGCTTTTGGTAAATGGAATAATTATTTTGTCAAATTATTTTCAGTAATTTTTATTTACCTTTGGTGGCTTTTAAGAGTAGCAACATGACATGCGGTAATTAATATTGAGTCGAAACATTATAATATTTTGTAAATATTGTATAATATACTACTAGTACGGTGCAATTAGACCCAAACCTCAACATTCAAAGTAACAGTTTCACTCCAACTCCAAATTGTTCTATACAGTCCACATATTGTTTGGTAAAAAGTTACACCATTTTGAGCGTCGGGTTTTGGGGGGAGGAGGGTAGAAGTAGGCAAATTAACGGTTTTCGTTAGTTTTTTTAAATATTTCGAAAACTATGCACTTTAACGCAAAAAGTGCCTGTACAAAAATAATCTACATTAAATTGCAAACAAAAATAGTCATATGCATAATCTTGCTGAAGTGAAGAATTCCAGAGTTATGGAGGGTGTAAAAGTAGCAATTTTTAGTATTTTTAAATTTTTTGGAAAAAATATGACACACTGTCACTAAGGAAACTAATTTTTTTATACAGGATTGTGTTTTGTAAAAGAAAATTGCGATTAGTCCTCTTCAAACATAGCGCCTTCCTCTTCTAAATCTTCGTCTATGATGTTCGTATCCCTGTTATTACATCCTAGCCCTAAGCAATTACCACATATGCTTGAGCAATTTAGATCACTCTTTGTGCATTCGCAGTTACCGACGCATTCGTTTTTGCAAGCGCACATTATGAGGGAAAGTAATTCCTCGGGAGCTGCAGGATGTGCTGTTGTAGGTAATTGGTCTAAGGTGTTCGTCAATCTTCTTTCACCCCCCACTCGAGCGAATTCTTATTTTTATTCAGTCACTGCTACACCAGTGATAGGTGCAGCAGTGGTTAAAAATACTAAAAATTGCTACTTTTACACCCTCCGTAACTCTGAAACTGTTCACTTTAGCAAGATTACGCACAGGACCAGTTTTGTTCGCAATTTAATGTAGATTATTTTTGTACATGACACTTTTTACGCTAAACCTCATAGTTTCGCCGAAATATTTAAATCTCCCCCTCCCCCCAAAACCCGACGCTCAAAATGGTGTGACTTTTTGCCAAACAATATGTGGACCGTATAAAACAATTTGGAGTTGGAGTGAAACTGTTACTTTGGATGTTGAGGCCGTTTTTTTGAATAACTGCACCGTACTATACTAGATATAATGAATTAAGTATATCTAATTATTATTTTACATAAATATTATTTATACTTTAAATATTTTAAATAAAGGTAATTTAAATATTTTATCTAAATATTTTAAAGTACATATTTTGTATATATTATTTATACTTTCTTTTATATAGGTAATACTACCCTGAATTCAATTTAATTTTATCTAAAAGTATTATATATATACCTGTCTTATGACTAGCGGTTCTTTTGACATGTAGATAGCCTACTGTGAACAATACTATTGATTATTGCCGTACTTGTAAAGTCATCCCATTTAAATATGGAAAAACCATACCTAAGTTCCTGTTGAGATTCAGAAAACTGCAATTTTTGAAAGCATTCTTGAAAATAATTATACTTCAAATTTTCTTCTACAGCCAATGCTTTTAATACGTCTTCCTTTTGTTTGAAATTATAATTTAAATTTGTTAAATACATGAACGGAAAAGATGCATGAGAGTCCAAAAGTAGAAGTATGTTGCATCTAGGAAATAAACAATACCCCTGTCGCAGCATCCTGCATAACATAGCGAGTTTCCTGTTATAAAAGTTTCCTGTTTTTCTCGGTAACCAGTTTATACAGAATGATGGTTTAAAATCTTTTTTATCTGATTTTTTCTCCTCTTTCTAATGGTGTAAAAAAATGTTGCAAAAATTTTTGAACTTGGAAAAATTTTACCAAAAACTAATTTTTTTAACGAAAAATGCTCAAAAAAACATGTTTCCGGCATCGGACGTGTCTGACTAACGAACTTGTCCAACGGTTTGGGTTTGGGACTTCCAACATTTTCACCAAATTTCGTAAAAATAGGACATTTCGTTCGAGAGTTACCGTGCGAAAACACACACACACACACACACACACATATATATATATATATATATATATATATATATATATATATATATATATATATATATATATATATATATATGTGTGTGTGTGTGTGTGTGTGTGTGTTTTCGCACGGTAACTCTCGAACGAAATGTCCTATTATATTATATATATATATATATATATATATATATATATATATATATATATATATATATATATATATATATATATATATATATATATATATATATATATATATATTAGTGAATATTATTTTCGGTTCCTAGGGACCTCAAAGCAAATTTCTGCCACAGTCCCGGACTCAAGTCGCTTCATGACAGTGGCTGTAATAGCTGAATTCCATTCTGGAAATTCGCTAAAAATCTTGCCATAAATGCGATACTCGAAACATGGTTTTTTTGGCATTTTTTTACACCATTGAAAAGAGGCGGAAAAATCACATAAAAAAAGAACAATAATTATTCTGTCAACTAATTTCCGAGAAAAACTAATTTTTGTAAACGGAAATTCGTTATGTTATGCAGGATGCTGCGACTTGGGTATTTTATATGCTACATATTACATTAAATCTATAATAATCACTGCTTGTACGGAACACTATTGGCGCAAGTACAACTTGCACTTGGAGACTTTGAATATGTATATAATATCGTACTACATATATATGTATGAACATACTAATTCTATAAGTCGTTATTTTACTTCAGTAACGAAATATAGTATATGGATAATCCATATCAAATATTCCTTTATTGAAAGGCTATGTTCCTTGCGTCGGACGCGTCTGGCTGAAGAACTCATCCAAGATTTTTGAATTTCCAATGTTTTCCACAAAATTCATACAAGTAGAATTTTTCGTTCGACCGCTATGGCCTTGATACATAAATACGTAAATACATAAATACATATATATATATATATATATATATATATATATATATATATATATATATATATATAAATTTTAGTGAATGTTATTTTCGGGTTCTAGGGACCTCAAAACAAATTTCTGCCATAGTGACCGTGACAGCGGGCGTAATAACGTGTTTCCATTCTGGAAACTCGCTAAAATGAAACACAATAAAATCATATTTAGAATCCAACTAATTGGAAATATTTATACCCATGGGCGTCACTTCAGCTTTGTAACTAGAGTGGCAAGACCTACTGGGGGATCTAAAGGGGAAATTTTTGGAAACTGGCTTAAAATTTGTAAATTTTTGAAGCTTTTTTAGATTATTTTTACAACAATTTAACTGCTAACAATTTACCATAAAACAATAATTTTAATGACTTGAGTTACTAACTAAACCACATGTAAAGTAATTATCATTCACAGCACACAACTCAAAAGTGTGCCAATTTGTTAATGATAAAAGGAAAAATCAAGTAAACATGATACAAAAAATGGGTATTTTTTTGTATTGTAAATGGGTATGGACATTTTTAAATTATTGAGACTTTTACTTTAAAGTCTTGGTGTGGCAAAATACTGAGGCAACAAATCGAGGGCACCATATTTTTACTTCAGACATACCTACAGAACTTAAGGTTTTCGCCAAAAAATATGAAAAATCGACCTCTTTTATTCTTTTTTTTATACAAATAAATATTTTATTAAAAAATTAAATATGCAACATTGTTTCTAGATGTCTTGAGTTTACAAAAAAAAAAAAAAAAAAAACAATTCAAAAAATTCAAAAATGAGCTGAGTAGTAGGACGAAATGAGGAAGCCTTGATGGTTCCTCGCTTTCTGAAATCCCTAGTAAACCAAAATCAAAAAATCAATAATTTTCGGAAAATATACAGTTATGGCACTAACTAGGATCTAAGAAAAAAACAACCAGCGAGAAATGGCATTTTGAAAAAATTTTTCAAAAATCACCGCTTTTTCTCGACTATAAATAGCTGCCATTTTAAAAAGCGAACAAATTAAACAAGCATTTGTTTAAACAGAATGCGAAATAACTAAGCGCATTTGAAAAACTATTTTAACATTTGTAACACAAAACTAGCAATAAATAAAATACCCCTGTCGCAGCATCTGCATAACATAGCGAATTTCCAAATCTTGGGCGGATCTCATCTAAGACCTGTACCTATTTAAAATAGTTTAGCTTTCTAAGAGTAAAATAATTTTTAAAATCGGCTGGGTAATTAGTTTTGGTATTTTTGGGGACCCAAGAACCCGAACAGATTTTGTGCAGCATAGTTGTATTCATCTAAAATAATTTAGTTCTCTAGCAGTGAGAAATTTTTTAGCATCGGCTCGATAGCTTATTACTGGCGTTTTCGGATCTGCAAGATCCCGGTGGACCTCATTAAAAAATCAGCTCGACCGTATATTCTAGGCAGACTTTATGTAATATATATATATATATATATATATATATATATATATATATATATATATATATATATATATATATATATATATATATATTATATATATTCAAAACCCGTTGTGTAGCATTCTACGCCGCATTTGCATCCGCAGGACAGTGGTGGATCTCAGATAACACAACCTGTACCTGTCTCAAATAGTTTACCTCGGTAATAGTAAAAAAATTTTCAAAATCGGTCAGTTATTTTATTTTTGACACTTTTAGGTCCCATTGACACTGTCGGACCTTACATAACGTAATCTATATTTATCTAAAATAGTTTAGCTCTGTAACAGTGAAAGAATTTTCAAAATCGGTCAGTTAGTTTATTTTTGACACTTTTGGGTGAAACCTTGACCTCACATAAAATACCTTAAATCCATTTGAAATGGTTTAATTTTTTAACATTATTAATTATTAGTGAAAAAATTTTCAAAATCGATTCAAAATATTTTTCCGTGCATACATATGTAGATTGTACATATTATGTTGTTTTGTTTCATATTTAATAATATTATGTCATAACATAATCTTCAATTTCTTGTTTACTTAAAAATTCAATAAAAAAAAAAATTCTTCATTACATTAGCTTAGAAAATCTGTTTAATTTTCATTTTTCAACTTGAGATAGAACCATGCTAATTATAATGCAATAAATGAGAAACAAAACTCTATACATGTATGTTTGTTATAACACATGTATGTGAATAGACTTCACTTGTTCTCACAAAATTCTTTAATAAAAAAGTGAAATATTTTTATACTTCACAAAGAACTGAGATATAAATATAAATTACTTATTAGACTAACAAAGAAAGAAAACTAATATGAAAGTGAAAATTTACATTTTCTCGAAAAATACTTAAAATAGAAAGAAAATTATAAGAATATTTTCTTCATAATTTTTTTTTCCTTTTCAACGATGTAAAAATCAAACTGTCTTATGATAGGATCGAATGATAAAAAATGGCCAGAAAACCTACTTCTGGGCATCCGACGTGTCTGGCTAACGAACTTAGCCGAGTCAATTCAGAATCCAGTCCGCACACAAAATTTCATAAGCATTAGACGTTTCGTTCGAGAGTTATCGTGGCGACATATATATATATATATATATATATATATATATATATATATATATATATATATATATATATATATATATATATATATATTATATAAATTTTAGTGAATATCATTTTCGTATTCTAGGGACCTCAAAACGTATTTCTGTTATGACCTCCGCCGGAGGTTGCGTCGTGACACCTAGTGTAATAGCTGAATTTCGAGTTTTCGAAATTCGCTAATAAATGATCACTATTATTTATGTTCGTGTAATAGTAAATATGAACTAGAATTGATATAATAGATTTTGTGCATTCATTAAAATAAATGATACATAGATAATGAATTCTTGCCCTTAAAAAAATAAATAAGCATTACATGCGTTACATAAAATAAATATCCGTACATTTAAAAAATATTTTGTACAATTATAAATTTATAAATGCACTTTTATAACTTTACTACCATTATCTTATTCACAATGATCCTTAAAAAAACCATTTGCCCCATAAAATTACTAAAATGAGCAATAGATTTAACAAATAGGCATGTCGTTTATATGCATTGTACTGTGACAGAATACGTGGAATAAGATTGCTATCGGTTGTCCAAAGATAAAAATGTTAAAAATGTATTAAGGGGAAGAAGGAAATATAAACGAATCAAAAAAAAAGGGTAAAAGAGGTTTAGAAACAGTTACCTGACTATCTCCTCTTAATACAGTAAATTATTGATTAAAATTAAAAACTATTCTAAATACCATGTTTTTTGTATTAATGAAGTAGTTTTATCCTTTTTTTTCTTGAAAAATTTTGTAATAATTTTCTTAAAATAACTGTTCGTTAAAAAATGAGCGCGAAAGACGGCTCATTGTTGAGGTGACCATTTGAGAACAATTTGGTTGTAGGTATTCATAATATGTCAAAATAAAAACGAATATTATGTAAATTATGGTCGTTTATTATTACTATATGTTTTAAAGCTAACGAAAATATTGAAAATAAAAAATTTCGCTTCGCAAATGAAGATTATGAGAATTGATATCTTGGTCTACAAATTGTAGCGTCGTTTTAAAGTAATAACGCATTTTCAGTCATTTGAATCATTGTTGAAATACATTTACCTACTATTCAAATTTTAACTACTTAACAAACATTCAAAATTTTGCTTTTCATCCAAACATTCCCAAATTCTGTACAAAATTAATTCCACTGACCGAGTTTACTCGCTACTAGCTGGTGAGTTTACAAGCGGGCGAGTCAGCGAGTGCGCTAGTGATGATGACACAGAAAACTTTCCACTCGCTCACTAGCTAACTAGCTAACGAGTTTTAAACCATGTATTGTAAATATAACCTTATATTTTTCTTTTATTTGTTCAACTTTTTGGGTATTCTAATGTTAAAAAATAAAGTGGAATATAAATAATATGTGGATATTTTTTATTTTTAATACTATATTTCTCACGTCTTTTTTCCATGGTTTTACCCACAATTTTCTATCATTTATTTTTGCTTTTCTTTTTAACTCCATATGAGCTAAAATAACAACTTCTGCACGAATTAGTTTCGTCGACTGGACAAATGAAGTAGTTTATTTATTTTTTATGAAACATCTACCGGCATATTCGCAGAGCTAGTTCACTAGCAACCATGATGACACACGGCCAACAAGCCTAGTTTACTAGTCAACAAGCCTACACGCCAGCGAGTAGCGAGTAAAGTAGCTCAGCTTTCAATTTTTGTCGTAGCGTCTTTACAAGCTGCTAGTTGGCTAGTGAACATGAAGACACTGGGCGAGTTTACTAGCAGCTTGAAAACTCGCCGGCTAGTAGCGAGTAAACTCGCTCAGTGTCATCGAGGCTTTATAGTCCGTTAATACCACTCGCCAAAGAAGTCTAATCTGACAATTGTCATATTTTAACAACGTAACCAGTTTCCACACCTTCTGACCTTTCCATAGACCAGAAATATTTTGGACTTTCTTTGGCACTAGAAAACCATTTTAAACTCACGTTCATTTTTTTCGCGATATAAATAACATTTGAACAAAATATGTGTACCTATACTCGAGATTCGTCCAGCTATTTATTGCTGGCCCCTTTTTAGAAATTCTAGCGTACAATTTTAACCTCATTTTCATTTTCTCCTGGAACCGGGTAATATTTGAACAAAATTTGGTCGAAATCCATCCAACCGTTAATTTTGGGCTTTGTTAGAGAATCGTACAACTTTAAGAAATTCTGATAAGAGACTTTGTGAGAAGTCTATTCGTATCACTTTTGCTCTACTTATTGTAATTTTATCTAAAACAAATAAAAAAAGTATACGACATCCATATTTTACTATTGTGCATATATAAAGAGGTTAAATTAATCCGGCAAAAACAGATATCTGTAAAAAATGGCCCCAATAATATTATGTATTTGTATTTTAAAAAAAAATAAAGCTTCTAAAAAATAATTGAAATCCATTGCTATCCTAAGAACAGACATAATTATAATAACTCAGCTTACGTACAGATGGTACTTAAAAACGAATCTAAAAAAAATTAATACTAATTTCCGGAATAAAAACTTTTGTTGTACTTAGCTCAAGATTTTTTTTTGTTTTGTTTTGTTTATTAATATCAAATAAAATCTTGAGCCACGTACAACAAAAGTTTTTATTCCGGAAATTAGTATTAATTTTTTTTAGATTCTTTTTTTAAGTACCATCTGTACGTAAGCTGAGTTATTATAATTATGTCTGTTCTTAGGATAGCAATGGATTTCAATTATTTTTTAGAAGCTTTATTTTTTTTAAAAATACAAATACATAATATTCTTGGGGCCATTTTTTACCGATATTCCCAAATATCTGTCTTTGTCGGATTTTATATATTTTAGAACTATGGACAGGGTTCCGTCCGCCCACACCAGTCTAATTGGTCCTTAATACCTATATTCCAGTAGTTTATGGCTACTCACAATGAGTTCGTATCTGGTAGATATAGTACAGCTAAACCTTTTTTTCTGCGGTCTTTTTTGTGCGACTTTTTTATGCAATTTTTTATACGGTTTTAAAAAAAAAATGACTATTAAAATGCATGTGAATCAAAGTGCATATTATTCCTCAATACCGTCATTTTAGCAGAAACTAGGATCTTCTGGTTTCGTAACATATTTTTAAAATGGCGGCTGTTTACAGTCGAGAAAAAACGGTAATTTTTGATTAATTATATTCAAAATGTGATTTCTCGCTGGTGTTTTATTTTTTTTGTTAAACCCGAATTTGTGCCATAACTGATTTTAGTTCACTGGGAATTTCAGAACGCGCGAAACCACCAAGGTGAAAAATCTCCCAGTATCGATTTCAACGCCATTTATACTCAGCTCATTTTTGAATTAAAAAAATGTAAACTCAAGACATGTAGAAACAATGTCGCACATTTAGTTTTTTAATAAAATATTTATTTATATAAAAAGATAAAAAATAAAAGGTTGATTTATGATGTTTTACATATCACGCGTACTTTGTATCTGAAAACTCCCAATTTTTGGACATACAAAAAAAACAGATTTAAGCCTATGTTTTCATCACAATGAGCTTAAGACATTTAGAATAACGTAGAAATGAAATTTTCGATTTCAAAATTCAGTTTGAGCAACATTGGGGAGGGTGTGAGTCACCCTCTTAAATTACATATTAGTTAACATACACTCATTTTTAATATTAACACACTGACAGTGGGTAATAATGTTACAATAAGCGGTTCTGAAGTTGGATTATCGTATGCAAGGTTTTTATTAGGTTTCCATTCATTTTCAAAATATCGTTATTTTCGGTATCGATAACTTTCGATAACGAAAACTATAGCATCCATTAAAAAACAAACCTTATGAAGACCTTACATACGACAGTCCAACTTCAGAACCACTTATTGTGACATTATTACCCACAGTCAGTGTGTCAATATTAAAAATGAGTGTATGTTAACTAATATCTAATTTAAAAGGGTGATTCACCCCCTCTGCAATGTTGATCAAACTGAATTTTGAAATCGAAAATTTCATTTCTACGTTATTCTAAATGTCTTAAACTATTTTCCATGAAGAAAAACTTTTTAAACTACCCAAGTAGTACGACTATTCGACACAGTCACCCCCTAGTTAACTACCCCTAGACTTAATATTAGGACATTGAGCAAAAACAGGTCAATTAGATTTTTTGACGTAGATTTCAAATCTGTAAACAAAATTTTTGTTATTTAATTTTCACCCCCTTTTTGCAAAATTAACCCCTAAATTTTAACCCCCAACCACCCCTGTTGATGCGATTTGAACAAATTTAATTTCAATAGATAGCTCTTTAAAATACCCCTGTCGCAGCATCTGCATAACATAGCGAATTTCCAAATAATGGGCACTGGCGGATCTCAACTAAAACATGTACCTATTTAACATAGTTTAGCTTTCGAAGAGTAAAAGAATTTTTAAAATCGGCTGGGTAATTAGTTTTGGTATTTTTGGGGACCCAAGAACCCGAACGGATTTTGTGCAGCATAGTTGTATCCATCTAATATATATTCAAAACCCGTTGTGTAGCATTCTACGCCGCATTTGCATCCGCAGGACAGTTGTGGATCTCAGATAACACAACCTGTACCTATCTAAAATAGTTTACTTCGGTAATAGTAAAAAAATTTTCAAAATCGGTGAGTTATTTTATTTTTGACACTTTTAGGTCCCACTGACACTGTCGGACCTTACATAACGTAATCTATATCTATCTAAAATAGTTTAACTCTCTAACAGTGAAAAAATTTTCAAAATCGGTCAGTTAGTTTATTTTTGACACTTTTGGGTCCTGTGGACCCTGGCGGACCTTACATAACGTAATCGATATTTATCTAAAACAGTTTAACTCTGTAACAGTGAAAAAATTTTCAAAATCGGTAAGTTAGTTTATTTTTGACACTTTTGGGTCCTGTGGACCCTGGGGGACCTTACATAATGTATCCTATATCTATCTAAAATAGTTTAGCTCTGTGACAGTGAAAAACTTTTTAAAATTGGTCGTTTAGTTTATTTTTTACAATTATGGGATCAGTAAACCCTGGCGAAACTCATACAACTCTAGTACTCTAACAGTAAGAAAAGGGTTCTAGGGATCTCATATAACTTATAGCAGTCCGTAAGCTTCTTGCGGACATCATTTAATTAATTAATTCAAATACTTTAACTTACTAACTGGGAAAAAATTTTTAAAATCGATTGGTTAATTAATTTTTGGCCTTTTTAGGTGCCGAAAACCTTGACCTCACATAAAATACCTTAAATCCATTTAAAATTGTTTAATTTTTTAACATTAATAATTATTAGTGAAAAAATTTTCAAAATCCATTCAAAATATTTTTCCGTGCATACATATGTACATTGTACATATTATGTTGTTTTGTTTCATATTTAATAATATTATATCATAACATAATCTTCAGTTTCTTGTTTATTTAAAAATTCAATAAAAAAAAAATTCTTCATTACATTAGCTTCGAAAATCTGTTTAATTTTCATTTTTCAACTTGAGACAGAACCATGCTAATTATAATGCAATAAATGAGAAACAAAACTCTATACATGTATGTGTGTTATAACACATATATGTGAATAAACTTCAGTTGTTCTCACAAAATTCTTTAATAAAAAAGTGAAATATTTTTATACTTCATAAAGAACTGAGATATAAATATAAATTACTTATTAGACTAACAAAGAAAGAAAACTAATATAAAAGTGAAAATTTACATTTTCTCGAAAAATACTTAAAATAGAAAGAAAATTATAAGAATATTTTCTTCATAATTTTTTTTTGGCTTTTTAACCATGTAAAAATCGAACTGTCTAATGATAGGATCCAATGATAAAAAATGGCCAGAAAACCTACTTCTGGGCATCCGATGTGTCTGGCTAAAGAACTTAGCCAAGCCAGATCAAAATCGAGTCTCCATACGAAATTTCATAAGCGTTAAACGTTGCGTTCGAAAGTTATCGTGGCGACACATATATATATATATATAAATTTTAGTGAATATCATTTTCGTATTCTAGGGACCTCAAAACATATTTCTGTTATGGTCTCCGCCGGAGGTTGCGTCGTGACACCTACTGTAATAGCTCAATTTCGAGTTTTCGAAATTCGTCAAAAGAGCAATATCGCCAATTTAAGCTTTTGCTCCATCCCTTACCGTTTTCGAGATATTTAAAAAATTAAATTTTTAACCCAATTTTTGGAGGTCGATTTCACCCCTTCAAAGCGTTTTTCCGCCGATAAAGAAAAATACGTGTCCCTTATTTTTTAGTGTTCTACAAGATATCTAAGTTTCATCAAAATCGATAGGTCCGGCCTCGGGACGTTTACTTGTTAGTGTATTTTTGGTGTATTTTTGGTGTCATTTTGTGTAACTTGATGTATTTTTGGTGTAATTTGGTTTAACTTGGTATATTTTTGGTGTAATTTGGTGTATTTTTGGTGTCATTTGGTGTCAATTATTGTAACTTAGTGTAATTTTGGTGTATTTTTGGTGTCATTCGATGAATTTTTGGTGTTGTTTGGTGTAATTTGGTGTATTTTTGGTGTCATATGATGTAACTTGGTGTCATTTGGTGTAACGTGGTGTATTTTTGGTGTATTTTTGTGAGTGAAAAAAAATCATCTTCTATTTATACTTATCAAATTACTAACGTCATCATATTTGAAGGTTGCGGCATACTGATGTCATGCACGTGGAAATAAAAATTGCTTTGTAATAATATATGTATTAATAACAAAGTGACCTTTGAGACTGGATGCTTATTAAGAAAATTATCATTTGTACAGCTGCATCCATAAGTATACGAGCGCTGAGATTATTTTTTTATTTTCTGATGGTCCTTATTAATATAGTGTAAATAGTGTTTTTATCATACACATTTCAAAACTTGCTAGCATATCTAATTATTTTAGACTTGTAAGGATGTGATATAGATAAAAAGGATTGTTTTTCTCTCCAAAATTTTTTATTAAGTATAGCTACAAAATAAATGCAGTATTAAAACTCATAAATTTTTTCCGATGCTATCAAAATCCCGTGAGTTCTTCTCCATTTTTCCAATTCATTCTCAAAAAATATTTTTTCATTTCTGTGGACAGTCCCATTGTTGGAAATTGTATTGTTGCTTTTCGCTCGACAATTTTTAATTTGTTTTAAACATTAAGATATATTGTACCGCTAAGACAGGTTCTACTGTATTATGTAAAAAAAGGGGAAATAAGAACCGGTTTTACTGTACATGTATCATATTACCAAAGTACGTAATATTTTCTGTGATTTAACGGAAGTATCATATTTCAATGTGGCGACATACTGACGCCGCGGACATGTAAATAAAAATTGCTTTGTAAGCATATAATATTATGTATTAATTTTAAATAAATTTATTAAAAATAAAAAAAATGTGTTTTTATTTAGAGGAAAACCTGTACAAATTTTCAGATAAATATATATAAATTTTTATACAATCATAGAAGTTTAAACCTGTTTCAGGCGGAATTCTGAATCTAGGTGTAGAGTTCGCGAGTGTTTAGACTAGCAGCGTCATCTATTAGCGAAAAGTATAACTATCAAAGAATTTTCAGCGCCATCTATTGACAATTTTTCAAATTTACTACAGAATTCTCTAGTGTTCAGCATCATCTAGTAGTAAAAAGTATAACTATCAAAGGATATTGCAGCAGTATCTAAATACAATTTTTCAAATTTACTACAGAGTTCTCTAGTGTTCAGCTTCATCTAGTAGTGAAAAGTATAACTATCAAAGGTCTTTTTAGCGCCATCTATTGACAATTTTTCAGATTTATGCACAGAGTTCGCTAGTGTTCAGCGCCATCTAGTAGTGAAAAGTATAATTCTTAGGTTCGCCAGGGTTCCGCTAGGTTGGGCACGAGGACCCGCATAGGTTAGCCCCCAAGGTCTCTCAAAAAACTTGCAGGTAGGTAGGTGGCGCCAGAATCCCTATATTTCTACTACTCACTTTGATTTATGTCGATATCTCAAATACTTCTTGAGATACACGAGGAGCCATGTCAAAATACGTACTTTCGAAAAAAAGTTTTCTTTTTTTTTTTTAAATTAAATTACATTAAAGTGCGTGCACTAAACTGCCCATAACTTTTTGATTTTTGATTTTTTTAAAAGGAGAATATTTCTAGCACCTTAAGAAACATAATTATGAAGAAAAGAAATCGATTTTTTTTTTAACGAATTTCCCCTTAATGAACAAATAACTGTAAATTGATCATATTATTCATTCTAACTACGTTCACTTTCAAAATAAATGCAAAGTTTTTGTTTAAAAAATAAAGTTTTTTAAAAATTAACAATTTGCGTTTTTCAATTGAAAGTAAAATTTATAAATAAGAGTGCTGTGTTAACATATAAAATTAAAAACAAAACTTCTTAAACTGACAATCTTGCTGTTAATGCAACAATTTTCGCTCTTATTATGAGTTGCTAAGAACTTGTTAACTGTTAAATTAACAGTCGTGTAATTCGCATCAAAAAGGTTCGTTTTTGATTTATCAAAAATTAATTGTTTTTACAACAATAAATTTTAGCATTGACAATTTTTTAAATACAAAATTTTTGTTTAAAGTTTCTTTTTCTGAGTGTATAGCTATTGTCATAAAATAAACTTGACTAATTGTGTTTCCAAAATCTGTGCTTTATCTTATTTTTCTAAATTTACTTAAAATTTGTTTCTTTTAATTTGAAATTACTTAAGTAAGGTTATTTTATAATATGGATTATCCTGTATGAGGTCTAGTGCGTTGATAGTATTATTGTAAAGCTTTTAACAGCAAAAACTTAATATTAAAAAAAAAACAACCTATGATTAAAATTTTTTAGGTCCAAAAAGCTGCTAATTATTCAGTCATTCTCTTGCACATTTTAAATTATTCGACGATGCGCGCATATATTGCACACATCAGTAAAACTAATAAATTTTGTTTCTATTTTCTTCAAGGATAAAGAAGAATTTTCTTCTAAATAAAAATTAAAATAAATACGTTGAAAAATTACTGAAAAATAAATTTGATGAATAGATAAAAATTAAATCTATTGAGAAAAAAAACGACTGATTGATTGGACACTAGGAATATTTATATTTATAAACATGTTTAAAGTTTAATATTTTTTAAAAATATTTTGTTGCAATTGCAATAGTGTACTAGATACAGTACTATTGTACTACAGTACAGAACTTCCTATACACCAGAACTTATTGATTTTCTTCTTGAAATGTCCTTAAGGACTTAGTTTTTTGAAATAAGTTTTTTATTATTTAAAATTTCGTAAAAGATGTTTATTTATTCGATTAAATACTTGTTTCCGGTGTTTTAGGAATTTTGCCATTAGCTCCAGAATATAAAAACAATTTCGAAAATTTTTTATACTATAAATTACAGATCAGAATTCTAACATTTTATATATAAAATATTTAAAAAATAATATGTGTGAATATCATTTATTAATTTTTAGAATCTCTAATGCGCCAATCACCTTAAATAATTTATATTTTAATTAACTATTAAAACAAAAAAGTTAATAAAATCATTAAACCATATCAAGTATTAACAAGAGATAATAACTGAACCAGTTTTATATTAATTAATTGTTAAAGTATACAAAAATACTGACCTCTTTTAAATTTAACTTGCTGTCAAAATAATAAAAAAAAATAATTATCAGCAATATTTTTGATATATTTGAAACAGGTCCGTCTTAAAAAATTACGATAAACTTGTAAAAAAAATTACGTAATTATTGTATTTAGTGAAATTGTGTCCATATTTGTCCAAAGTTAATTAATATTATAATGCACACCGCGTATAAAGTTTTTAATACTTGTTAAAACTAATACGTTTTTCAAAGCTGCTAATTTGTTAGACCGGACACTTTGAGCCACAATCGCATTTATTCATGGACACATTACATTAGTACAACTTTTTAATCACTATTAATTAATTGCTTAAATTAATATTAATTTTTTTTTTTTTTTTTGAGTGGAATTAAAAAAGTTTTCAATAAATAAAAACATGGGTTATTATTTTTCATTGTCTCTCATTTCGACCAATATTTTATTGAACGAAAAAGTGACTCAAACGATATTCCCCCTCTAGGCAGTTGTTTCAAATATCGCCTTCCTAGAATGAAAGTGGGATATCTGGGAATTTTCCGATTTTCATTTTTAGTACCACGTAATAGATAAATCAATTAGTTATCAAATAACATATTTCACAAGTTCGTAGGATATATAATTTTTGAAGGGCATTGCTTTAAATCTCAAGGTCACCATTTAAACTAATGTATTATTAAAATTTAAAATGCAGTTATCTCAAAACTAACATTTCCCAGATATCTCACTTTCATACTAGGAAGGCGATATGTGGCATCAACTACTACCACCACCAGCACCCCAACACAACTACAAAATTTGAGTTGCTCGGCGATGCAAAGAGGCATAATGCATATTTTGAGTATTCACTTAAAACTTTAGATATACCGCTGATTAACAGGTACTGACCAATTCCACTATTACTCAAAATATACGTTGTACCTCATTAAATCGCTGGTCATTGCGCTATAAATAAAAGCTAATGTTGGTTTGAGCAACCGTGGAATTGGTCAATACCTATTATGTGGCAATCAGGTGACTGATTTTACTAAATTATTTGCAATTGTAACGACTTTTACATGTGGGACAGTTTACATAATTGCAAACACAGTTTGAAAATAGCATCATACATCGTTTACAACACATGCAAATTCGTTTTTCGTTTCGACATCTATCACAATAGTCAGGGAATGAACAGCCGCACTGTGGCGGTGGAAATTTACAAACACCAGAAATCGGCATGTAGCTGTTGTTGTTGTTTACATTCTGGAGCTTTATCAACAACTGACATCCGGTTAATAATTCAGTTATATTTATAGTATTTTGACTAAAACCAAATAAATCCAGTATTTTATAAAAAATCGATATTTAATCGATATTGACCAATTCCACTGTTAATCAAAATATGCATTATGCCTCATTACATCGCTGGTCATTGCGTTATAAATAAATGCTTACGTTGGCTTGAGCAACCGTGGAATTTTTCAATACGTATTATGTGGCAATCAGATGGTTGATTTTACTAAATTATTTGCAATTGCAGCGGCTTTTACATGTGGTACAGTTTATATAATTGCAAACACAGTTTGGAAATGGCATCATACATCGTTTACAACACATGCAAATTCGTTTTTCATTTCGACACTTATCACAATACTCGTAGAAGGCACACTTACATTGTGACGGTTGAAATTTACAAATACCACAAATCGGCATGTTGCTGTTGTTGTTGTTGTTGTTTACCTTCTGGAAACTAACCAACATATGACATCCGGTTACTAATTCAGTTGTATTTATAGTATTTTGACTGAAATTTTCTAATATTTTATCTAAAATCGATATTTAATAAACTCCCATGATAAGAGCAGGGAACAGGAACGTCACCAGATTGATTAATTTAGATACTGCGTTCAATAAACACCGCGAGATGTCACGACCGGTTCATTGTCTACAGTAAATTGCTGCTTCGATTGAATTAATGATAAGTTGTTCACTTCAGCGGCAAACACCGCTGCTACCCCACTATCACGACAACCGCCACACAACCACCGCCACCAGCACACAAACACCACCGCCACGACCACACAACCGCCACACAAACACCGCAACCGCCACAACCGCCACATAAAACCATCGCCACCACCACACAAACACCACCGCCACCGTCACACAAACACCCCCGCCACGACCACACAAACACCACAACCACCTTACAACCACCACCACCACCACAAAACCACCACAACCGCCACACAAACACCGCCACCGCCACTCATATACCACCGTCACCACCACACAACCGCCATAACCGCCAGACAACCACCGCATTTGTGTGTTACGTCACCAGCGCTATATAATTTGCTGAGTTATACTCCAGCTCATACACCTTATCATGGTTAAAGGGTATAAAATAGTTGAACTTACATAAAATATTATCTATTTACCGGTGGTTTTCAAAGAGTTAGGATCTCTTTCGTTGAAAATTATACTTTCGTGGTAAAACAATTGCATTTCGAACCATGCTAATTTACAATTCAGAGCAGTTCACTGCTAGCCAATATAGCAAAAGGTTTTCGAAACCTAAGATCATTAAACGTAAAACATTTAAGCAACAACACATTTCACCCGAAAATTTAGCATTCCTTAAATCACTAGGTCTTAAAGTGAAAAGAACATGGTACTCACCAATGTGTTGAACATTATTAACAGTTTGTAATTTGATTGTAAGCTAGCAATGGCTATTAGTAGCCATTTTCGAATACATGCCATAAATTAACTAACTATTCTCACCACTTTTAATTATTCTATATAAAGTTGTGGATTGTGTGAATAATTTCCGCTCTACGGCGGTGCAGTGGTAAAAAATGGCGATTATTGATATACAAGGTTATCAAGGAGCTAACAACGAATTTTATTTTAAAGAAGTTGGTATTGCTGCGGAAAATTCGGATGAAATATTACATCTTATATGCGACGCACCGTTTGATTTCAACGAGTTGCCGAAGAAATTTGAACGGGGTGCTCCACGTTGGCTTTGTCGAAATTGGTATGGGATACCTTGGTCGTATGGATTTATTCCATACAAAAAACTTCATACCATATTGAAACGTATGTTAAAGAAGTATGATGTCATATACGTCAAGGGCAGTGAAAAGAAGAAATGGATTTCAAATTTGTTTGATGGTAGCGAAAACCAGCCGTGGATTTTGAATTTGGAAGAAATATTTGATGTACCGAAGATTTCCATTCTGCGAGATGAGTATTATTCAAGACGTTGTATGCTTCATTCTGACAAAATTTTGAAAGAATACAATACAATACAAGAATACAAGAATACAATTTTCTAATGAACAAATTAATTTGTTCATTAGAAAATTGTATTCTTTTGAAAAATTTTTATATGGAAAATAAGCAGATTTTAAGTAATATATAGATTTAAGCAATTTGATTTCTGTATACATATTCTATAAATAAAATTTAAAAAAAAATTATGTGCGTTTTATTTAATTATTACCCTAAATTCCCCTATTTTTTACAACAAGAAGTTTCTTTCGTTAACCTATAAGAGTATTAACAATTGAAAGCATATTTCATGATACACCCTGTATACTAAAATATTTATTAAAAATACTAAATATACACCCGTTATATACATGATAATATACTCCTCAAAACAAAATAAGGGCCACTTGAAAGTTTGTATTTTAAAACTGATATGTATGTTAATGATAAAGTAGCAAATTCAAAATGTTCTAGTCTATAAAAATTTAGCAAAACTCAATGCTGTTATCATTTTTATATTAAGCGACGTGTTTAAATTATAGTAATTTAAAACCAAAAATTGAACTGTTGTTCTGTTTAAAATATGAATAAATACAATATTATTATACCCTAATATAAATATGTAGCAGTATTAAAATGATATATAATAATTTTGCTTATTAAGCAAATTTTTTGCAATATTTATAAATTATTTTATAATTAGATTCAGTCTAATCATAAACAAGAAGTAGAATACATATTATTATTAATATACAGAGTTTATACATAATATACAGGTGTGTAGGTATTAAGATAATTTTCATTTGATTTATAAATTATCCTAGAAATAGCTTTGTGTTATAAGGTTTGCACATAATAAGCACAATATACTTCAAAAAGTGATCCGATACCTTTTTCGCCAGGGGGGTCCGCACTTTTGACACGGTAGTGTGCCAAAAATGTAAGTACAGTACGGTGTCCAAAGTTTGAGACCACCCCCGAGTCAGGGTAACCCCACATTTTTGACGCGGTAGTGTACCCCATCTAGCAATTATTGGCCTAAAATTCAGTCTGCGCATGCGTCGTGTACTAAAATTCAGTCTGCGCATGCGTTAGGTTTGCATTCAAAAATTACGTTAGTGCTGGCGGGTAATGGGTTAACATAAAACCAAATCGTGATGAACAAATTGTGATGACGCATAATGGGTTAACTACTTGTGTGGTTGTTGAGGTGATGACTCCTGTCTTTGGAATTTCAAGGCCAACAGTATGAGCGAGTGTGGGGTCAAAGATCAACAACAAATTTTAAATACACGTACTCGGTACGCGCGGGGTCAAAGGTCAATCCATACACGAGGTACAGTGTGCTTCAAAAGTGTGGGTACATCTTGCGTCAGGATGTAGTGGGTACATCTTGCGTAACTTTTGAGACACACGGTGTCACCGTTCTGTCATAGCTTATCTACTGACCTCCAGAAAATGAGGTGAGGAGAACACAAATTGTACTATTTCCATAGTTACTAACCAAACCAAGTAATTATGTTTTTATATGAGTGAGTGAGTAAACTTCTATTTATTAATATGATAGACAAAGATAAATGCAGATGTAGATAAAAAAGTTCTTCTTAGCTTGCGCCCATAATACACATGTTTCGAAATAACAAAAAAACCTGTCCCTATTTATGATAGTGAAAATTTGATACACTGAACTACTCAGGCTGTAAAAGAAAATTTACTGCCATTTTCACCCCTGCAGCCCCTCTTGTGAACTATAGCTCAATTTAATTTAGAGAGGTGGATAGGTCTTCCAAAGAGTAGCATTTCGTCAATTTAAAGTATTCCTCTATTTCCCATAGTTTTCGAGACATCTTAATAAATATGATTTGGATCCCAAACTTTAGGGACTGATTTCAGTCCGTAACAGTGGAAGGTAGGCGATAGACAAAAAGTACGAGTCCCTTATTTTTGCGTTTTCTCTATACTGAGAAATTGTAAAGTTTCATCAATATTGAGAATTTTACTTTGGATGTAGTAGGTATCTCCTTATCTTAAAAACGACAGCATACGATTCTAGGGGTGCCAAAACGCTAAGAGGCCTCATTACAATAACTTCCTTCTGCAAAATTGATAAAGTTAATCACTCTCAAATCTAAACTTTTATGTTTTAAGTTTTTATAAAAAAAAAACTGATCTTTTACCTCTACATCTGAATCAATCCTTGTCTAATATAGAATGAATGCGGGAGAGTTGTCGCTCATTTTGAAAACACTTGATAATTCTTTAAGTAGATACATTTAATTGATTTGAGATTTGGTACATAGTAAATATAAACATTGTCCCTTAAAATTATTTATAAATAAACTTAAATTCTCAGTCATAAAGGATTCACAATTAATATTTTTGTAGAGCCTGCAAAACGGGGTCTATCCCACACCTATAATGAGTGAGCTGCGGCATCAAATAAGGAGAGACGCCGTATTCGTCTACTCGTTTGTATTAATCTACACCGTACTGTATATATTATCTATATACCGATTGTGCATATGGTATGATATAATGTACTTATTTCCGTTATCTCATCCATATGGTATAAGTTCTTATTTGGTGTGTAACACAGGAAATTTAGTTTTACATATTTCCACACGCGACTTTGTCACGTACAATTATTAATTTTTGAAATTTTAGTATTTGTTGTTACTACAAATTTTATAAATCTAATTCTATTCAATGCCGTTTATATTCAAACCGTTTTTAGTGAATGTAGTGGTTACATGTTTCTTATCTGTGTATAATATTTTGGTTTATAGTCAACCCACTTGCTTTTTTTTTTTTTTTTAAATTTCCTTTTTGAGTACACTAACGAGTAATGGGCACGGACCTATCGATTTTGATGAAATTTAGATATGTTCTAGAACACTAAAAAATAAGCAACACGTATTTTTTTTATCGGCGGAAAAAACGGTTTGAAGGGGTGAAATCGCCCTCCAAAAATTGGGGTAAAAATTTAATTTTTTAAATATCTCGAAAACGGTAAGAGATAGAGCAAAAGTTTAAATTGGCGATATTGCTCTTTTTTAAAGAGCTATCTATTGATATTAAATTTGTTCAAATTGCATCAACAGGGGTGGTTGGGGGTTAAAATTTAGGGGTTAATTTTGCAAAAAGGGGGTGAAAATTAAATAACATAAAAATTTTGTTTACAGATTTGAAATCTAGGTCAAAAAATCTAATTGACCTGTTTTTTCTCAGTGTCCTAATATTAAGTCTAGGGGTAGTTAACTAGGGGCGACTGTGTCGAATAGTCATACTACTTGGGTAGTTCAAGAAGTTCTTCTTCATGGAAAAGAGTTTCAGACATTTAGAATAACGTAGAAATGAAATTTTCGATTTCAAAATTCAGTTTGAGCAACATTGGAGAGGGGGTGAGTCACCCTCTTAAATTACATACTAGTTAACATACACTCATTTTTAATATTAACACACTGACAGAGGGTAATAATGTCATAATAAGTGGTTCTGAAGTTGGACTATCGTATGTAAGGTTTTTATTAGGTCTCCATTCATTTTGAAAATATCGTTATTTTCGGTATCAATAATTTTTGATAACGAAAACTATAACATCCATTAAAAAAAACCTTATAAAAACCTTACATACGACAGTCCAACTTCAGAACCACTTATTGTGAGATTATTACCCACTGTCAGTGTGTTAATATTAAAAATGAGTGTATGTTAACTAGTATGTAATTTAAAAAGGTGACTCACCTCCTCTCCAATGTTGCTCAAACCGAATTTTGAAATCGAAAATTTCATTTCTACGTTATTCTAAATGTTTTAAACTATTTTCCATGAAGAATAACTTCTTGAACTACCCAAGTAGTACGACTATTCGACAGTCACCCTCTAGTTAACTACCCCTAGACCTAATATTAGGACATTGGGCAAAAACAGGTCAATTAGATTTTTTGACGTAGATTTCAAATCTGTAAACAAAATTTTTATATTATGTAATTTTCACCCCCTTTTTGTGAAATTACCCCTTAAATTTTAACCCCCAACCACTCCTGTTGATGCAATTTGAACAAATTTAATGTCAATGGATAGCTCTTTAAAAAAGAGCAATATCGCCAATTTAAACTTTTGCTCTATCTCTTACCGTTTTCGAGATATTTAAAAAATTAAATTTTTACCCCAATTTTTGGAGGGCGATTTCACCCCTTCAAACCGTTTTTCTGCCGATAAAGAAAAATACGTGTCGCTTATTTTTTAGTGTTCTACAACATATCTAAGTTTCATCAAAATCGATAGGTCCGGCCCCGGGCCCTTTACTTGTAAGTGATTGTGATAGTCCAATTATTTTCACAACGAAAACTTGAATATTGTTAATTTGTCTTGGCTCATTACTGACTGGCATTAACTGACTGTAACTGTTTTTTTATTGGTGTTTTTGTAATATTGTTAATATTGAAATATTAGCTTAATTGTTATTTTTTATAGTATAATTATTCATATACATATGTTCAAGTTCTGCACACAAAGGAATTTTTCATTCAACGTATTATTTATTGTGAATATCTGAATAATTTTTTTGTCCTAAAATTCTGAACTATAGAAACTATATTCATTATAATTTATCATCAAATTCGATTTTGACTTTTTCGGGTAAATTGCTGTTGTTGAACAATTGAGCTGTTCAATGTTTCCCTCTGCTTGAACCAGACCAGACTTTTTTCTACTTTTTTTAACTTCCCAATCAGATCAATCATTCTTGAATGTAGCTTAAGAGTGTTCAACCAAAAATCTCCAAAAACAACGTTTACTAGAAACAGTTTTGAGGCTTAATTTTAACTTAAAAAATTAAAATAAAAACATAATTCGGTAGAAAAAAGACTGTAATTTTTCGGATTGTCATTGGATTTTTGAAAGTTAAACCATTTTAATTAAAAAAAAATTGCTCTAAACATCACCATTTTTGAAAAAGTAGAAACAAAACTGAAGCTTTAGTATTTAGTATAAAACTAAAATTGCGTAAATATCTTCTCTTTTTCGGATGGTCATTTACTTTAAAATAATTTACATTAAAACTGACCTTAAAATAAATTAAAACCTTAAAAAATGTCAAAATCGGTTTGGATATTCCAAATTAAGTTTAGTTTTAACAGATGACAGTGAGTTCGTTAAAATATTTGTAATATTTACCATAGGGACATATTTAGAATTTTTATGAAAAAATGAATTTATGTTCATTTTTGCTAGGATTCTCAACATAAGTATAATTGATTAAAATATATACATGGGTTACTACACGTCCAAGGAAGGTTACAAAAAGTTATTATCATGTTTGGCTTGATTACAAAAATCACAATTATTATTACCAGGTGATGGGGCAATTGGAAATAACTGAAAGAAATTTTTGTTTATTTGTGCTATGCACCACAAACCACAAAGGGTCTCTTATTTGAAAAAAATTGGAACTATCAAAATTTTTGGAAAAATAAAATGGAAGAAAAACTTATGATTCAAAATTATTACCCGAAATATTAGACCCACGACATACACGAAAACTTAAAATTTGTGACTAATTTTTATTTTTTTATTTTTCGTGTAAGGACAAAAATTGTATTTTAATATAATAACACCGTTTGTAAAACTTACTCAATTTTACTGTAAATACTATCATATTTTCTATAGTACAATAATACTTCATAAAATAAATGCGGCTCTCTAGACCCGACAGTTGACGTTGAAAACGTTTTGGAGTTATTAATTAAAGTTTAAAGTTAACATTTTGTGTATAGGTTTTTAGCGAATTTCCAAAACTGGAAATTCAGCTTTTACGCCAGGTGTCATGGTGCGACCTAAGCCCGAGACCATATCAGAAATATGTTTTGAGGTCCCTAGAATACGAAAATGATATTCACTAAAATTTATATATATATATATATATATATATATATATATATATATATATATATATATATATATATATGTATCCGCGCGATAACTCTCGAACGAAGCGTTTAATGCTTATGAAATTTTGTGTGCGAATTCGATTTTCCAAATCGTTGGATGAGTTCGTTAGCCAGACACGTCGGATGCCCAGAAGTAGGTTTTCCGGGCGTTTTTTGTCAACAAAATGAGTTTTTTGCCAGAATTAAGCAATTTTTCAAATTTTTTTTTACACTAAGCCATTGTAAAAGGTAAAACGCATAAAAAATGTTTTTATACCGTTGCTCTAAATTACTTACTTTTCGAGAAAAACTAGGAAATATGTCGTTCTCCATTTCACTCGCACTCGCATTCTTTTTTTTTCTGTCTCATTTTTTGCGAGCTAAATTCGAAAAAAGCCGCTTTATAAGTAGCGTGTCATGATTTTTTTAATCCAATTTAACGATTCGGCTATATTCTATTTCTCTGTCAGTTAAATGTTTTTATAATGTATCTCTGTTCCATTTTTTTTTACAAAAAAAATCCCGACGATATCTGTTATGTGATATGATCAGAATTTAGATTATATTTACACCTTCCTAAAATTAATAAGAGTTTGCTTCAATCGTATAAAAATTACGTTAAATCATATTCAAACAATAATATTTTTACGTAATTTTTTATCCAATTGACAATACAGTTATGATTAGAATTGTATAATCAGAGCATTCTAATATTAAATAATTTTGCACATTCAATTTTTTTTTTTAACAAAGAAAAATTTTTTTAAATTTTGACACATTCTTTTATGAAATTTCGATTAAGAAATATTAAAAAATTTTAAAGTGAATCATTTAAAAAGAGTTAAAAATAAATTAAAAAGGAAACATTTCTCTATTTTAACATATTTGTAAAGAAAATTTTACAGTTTACTTACAGTTTTTTGAAAAAATGTAATAACATTTTTACATACAATAAAGATTATATTTGAACGGTAGGAAATCCACAAATTTTTTTTTATTTCTTTAATTAATTATTAAATTTGGTTTTAGAAGAAAATCTTCGTCTAATTCGCTCCAAGCCGAAAGTATAGCCACTAATAAGGACATTCCACTGTTAAAATAAATGGAAAATATATTGAAATTTATTTAATGAAAGCCATTCATACACATTTTTAAAATATCCTTTTGAATTATATAACAAATAAAATCTGTGTAAAAAAATCTAATTGACGTGTTTTTTCTCAATTTGCTAATATTAAGTAAGGCTCGTTAATTAGGGAGTGATTGTGTTAAAATTTTAATATAAAATATGGTAATTTTAACCCTCTTTAAAAGAACATTTCGATTTTAACAATAAAAAAATTTTAAAAAGTGTTTTCGTTTTTCCCGGATTACCAAAAACTGTTCATAGGCATATCTGTGACTAAAGTTGCCTCCCTTTCTTAAGAAAATAAAGTATTTTTAAAATTTTGTGCAAAAGAATAAAACACAATTAACGAAAAAAAAGTACGCGTTTCCATATTTTTAAGATTTTGTAGTACAAGAAAATCCTTATAAATTCATCATATCTGTTATTGCATTTACTAGCTTTTACGCAATTTAATAAACAAAAGTCTGAAAATGGACGTAGAATCTCACTGTTATTAATTATTATGTCTTAGTCTTTTGAAAAATTATTTTTTGAACTAAAATAAGAATAGGAGGAATATAAACTTAGGGGTAAACGACAGGAGTATATAAACTTTATTTTAGATTCTACGTTTATTTTTACAGAAAATCATCAAGTACCTATTATTTCTTTTTTGAATGTATAAATACAAAAAGTTCGAAATTATTTTATATTAGAATTTCAATTTTGGTCGACCCTACGGGTTGTCCCCATTTACTCTTTTCTCGTCTCTTTTGACCCCAATTTTTCATAGAGAAGAAATTATACGATTTTTGTTAATTTTTCAAAAACCACCGATATTTTTAAATTTTTTTGGATACTGCTGATAAAGTGACCATCTTCGCGTAAATTTTTAATATATTAAAGATTAGGTACTCATAAAATAAATACAAAAAAATACGGTGTGAAGTCGGAATGCGTACCTATTCATCCTTGTCTACGGTAGCACATTTTTTATTGACATAAATATTAGAAACGCAGGAAAAGAGACCAGGAATCAACATAGAAGTGGATTATGGTACGATATATTTTCTGAAAAAAGTGCTTAGGACCAAAGTTATAGAGTTCAAAGTGATGCACTTGATGATCTTGAAGCACTTGACTCTCGTGATGCACTTGACTTTGAAGTTGACCTTGAGGTCAATTTCCAAAGTCATTTGAAAATCATTTAATATTTTTCAAAAGGAGTAGTTTACTTTTCATCCCTAAATGGTTCAAAGTATATTCGAACGAATTTCACATGCAAGATAGAAAATGAGTGATCAAGAAGTAATTTTGAAAAATACTTGCTCAATCGCAATCGGAAAAATAATAGTTAATCATATGTTGAATTTAATTCCTAATATGATAACTATAGAGTAGCAATAAAAATTTTAAAAAATTTTGAAAATTTCTAATATAACATAAAGTTAATGTTTAACTTACAATTGGAGTGATATTAAATCTTTTCTTAACTTCTAAAATTACTTACAAAAATGTTTTCTTCTAATTTTTTCTATAAATTTGCGCCTATTTTTTCATTTCGTCAGGTTTTTATTTTTTTTATTTTAGAAAAATAACGCAACAAATCAATTTTGAAGATAGATTGAGTCAATACATGAAATTACTGCTTATAGGTACATGATATGGTCAAAGTTCGGCAATGGCTAATCATTTTCAACTGACCTTGAAAATCGATTTCAGGGTCACTATCAAGTGCATCGCTTTAAATTCTACAAATTTGGTACTCAGCCCTTTTTTCAAAAAATATGCCGTTTCAAAAATATTTAGCTATAAACTGTTTTCATCTACAGAGGTTGAATGGTGTTTTCTACCCCTAAAAAGCGTATTTAGCCGAAATAAAAAAACACGTATTTAATATTTTTCGCTGTTTAATAAGTATGTTAAGTTTCATTCAAATTGGCAAGTATTAGTTGGGTAGTGTTATTTGTCAGAATGTTTTGCCGATCTAGTTTTTTCAATATTTCTTTGCTCGTTTTCAGAATTTGTATTTTAATTTCTACGGACAAATAACTCATTCTTTTCTTCGATTTTAGTAACTTTTATTTGCTGATGTTGACCATTAATTGATCGAAACATATCAAATATTTTTCAATGATTTTTTTAGCGAATGTCGAAAATTTTGAAAATTTTTTCACCGTTAGTAAGTTAAAGTATTTGAATTCATTAAGTAATTAAATGATGTCCACAAGAACCTTACGAACTACCATAAGTTATATGAGATCCCTAGGACCCGTTTTTTACTGTTAGGATAAACTTTTTACTAAAATTATTTTAGATGAATAAAGGTTATGTTGTATGATTTCCGCCAGGGTTTACTGTTCCCATTATTGTAAAAAATAAACTAACCGACCGATTTTGAAAATTTTTTCACTGTTAGAGAACTAAATTATTTTAGATGGATACAACTATGCTGCACAAAGTCCGTTCGGGTTCTTGGGTTCCAAAAATATCAAAACTAATTACCCAGCCGATTTTAAAAAATCTTTTACTCTTAGAAAGCTAAACTATTTTAAATAGGTACAGTTCTTAGATGAGATCCGCCAGTCCCCAAAATTTGGAAATTCGCTATGTTATGCAGATGCTGCGACAGGGGTATTTTATTATTTCTCATTCTTTATTAATATTACATAAGAAGGACACAAGTAATGAAAATATTTTAGCAAAAGATTCTTCAAAAATCTTACAGGTCAAGATCAACACTCAGATCAAATTTCTAGTTTCTAGCACTAGCAGAAGTTCTTTAACAAAATTACTATTTATTTGAAATTATATCCTGTTTCAAATACAATTGATCATGAGTCAAAGTTAAACAATTAAATAATTCTTATATTCAAAACAAATCAATCTTCTATTCTTTTCTAAAAACAATCTGCAAATTTAAAATTTACGTAAGTGAAATAATGAAGAAGATAAAGCCAATAAAACGGAAATTATTTAAATTCATATGTGATGAAGCATGGTTAAATTTAAGTGAAATAGACCATATAAAATATTTGTTTTAAAAAAAAAAAAAATTAACAAACCTTTTTTCATTCATTTGTGTTACTAGTATTAATAATAATACATACACGCATGCATATACAGGCTGGAAACAGATTTGAGGGGCTCAGAACTATAGTGGTGTAAATCATTTTTTTTAAAGATTGGAGATATTGTGAAGTTATTGTTATTTAACCCGATCTTTATTCAGTGCCAAAACGACAAAGCCATTACTTATACCATAAAGCCGGTAGAGTCCATTATTTTATTATAGTTCCATATACTTACTATGCTTCATTCAAACTTTAATGTTAAATAACTTAAAACAACATATTTTGACTTACACCACTATAGTTCTGAGCCCCTCATTTATCGAACATAGGGCAAGTATAGCGAGAAATTTTCCTCAGGATCAATATGATCTCTGAGACTTTTTGATCAATAATACATATTTCATTTTTAAATCGTGTTTCCATGGATCTGAAAATTTTTGTGTTAGGCCGCTATTACACTGTCATAGATATATGTCAAAGTTTTATTTAATCAAAGAAATATTATAGTGTAATAAGTCAACTTTTATAATATAAATTTCTCCAACCATAGTTAAAGATATTTCTTAATATTTGATCATAGATTTGATCAAAGATCTTTGACATATATCTATGACAGTGTAATAGCGGCCTTTGTCAGATTAAAAATCCAATGGGTCTAGCAGGTTAAGATAGGGTTTCAGCCCCAGAGAGGCCTATTAAAAATAAGTTATGTTACGATATCGGTGAGTAATAAATATACCATTGGCACCTATTTTAGCATCTGATCTCTCTGCGTTCTTGAGATAATTGACCATATATTATATGCTAGAGTGGGTATTTTTTGAAATATTTTTATTCCGAAACTATTACATCCAGACTGATAAAGCCAAGACTGTTTATTAGGTAGTACGTTGTGCTATATTCTGTATTTTTTACATTACATTACATATGGTCAATTATCTCAAGAACGCAGAGAGATCAGAGGCTAAAATAGGTACCAATGGTATATTTATTACTCACCGATATCGTAACATAACTTATTTTTAATAGGCCACTCTGGGGCTGCAAACCCTCTCTTAACCTGCTAGACCCTTTATTGCGAATTTATCTCTTGCAAGAAAAAGAAGAAAACTAGAATTACAAATTATGGCTCATTATGCTACCAAAGAAAAAATTCAGCTTGTCTCATGATGTTTGGCGGGCAATAGTTATCGTGAAACACATGATTTATTTAATGTGTTTTACGGAAATAGACAAGTTCCCAGTATAAGTGTCTACTATAAAACACATTGTAGATCAATTTCCTATCACGAGTTTTGTAAACGGTGCTTGTTTAACACCACAAAATGATCCCATAAACATTAACGAAGATTTGGAGACAATTGCTAAAGAAAAAAATATTAGCCATACGAATATACATAGAATTTTGAAAAATAGTGCAAATTTACTCCATACAAGTATAAACATTTGTATGAAATTTTCCCTGAAGATTCAGATGTGAGAAACGAATTTCGCAAAATAACGATGAACGTACACTTATTTTACAACAATACACAACGTACACTTATTTTACCAATGAATGTACACTTATTTTACAACAATATCCCAATTCCCAAAACTACAGGTATTGGGCAACCGAAAACCCACATGTTTATGTAAATTTTTTATGAATGGAACACTTACGGGCGATAAATACACCTCCAGTTAATAAATGGCATTGATCCAACAATCGAAGCTGTGGTAAATGGTGAAAACAATATAGTCTAGTTTAAATTTGATGGAGCACTTGAACATTATTATAGACCAGTGCGTGATTTTCTAAATCAGCATTTTCAAAACGCTTAAAATGGACGTGGGAGCGCAATTAAGTGGCCCTAGATTCTCCCGATTTATCGCCAAATAATTTTTTTCTATGAGATCACTTAAAAAGCAAAAATTATATGATACATCAAGGTCCCACCCAAATACGCAATCTCTGTAAGGTATTATTGTAGAAGCCTGTTTTAATATTACTACTAACAAAAACATTAAAATATTCGTAATTAATTTTACAATAAATTGGGATATTTTTTTAGCGGTTAATGGAGAAAAGTTTGAACATTTAAGTTAATAAAAGTAATAAAAGTATTTACTTATAACAGTTTGTTTGTTTACTTATAATTTTTAATTTTATTTCAATAAATCATAAAAAACCCCGTGAGCAGCGGAGGCCCATCACGGAAGTCGAATTTTTCCTTTCCTCTTCGGTATTGAGTGTCTACAAGCGAAATGTAACTGAAATTCCACAAGCGATTTGTCATTTTGGTGGTTTCAAAATTGATGATGAGTGAGGGTTGATCGGGGCTTTAAGAAAAGGTTTTAAGTTTTTAAGGGCTGAATCTCAGTAAATTTCAAATTTGTGCCGATAGCAGTTAACAGGGAAAAAGCCAACACAATTCGTACGAGGGTATTTCTACCCATGCTTATCCGCCAATTGGCTTCGTGTTTTATTTTTAAATATTAAAAAAGGAACTTAAATAGTAAATTGGAAGGCTTTTATGAAGATATTTTTTCTTTCCAAAAAAGTCCAAAATTTCTATTTTATAAATAATAAAAATCCAAAATTCCTAATTTATAAATAAACAGTGACTTTAATAACATTTTTAAATTTATTACTTAATATGTATGTATTTCATTTGTTAAAAAATTATATTCACTTTTTTTTAAATTTTTTAAAATTACTATTCGCCTACTTGTATTTAGAATAAAAGTAATGCATTTAAAACACATTTAACAATAGCATTCAATTCCGATGTAAAAATGGGAGAAGTGGGGGGAAAAGTAATGTGGACTCCCTAAAAGGTACTAGCTGGATACTAACTGAATACACGTACAAAATTTCAGCCCTCTAGGTTTCCTTAGAGAGTCTCTAGACGTGTTAGAAAACAAGCAAAAAAATTAAGGAAATATTGGCGTAAAAATCGTGGGGGTAACGGTTAAAAGTCGAGACCCCCAAAAAACACCCCCCTGATACTAACTCAATCCGAATACAAAATTGCGGCCCTCTAGGTTTATTTGGGTGACCTGTGCGAGTGGTATAAACTTCGAAAACGTCGAAAATGCATGAAATTGTAGCTTAAAAATGAGGGGGGTGGGGGTAAAATATTAAAATCCCCAAAAAGCACAACCTGGGTACGAACTTTATCAACGCACCAAATTTCAACCCACTACGTTAATTCTGGGGGGCGGGGGGCGTGCTAGATCCAGCGAAAATAGTTTTTCCCCTCTCTACTCCCACTAAATCATCTTAGGAAGCTGAATTTTGGATATGTTGTAGATAATTGACCGAAACATTATTTCCAACCGGTTTGGAAAAGTTTTATTGCTTTCCCTCCCCCCACCACCTTAAAGGTTGGGTCGGATCCAAAATTTACCCAAAATTTGACCCCACGTTGTGCATCGGGATGAGCCCCATTTACCAAATTTGAGCTCTTAACTTCCATAGGGGGGCCCTACACGTATTAAAAGGTAGCAGGAATATATATATATATATATATATATATATATATATATATATATATATATATATATATATATATATATATAGATATATATATATATATATATATATATATATATATATATATATATATATATATATATATATTTATATATATGACATTTTTTTTCTACATATTCGTGTTCTACGGGTCCGAAAACGGATAGCGCCCCTACTCTCGCCTCTCGCCGTTCTTGTCGTATAGACTGCATAAGTCTAATTTTTTCAAGGAAAAATTCGACTAAAAATATATCTATGTCATTTTATTCTAACAAATGGCGTAATAGAAGTACACAGTTACCTACAATGCTTTTTAACAGTAGCATATTACGTTAATGATCCATACAAAATCTTCCATTTTATTTGCTCTATGTTCGATAAATATGTTTCCAACTTGTATATATTTGCACAAAACATAGGGGAGACTGGGGCTAGATGATAAACTGTCAAAACCATTTTTCTGCATTATCTTTTGAATGGCAACAGTTCCAAAGCTGAAATTTTGACCTTAGAGGGCCTTCTTGACTAGAAAGCAAACGACGTTAGTAATGTAAAGTTTATCTGAGCTTTATGGTGTACATATCCTTAAATGTGTTTCGATAATGCCGAAGTAATTTTCTTTGCTGTCATACTTTTTATCCGAAACGGAGTTTTTTCCGACATGTCCTCATCAAAGTAAGTATATTAGTTCATTTATGTATTATGAATACGAATCCTTAAAATTTTTTTGTATATTTAACGTTATCGTTTGTGTGATCGTTGTCAAAAAGCTCAAAACGTACCTTGGGGCTAAGTGTTAAATCATTGGTGGGGTTAAATGTTAAATGTTTTTTTTTTTTTTTTTATTTTCTTCAATTTTCTCTTGTTATTTGTCGGTTTACATGTACAATAAATTGTTTCTATTTCGTATTTCAAATATTTGTGTATAGGTCTTCTGATTTCGGTCTATCATAAAGTGTATCTGTTTCTTGTTATGTTTGTTTATAAATGATACTTTACGTTATTGAATATTTGATCATAAATATCTTGTAAACCGTGTATCGTAGCGCAAAAGTAATGAAATTTATGCAGGCTTAAGCGAAGAAAATTGTAGGTACTCCAAACATATTGCAACTGTTAAAACCTACTTTTCGTTATCGAAAATTATCGACATCGAGTTATTTTTCATAAATTAATTATAGTGGTTTAATTTATACTCTATTAGTCCCACTAATCTGGCCAGCAATAGAATATTTTCAAAAAAATTAGTTTTCGACACTTTTCGTAAACGTTAACTTTTAATCGCAAATATCTCGTAAACGGTGCATCGTAGCTCAGAAGTAACGAAATTTTTGAAGGCTTAAGCGAAGCAAGTTGTGGTATTTTGAACATATTTGAACTGTCAAAATCTATTTTTCGATATCGAAAGTTATCGGTAACAAAAATAACGATATTTTTAAAATTTAAGTATCTAAATTTTTACATATTCGTTATAAGTTGTACTAGAAAATTCTCTAAAATTTCTAGTAGCTTTTATTTTCAGAAAAAATAAGACAAACTGATAATGTTTCATTTTCCTTCTTATAAAAGTTGTACTTTTCAATAAATGGACGTTTTTATTTACATCATTCATGGTTTTGATATCCTTTTACATATTTACTTCGTTATACAACTTAAAAATCTGATTTCAGTAGGCTAGAAATATGTTGAAACACTCAGTTTCACCCATTTAACATTTAGCCCCAAGGTGTTATTTTTTTTTAATGTTAAAAAGTTAAATTATTCCAAATTAAATGTTAAATAAAATTAGGACGTCTCCCAGGGGCCTGGGAGACGTCCTGTGAATAGCGCTCAAAACCATTTGCCCAACCAATTTCGAAGGCTAAACAATTTCACCGTTTACTGCTAAACAATTCCAGACTTTAACATAGGGTATGTTACATTAGGTTGCCCAGAGTCCCATCGCCTAAAATAAGTGGTTGGACCGATCTTAACTTTTTTTTTCAAATACTATTAAGATATGGGAGAAGTGAACGTGAGATCAAAATTATCCGTCAGGGTCTAAGAGATCCAAAAAGGGATTAAAATAAACGAGTAGACGGAACTTGACCAAATTTTGCTCAAATATTATTGAGATCACAAAAAAAGAACATGAGTTAAAAATTACTTTCCAGGGCCTCGTGGACTCAGAAAATATCTATAATTTAAATGCTCCTAAAACTCAATAGAATTATCTACGTAAAGGTCGTTTTTGTGACTTTTGATTGGTTAAAAAAAAATTACCATCAGTACTAGTCGTCATAAACTCATTCAGTTTATCATAAAATATATTATTTTTACGGCCCATGATTAATGTACTGATGTTCAAAGTCGGAATTGACAGTCATGAACACAAATTCAGCGCTACTTTATTACAATGCACCGACTGACAAAGAACAATTTGTTCATCACGTCGTGGTTGCATCAGCTAAATGTCCAGAACGCACTATGGCTTTTCTTATGGCTATGGAATTTCGTGTTGTAGATAATTTTAAGAGACCACAAATCGTTGTGGTCGATCGCTCGATGAGCGTTTTTGGTCTTTGAGTGTAACATATATATGTACGTATATTATATATATATATATATATATATATATATATACATATATATATATATATATATATATATATATATATAATATATATATATATATATATATATTATATAATATATATATATATATATATATATATATATATATATATATATATATATATATATATATATATATATATATATGGGCCCCCTCATCAAGTGCGCCCCAGGCCACCAACTATGTCGGTACGCCACTGAAGTACCCTAATAATACGATTACATTTGAAAATTGAAATAAATCCCCATAAACGTTTTCAATGCTAAAAATAATTTTTTATATAAAATCAAAATTATTATGTGTAATTTCTGTTGTTCTTATGGTTTTTGAGAATCCTACCACACATTTATATGAAAGTTAACAATAAAAATACCTAATAAAAAAAGATTAACATATTACTAACTACTAAATTATATTAAACTTCCCTTATTTGAACTGTTGTTGTTAGGTTTTTTTTGACAGGTAATGGGGATATTTAAAATTTAAAAAAAAAATGGTAAAATACACTTTGTAACACGCGGGTACTTTTTAGTAAGAATAAAATGCTTGTTGAATGCTAAATGAAAATCCTAAAACTACTGTTGTTTATTTTTTTAGACAAAAAACTAACTTCTAATGTTTTGATAACTTGATTCATGTGTCAGCCTAGAATAATCCAACCACAAGCCTCCTTTGTCCGACCACAGTGCTCGTTAAAGTCTCCCCTTAGAGTGTAGATGAACGTCCACGTATCGGCACTCTTGAATTTCGTTTCTTGGTTCGTCCCCGTCTGCGTTTGGATACTAAAGGTAAAACGTCATTAGGGTTTCCAATAAACGGAGTTAAGTCTGTGACATTGTAGGTTCCTGATAATGGAACGTTATTTCTGGGGTTTAATAATTTATACGTGGTAGCTGACGTGTGACGTTCGATCACGTATGGCCCATCTCTCCTGGGCATAAATTTTTCCAGTCACACCTTTACTGGCAGAACTTAAAGGCTGGTTCCTTACGAGTACATAATCGCCGGGTTTATAACTTGGTGCAGGCATGCGACTGAGGTCGGTAAGCTTCTTTTGACGATCCTGTTCGGCCTCAGATTTCTCCCTGGCATTGTATAAATAATGACTGAACCTCTTCAAATAGGGTGTGATTTGTGGTACTATTGTATCACTTTCAACGATCGGCCGGAAATCATAATTGACATCTACTGCACATCTCATCTCTCGAGCGAAATTTAAGTAAGCGGGACTATATCCCGTAGATTGGCATATTCCACTATTCACAGCAAAACGTATGGCCAGTAGCTTTTCGTCCCAAGTAAGATGATCGTTTCCTACAGACATAGCAATCTGTGGTTTCAAGTCACGGTTTTTCCTCTCAACAGTTGTTCACAATGTTCTCTCGCTCCGAAGCCGGTAATACTAATTGAGCATCTTCCGATTCGATGTCTGGAGCATAACGATATAAGATTCCATCTTGTACCACATAACCCCGTTGTAACCATCGGGATTTCTCCGGTATTTCTGATTCTAGATCGCCGAAGATTTTCTTTATTTCCGGAACCTCCAACTGTTTTTGTCGCATTTCCGCAGTGCTTCTAGGTACAAGATCAACGGTGACTGTTGCAATTTCCTTAACGTCTGTTTCCTCTATTCCGCTTATTCTGGATAGGGTGTCGGCAATGACATTGGCCTTACCAGGCACATATTCGATTTTAAAATTGTAAGGTTGTAATTCCAATTCCCATCTAGCTGATCTGCCAGTTGGTGTTTTTAATCCCATCAACCATTTCAAAGGCTGATGATCCGTACCTATAATTACTTCGGCCCGCTCAATATATCCGCGAAATTTCTTCACAGCATAAACCACCGCTAGTTCTTCTCTTTCTGTAACGCTATAATTTCAATCAGTTGGCGTTAGTAATCGGCTACTGTACTCGATAGGGCGTTCATCATGTTTTTCACCTTGTAAGAGTGCAGCACCGATAGCATAATCACTTGCATCCGTTCTAATAATAAAGGGTAGGTCTGGTCTGCTTGCCGCAGAATAGGCGCTGTCATTAACGCTTTCTTTAATTGTTTAAAAGCATTTTCTTGACCGCTAGCCCATTCCCATGCTGTTTTCTTTCTAGTCAATTTTGTTAATGGTTCTGCAATGTGTGCAATTTGGCGCAAATTTTCGGAACCACGACGCCGTTTGTATGAATGTGAGTAATTGCTTAACATTTTTCGGTTCCCGTATATTTTCAATGGCACGAACATTCTCATGATTTATCTCAATACCTTGAGATGTAATTCGGTGACCTAAGTATTTTATCTTCGTACACGCGAACTGACATTTATCACGATTCAGTCGTAAATTAAATAATTTTAAACTTTTGAAAATTTCACGTAAGTCACTAATGTGTTTTTCGAAAGAATCTGAAATAACCACCCTATCGTCTAGATATGCGAATATACTAATGTCTATCAGTCCAGAACGAAATCGGTCGATTAAGCGTGAGAATGTAGTCGGTGCGTTCACCAACCCGAAGGGCATGACTCGAAAACGATACATACCGAAGGGACTTACGAAGGCCGTTTTATCATCAGCCTTTTCACGTACAGGTATCTGCCAGTAGTCTGCTTTGAGGTCTAAGGTCGTCATAAATTTCGTTTGTTTAGCGGTATGTAAAATATCATCGATAACCGGTAACGAATATTTATCACGTACGGTAACGGAATTTAATTTTCTGTAGTCAATGCATACACGAAATTGATCATCCTTCTTTGGTACTAAAACGATTGGGGCGGCCCATGGTGACTCGCATTCTTCGATAATTCCATCCTTTAACATCTTTTGCAATTCATTTTTCAGAAATTCTTTCTTGGCGGGGGTTAATCGGTATGGCGGACTATAAGTTGTTGGTTCACCTTCTGTAGCAAAAATATACGCGTGTTCCTGTAATAGCGTATTCATTTGTTGTTTTTGTATTGGAGATAATTCGACACCTTCGTCGTTACGAATATATATGTCGCACACAGTTGTTGTATTCTCATTATTCCGTGAGTTTTCGGTGTATAAAAACCATTCGTTTGGAGCATCAGCAAAAGCCCACGCACGCTGTGCAGGATTAAGAATAATTCCAGCATCTTCTAAGAAGTTGATTTCCAATAATGTGTTGTCTTCTTCTAGGTGTGGAACTACAATAAATTCGGTGCTTACATTACGTTAGATAATTTTGATTTGTACATTCACTCTGAGAATATTTTCAGATTTTCTAATCCCGTCAACATAAGCTAGTTCAACTTGATCCTCTTTAAATTCACATTGATTATCAAGTAGAGTTTCGTACAACTGATGACTTGCTACATTTATTTGTGCACCAGAATCAGCGCAGACAAAGCCTTTTTTGCCGTAAATTTCGATTGGTAGAAATGTCCTCTGTCGTATATCCCCTAAACTTGTAAGTTTTAGAATATTTAATCCACATAATTCTGATGTAGGGGTGCCTTCTTGGTTTACATTATTACGAGTAGGATTGCAATTTACACATTTTGAGCGAATTACGCCCACTGTGCCACAGCCATAACAGGTGATGGGATTCGAAGTCTGAGCCGTATTACTTGAGGTCGAAAGTATGTTATGCACCGTGTTATTAGAATTTAAAGGCACATTACCATTGTCTTTTCCTTTCTTCCTTACAGGCTTTTTGCACTCATCATACGTATGACCAAAATTTTTGCAATAACTACATTTTTTCCCAACACGAAGTTTCGAAGAATTCCGACGTAAACTGGGTTTCGGAACGTCTGTGTTTTTAAACGACTCTAGGTATTCGTTAATATCTTGTTCGATTGAACGTGATAATTTTATTAATTTTTCGAATGTCGAAAACTTTTCCCTTGGTAGTTTTCTTCGTATCTTAAAATTAAGTAAACCTTAACACATATCTAATTGAACCGCTTCCTCCAATATATAAGGAAGATCGGCTGTTTGTGTTCTAAACAAACAAACAAATATTTCTGTTTTTACATCTGCAGGTTGAGGATTATCGAATATATCTTTAAAAACTCGAAATGCAGGTTTCTTCCTTCCAAATGCATCACGAAGTCTTATAACAGCATCTTACCATGTCAATACGTTTGCACTAACACCTTTCCACCAGGTATCTGCTAATACAGTAAGCAGTAGTGGCAACCCTTTTAATGCTATTTCATCCGAAATACCGGTACAGTTTTTATACGTTTCAACCGTATTAAGAAACCATTTACATCTGTACTGCCGTCAAAGCGCGTTGTACAATTAGCAAAATTATTTGTTGTACTAGAACCAGTAGTTGTTGACACATTTGTTTGTTTTATTGCTTGCAGTAACGTCATTAATTGCTAATTCGTCAATGTAACCGGAGATGGCACGGAAATGTCGACATTCTCATCATTCACGCTCTGGCTTGCTTCTGGGTTTCTCTTTGGTCCCATATTTACACTTTTCTATCACTTAATGAGATAAAATATAAATTGTAACGATGCTATACTATTACGAAAATAGTCAATATAAATTTTGCTTATATGGCAGTTCGTTTCTTTTATTGTTCACTGAAAATATAATAATTTTATATTTGACGTTTACACACTGTTGTTGATACCACAGATTACGTCGATATTATTATGCAGCTAAATAATATGTCAAACGACCATCTAATAGCACATAATACGTAGGTGGTCCAATGTGAGTTGTATTTACAACCAGGTGAAATAACGGATACTAAGCATCAAACATTTTTTACGTAGATGTGAATTCAATTTAGTATCGTTGCACTAAGTACAAGTGAGAAACACTACACATCAGGTCCATTACATAGCACAAAAGTCCGAATGGGAAGGAAACACAATACTGTTATACTACGTTAAGTAAAAAAATCACAATATTGTTGTACCCCGTTGAGTAAGAAATCACAATATTGTTGTATTACGCCGAGTAAGAAAGTCACAATATTGTTGTACTACGTGGAGTAAAAATCACAATATTATCCAACATCCCATTGTCTTTTAAACTCCTAACAAACACTTCATTTAAGCCCCACGTTGGGCGCCAATGTAACACGCGGGTACTTTTTAGCAAAAATAAAATGCTTGTTGAATGCTAAAAGAAAATCCTAAAACTACTGTGGTTTATTTTTTTAGACAAAAAACTAACTACTAATGTTTTGATAACTTGATTCATGTGTCAGCCTGAAATAATCCAACCACAAGCCTTCTTTGTCCAACCACAGTGCTCGTTACAACTTTAAATTGTAAATATAGATTTTGATTCTTGTTAGCACATTTGTTTCTTACCTAAATGGTTAAATATTAACAATTTTCAAAATTTTACCGCCACCTGCTCGCTCTAAAACAAGTTGTCCGCAAACAAATACGCTCGTATAGTCTTAATATAGTTAAGTTATATTTTACAAGTTTACAATAGTTATTATACTTACCTAATATATTCTCATTAATTTTATACCAACATGTCTCGTGAACGACGTCACTAGTACAGCTAGTACCTAACTAATACAGCTAGTACTTAAATAATTGTTAATAAAAAATGCAACCATCCATAATTTTATTAGTAGTTAATCAATTTAAAAGTTGTGTCTGCATAGAAGGGGTACTTTATTTATACCGTAACATGGGGTAAGATTGGCCCATTTTTTGCGTTTTTTTACGTAAACTGCCTTATATTTCTCATATATATTTAGGTAAATTCCTTTTACTATTAACTATTGAACTCTGAATATTTCAAAGTATACATTGACTAGTTATTAGAGCTCAGAACTTATTTAATTTCTATTTTAAAATTTGGGACAACCTTGCTTTCATTTGGGGTAACATTGTCCCAAATATAAAATGTCATAGTAATTAATGCCAAATATTATTTGGGACAATGTTCGACATTTTTAATTGTGATTGTACGTAAGTAGATAGTGTACAATATGTTAGGGACAGGGCCCGCTCCAAGGGCGGGCAACCCGGGCATTTGCCCAGGGCGGCAAATTTTAAGGGCGGTAATTTTGTAAATTTTTTTCATTTAATTCCTGATTTTTCATTTAATAAATATTTCATAATTATTTCTATAGAAACCACCAACAAAATAATTTAAACTTTTTTTTAATTCAAAAAAAAAGACAAACACTCAATAATATTATTTTAAAAAGGAATAACAAATAGTAATAATAATGGAAAAAAGTATGTGAAATTCGTAATAAAAAATAGTATATGCAACTCGTGCAGGATTGTCGATTACCCACTTGAGCGAATGAGCGCACTCGCTACGATCGTGCGCTCAACTTCTCTATCGTGGGCAATTGACAATTTCCGGCACTTATTGCATAATATACTGTTCTTTTAATGGAAATTTAAAAAAAAGCAGAGTGGGCCAATCTTGCCCCAATACTTGGGCCAAAGTTACCCCAGCTTACAAAATCACATTTTACAAATAAACAAGGTAAGTATCAGAAAAAACAAACTTAAAATATTTTGAATATATATTAAATGAAAGCTGTTATACACTTACTAATCAAAAATCTTAAGTAGTTCTGGATGTGTAAGCAAAAGTTGGTTTGCATCAAAACATTCACAAGAAGTAACGGTGAAGGTGGAGCAGCACTGAGCAGTGGCAAAAGATGGAATTAAATCAATCTTAGCATTCGAGTATAGTCAGTGCTGCTACCTGTCATTTACCACAAGAACCAAGTTGATAGCTATATTTGCTAACTAATAGTAAATCAAACTGTCTTTTTCCAAGACTTGGGCCAATCTTACCCTTAAGGGCCAATCTTATCCCAAGTTACATGTAAAAGTTGAGAAACCGAAAATTCCCTTATAACTAGAATGCCCCAGATACACATTTAAAAATAATATTTAACAATAAGTATTTGAATGCTTGCTAGTTTTCCAATTAGTTTTTGATTATAGTAATATAATACAGCCTTTCTAATAAAAATATCATAAAAATCTTAATTGGAAAATATCTTGGTAAATGAGTAAAATGATTTGCAATTATTATACAAAAAAATTTTTACAACGTTAGCATTTTATATGATGTTGTCAATTAATTATTTATATTTGTAATGGGTGTGCTTAAGCTGTTAATTTTTATACTTACCTCATCTTTAAATGCAAAATATGTTGACAGGTAGGAATCTTTTCTTTATTTTATTAAATTTTAAAAATATATTTGGAAGTACCTGGCTCAGATTCATCAATAATAACACTGCATTACAAAAAAAAAAAAAGAAAAATTAAGTACCCACTTTAATTTTTCCTGTTTATTCATTCATACATATCGCCCAATAAGAATATCTGCGTACTTTTTTTCTATCACTTACTGTTTTTTAGGTACGATAATTACCACATATAACTATTTTAAAAAATTAAAAACTAAAGCTTCAGTATACACATTATTTTATTTAGTATCTAATGAAAAATTATAATTTATATTATATATCGAGTAAAACCCACAACAAAACTTATCATTAAAATAGTCGCACATATTAAAATATAAAATATATGGTGAAAAGTACATATATTATATTGTACACAAAAAAATAAAAGATATTTAACTTTTTCTTTTAACTATGTTTGGAAGTATATTGTCGCTTTAAACGCCAACAGTACTCTCCTAACAGTCATCTCCCAACGACCTTGAAACCGTTCTTCCAGCCTTTTTATATCCTGGTGAAACCGCTCCCCTTGTTCATCACTTATAGCTCTAAGATTTGAAAGAAAAAAGAGAAATGGGAATGAAGAAAATGAATTTTCAATGACATACGGCAGCTCATCTTTTTTTATGCATTTAACAAATTGTTCACTAAGGCTGCCTGTGCACGATCAATAATACGGTCAATATTTAGAAATGCTGACATTATTGTTGATGGCGTATTGATAATTCTGAAGTATTCGTATATATAATTTATATTATAAAAATAATGATTTATTATTTTTGCCATTAAATACTGACAGTATTACTGATCGTGTACAGGTAGCCTGAGAGTTCTGCGTTTTCGGCTCTGTGATTACTTATTCGTGTGACCAATACATATACATTTTTTTCTTTCAATCGAAGCAGTAGTGCACTAATATGGACGCAATAAGGATCATTCAAAAAACCTATCGGTGTGTGCCTCAAAAACAAGACGTGATAGAAACAAAAGATAAACACTGCCAATATACTCTAGCTAACAGAAAACTATAATAGTAATCAGTTTTCCGGGCACCGAAATCGTGTCATCCAGTGTAATCTAATATTAGTGTTATGGAACGCTAATTTTGTCAGCTTACTTCATTGGTGGTAATTTAAAGCACTACCACTCTCATAACATACTAGCGTCCTGACTTCACTCACGTGTTTTATATTCATTCTATTTTTTATTTATTTATTTATTTATTTATTTCTTTTTTTTGTATAATTTTAAATGCTTTTTAAATTTGTACGGAACACTAATTCAAATACAGTGGCGAGCAAAACAAAAAGATTGGTTGTATCAAAAAACGTTACCTTTAGTTGAAACTTTTAATTTCTAAGAATAGGATCAACGAGCAAAAAAAAGCAATAAGAACATAAGGTACCAAATTAAACATTCTATGTTCTTCCCTCACTACTTTTAATAATTTTATTTTAGATATCATTTTTTAAAAAAATTATCAACGGATCACTTGATGACGGCTTGTGGAACAGAGTTTGGGAAATACTGCCTTATTCAATGCTCTTGGTGAAAAATTGTTTTACATTTTCCAGATTATCTCCTGAAATTAACCCACAGAATCGGAATTTAGCTTTGCATTTTTAGTTGGACACTCACTTTCTGTGTCGAATCTCAAATTTTTGTGTTAAATGACAGTGGTAGATTTACCAGCAGGCTGAGTAGGCTGGAGCCTAAGGCGGCAAATTTGGGCAAAAAAGGCGACAAAATTTAGAATTTAAAGATTTTTTTTTCGTCACTTACGTTTTTTAGGAAAAAGTGTTGAAAAGTTATTAATTTTACCTTTTTCGAATAAAGTAAGAGCGGCATTTTTCACGAAGCCTAGAGTGACATTTAGGATAAATCCACGACTCTTAAATAATTTTAGAGAAAATTAGTTAACAAACGGACGGACACCAAAGTGATTCCATAACTGTTCCTTTTTGCCAATTTTGGTGTGTAAGACTAAAAATATACACATATTACATATTAATATAGATCTGATAATGAGTCTGTAGTGCTGTGATTATTTAGAAATAAATTGTGTTCCGGGAAAAAAGCAAATGTGTCAAGGCGTTCCCGATGCTTATCTATACATTCGTGACTAGTCAATAATTTTAAATTCTATATTATGAACTTTGAAATAGATAAGATTATAACGTCTTTCAATAATCTTCTAATATTTTCGTATTTCATTAATTTTAAGTATGTGAAAATATTCTATTTATATATTTGTTATTTTAGGTACGAAAACTCTAGCATCTCCAAATTTTCATTTCAACGATATGAGCGTTATGGAACAGTAAGTTGCCAATTTAATTAAAAAAAAACAACTGTACCAAGAAACGTTAAAAAAAATGATTGTTTTCAGATGATTAGTTATTTGAATAGTTTACAGCAAAAGAATCCAGAAATAATAAATTTATTAAAAATTGGTGAGACATACCAGGGTCGCAATATATATGTAGCTCACATTTCAAAATCAAATTCAATATTTACGAATAAACCAGCAATTTTAATTGATGGTGGAATTCATGCTCGTGAATGGATTTCATCCGTAATGACAATGTATATAATTCGCGAACTGGTTGAAAATTACAAGAAATATTCAAATTTTCTGGACAAACTTGATATTTTTGTTATACCAGTGCTAAATCCAGATGGCTATGAATATTCGCATACAAAAGTAAGAATTTTATTAAATTTATTTTATTATTGTGTTAAATCGCAAATGGAAAAAAAGTCGTAAGTAGCAGAGCCTCATCACGGGAATTGAATTTCTATAAACAAAATTTCCAACTTTTAGGTTAATTTTAGGAGGTTGTGTGTGTGTCAGATCCCAAAACACTTTTTGCTCTCCCTACTCCCTCCAAATCCCCAAAGAAGCTGAATTGTGAATATGTTGTAGGTAATTGACCGAAACATTATATCCAACTGGTTTGGAAAAATTTTATTATTTTTGCGCCCCCACGACTCCCTTAAAAGTTGGATCGGATACAAATTTTACTTAAAATTTAGCCCCCCCACCCCACTTTTACGGATTTGTTGTGTATTGCAAAGAACTTCACTTATTGAATTTCAGTTCAAATAGTCCATTTTCTTCAAAATTCTGTTCAACGGATTCTAAGTCAGATTTAAAATCTAGTCTTGTCGCGATTCGGTGACTTCGAATACAATGCAATAGTCTAATTTTCTCGGTTAAAATTAGTTATCACAAATAATAGAAACATAAATTTCAATCACATTTATATACATTCATAGAAGCTGAGGGAAAATTCGGCTCCTATGATGGCGCTCTGCTTCTCACAGTTTTTCTAATTTATATTGATTACTTAAATTTAGGACCGACGTTGGAGGAAAAATCGTTCAAAAATAAAAGGTAGCCGCTGTGTGGGCGTCGATTTGAACCGCAATTTTAATGTCAATTGGTCTTCAATTGGTGATCCATGCAGCGATACATTTAGCGGTTATAAACCATTTTCTGAAAATGAATCAAAAGCATTACGAGATTTCGGTTTGCTTTTTCATAAAAAAATTAAACTCTATTTAACACTGCATTGTTATGGTCCGTTATTACTTCACCCTTTTGGGTATAAAAAAGAATTACCAAAAAACATGGAATCGTTGATTAGTCTTGGGCAAAAAGCTGTAAGAAATTTGAAAGGTTTGTTGGTTGAATTGGATTCATAGAACTAAAAAGTTTAAGTAAAGTATTATTTTTGTAGCTGATTATGAAATTGGAAGTGCTGGACGTCTTTTGTATGTTGCGCCGGGTGGTAGTGATGACTGGTTTTTTGAAAAGATTGGGGTTCCATTTGTCTACACCATGGAGTTACCCCCCGGTGACGAGTACAAGTTTCACATATCAGAAGATAAAATATTAGAAGTTGTTCAAGATACATGGAAAGCTATTTTTCAATTTATTAATGCTATTCAGCAAAAATTTTAATGCGAATTAACAATATATTGTTATTTGTTAAGTGTGTATCTTGGTAATATAATAGTGCTTTACGTATGTGTAAGTGTTTCTTTCACGAGTCGTATGTTTGTGAAACCAGGCCGCACAATGAATTGGACAATTTCGGCGAGTGAAATCAACTTTAAAGCTGCTTGTGTAGCTGTACACTAAAAGTTTGGCAGCTACCTACTACCACCTACCGATTTACTATAGAAATGAATTGGTTTGTTTACCTATTTTTTTTTTCATGCATGATACATAAAATAGACAGTTTTTCTCATACGTGAAGGAAAGCAAGTTATTTTGATCCCATCACAGGCAACTATAAAGTAAACAATTTACTTATTTTAAAATTCAAAACAAAAAAAAAAAACAAAAACAAAAACAAAGAACAAACTTTCAGCGTAATGTTGGTGTCTTCTTTAGTTGGCTACAATTGGGTATTTGACAAATTTTGAAAGAGGGCTTTAAAATATTCCAAATGATTTAAATATAATCCCAGTAATTGATTTTTGTTTAAAAAAAAAGGCGACTTAAGCGAAAAGAAAGTTTTTTGTTATTCAATTGAATTTTGGTGCGAAAACACTTGGTCACGTGTCAGTGACGTAACATCACAAACCACTTAGCTTTTTATATTATATAATTATGTAGTAGGTATAGTAAGCATATGGAGTTTATTTTCATAAACCAATTTCTAAGAAAAAGCTGATTTTGAGATTAATATAGAGTTATAAACTTGATTTAGAAAGTCATTATTCTAAACGAAAATTTTTTTCCAAAACTAATTACAAAGTACCGAAAAAGGACATCAAATTTTAAGTTTATTTTCAAAAAAAAAAAAAAATCTGAATAAAAACTAAATTTAGAAATTGCGTTTTGAAAACAACTGAAATATCTTTAATTCCTTGAATTAATAATGATCATTAATTTGAAATTTTTAACGGACAAAAATGTACCTCAGTAAAGAAAAAATAAAACTGGAACTGAAAACCCAACAGAAAATATTATACACCGGTCAACTTAAACATGCAAGGGTACAAAATTAGGAGAGAGCTGAAAATTGGTACGAATGTTCGGAACACCATTATACATAAGTATTGAAAAGTCCTCATCGATCCTGTTCGTGGAAAAAGTTTTATTCAAGGTCAAATGTGTCAAAAATGGGTTTTTCGCGTTTTTCAGCAAAACAGTAAGTTTTATCATAAATTAGGTCAGACAAAAATTGTAGATGATATAATTGTTTATAAAAAATGTCTGAATACTTTTTTTCTAAGAGCTACCGTTTTTGAGCTATAACTATTACAAAAGCTGTAATCTTCATAATATGCACACGTTTCCACGCCACCTGTACCTAGCGGGTTTTTTTTAAAGGGTTTTTCCGGTAGGCCTATTCCACGGTCTATGGTGATCCTGTTTAATTGAAAA
>JAPWDM010000049.1:1121086-1271086 GCA_035578155.1 Brachynemurus nebulosus | reverse complement strand
TATAATCATAACATTTATCGTTCGACATTTTCAATTTTATTCCCAATATTTACACTAGGTAACTGTTTATTTATTTAAAATTTTTCATACATTTAAATTTTTGATATTATTTAAAATTATATGTTCAATGAGCAATGAGTGCAGAATTCAGGTCGATTTGATGGATAATAATATATTAAGGAGTTGTTAAATAGGATGTAGATTCAAGGTTTAATGGTGGAGCTAAATAACGGTGGTAATCTGTAAGAGTGGGAATGTTAGTTAAAACTGGACTTAAAATCTATTGTTTGGGAGGTGCCAATTTCAGTTACAACTCTCTAAAAATAAAAACAAACAAAAATGTATTGTCCTAATCCAGCGTTCTTTGTGTGAATCCGTGGCACATAGAATCATATATGAAGACTTTCTATTTTCTAAATTACATTTAGGTATATTTAATTTGGTTACTGTTTGTTGTTCATTTTCAATAGTTAAATCGATATTTAGATATCTGAAATTTTTTTTTTAAATATTTCTGAATTCCTGAATACGAGTTTTCTTATTTTAGATAAATTTTGTAATTAACGTACTTGACACAATTACACTCAATTAAGTCATAGAAAATCGAATATAAGCAATTTCATGGTTTTTTTAAGGCAAAATAGGATACTCTTTTTTTCCTTTTTTAATAAGTTATTACTATTTCCAGTAACTTTATTAATTGTTTAAGAGTAATCATTATCAAATTTCCTACTAGACCGATTAATCTAGAGACTCACGAGGATTCATAAGAAAAAAATTAAAACCTTGAAGTATTCTTATAAAAATAAGAAACTTTTGATTTATGTATTTAACACCATGATGGCCATATAATAACACCCGCGTGAAGCTGGCCCCACCAAGAGCAGTACTAATTTTAGTGACAGTTCAAGGAACTAGACAATGCTGATCAACTGTCATGATTAAAAAATTAGTGCTCAATAGGAACATTGATTAAATCTTACTTTTGGGTGGGGCCAGCTTCACGGTTTACCCCACCCACAAAATATTTAAGGTTTCTACTATGTGAAAAATTAATGCTAAATTAGTGCTATCGAATGACATAAATATTAAAATTAGTGCTCATTTGTATGACCCTGAAAAAGAGTCTTCTTTTGAGAGTGATGAAATCATCTAGCCCCGCCTACGAAGTATTTTTCATTGAAAGTTATGTCGAAAATTAGTGCTAAATTAGTACTATCGAATTCCTTAAATATTTTGTGATTGGGGTGGGATGACGTCATCACTCTGAAAAGAAGGCTCTCTTTCAGGGTCATACAGATGAGCACATTGTAACATTTATGTCATTCGATAGCACTAATTTAGCACTAATTTTCAACATAACTTTCAATGAAAAATACTTCGTGGGTGGGGCCAGATGACGTCATCACTCTAAAAAGAAGGCTCTTTTTCAAGGTCATACAAATGAGCACTAATTTTAATATTTATGTCATTCGATAGCACTAATTTAGCACTAATTTTTCACATAATAAAAACCTTAAATATTTTGTGGTTGGGGCAAACCGTGAAGTTGGTTCCACCCAAAAGTTTTAAACCATTTAATCAATGTTTCTATTGAGCACTAATTTTTTAATCATGACAGTTGATCAGCTAATAATTGAGCATTAATTTCTTGAACTGTCACTAAAATTAGTGCTGCTCTTGGTGGGACCAACTTCACGCGGATTATAATAATCTATAAGGAGAAAATGCCCAACTGATACCCTATTTTGACAGCTTAGTCAGATTATCGAGGGTGGTATACAAGATTTTTGAAATTGGTTAACAAATATATCGAGCCATTACCGCCATTTTAGTGTAACCGACAAATATCAAATTTTACAGGAAAAGGGTTTTTTAAATATTTGTATACGGGTTTTTTAAATATTTGTATATTTGCTTGCGATATTTCTGCTGTCTTAATTTTATTACGCCTGAGCGTATTATTCCTATTATTTTATTAACCTTACGATAAAGATGGTTATTGTCGGTTACGCTAAAATGTGAAAATGTGTTACATTGAGGATAAACCAAGCAGTTGCTATAACTGGTTAATTAACGAATTTTGGAGAAAAACGTTAACACTGCTTGGTCCGTTACAGTTTAAAATGTTGCTTGCAATAAAAATTTCAAATTCGATAAAAGTGTCGCTTACGATAAATTTTATAAACAAATTACGGTTGATTTTTCCTCGATTTTCAAATTATTAACTTCCTATTTGAAGTGATTTTAATTTGGACATATCTTCACGTTTTAAGGTCACTAGAATCCAAATCCGACCCATCGTTCTTAGCGTGACATCTATGTGTGCGTTCGTTAGTTCGTAAATTTTTTTTCGTCTCGCATACCTCGAAAACTAATGGTGATATCAACTCCGGATTTCATTAGATGCGTAATTAAAAAATGAAGACCGAATAAAGTTTTCAGCAAATTCGGATTAGCGGTTTTTTTTGTGATAAAAAAACGGAATTATCTTTATTAACATAACATATATTATATGGATTTATTACCATTTCTTTATTATATAATGGTCTAAGAACCTTCCTTGATGTTAAAAACGCCAGTAAATTATACAATTTAAAACACTTTAAAAAAATTTTAAAAAAAAGAAAAAACTAAATAAGAAACTTCTAAGATATTTTTTGTCTGGCATATCTTGAGCACAATTGATGTTATCATTTGTTTCATAAGGGTGGAGCCCCCACTCATAGGTAGAGAAGACGAAGCCCCCAGGGTGCTCCCAGGGGCAAAGCTTTTATCGGGGGCCCAGGGTAGGAGCCTCTGAATTTAAAAAAAAAAATTATTCGTGAGCAATTGTCTTTCAGGGCATCCAATGGGAAGTTGACAGCGTGGGTATAGACCTATCTCTCCAAATTTTTGTTTTCAAATTGGTGTCATTTACCGATAAATCAACATTTTTTGTTAATAATCTTGTGCACCACTTTAGCAAAACTAATTTAACCATAGAATCATACGTTGGTCTACGAGAAACGTTAATCATACATCGGCGTCATTTTGACGAATGGACCTTTTACGGAGAGTTTTAGACTTTATTTGCAAAAAACATTTTTTTTACATAACAATACTACAAAAGCGAAAAAAATGTTTAAAAAATTTCATTTGGAAAAAGTTTTTAATATAATTATTTATTAATTTTTTTTAATCTTTTTATCAAAGCATATTTTAATTATAAAAATTAAAAAATAGATAAATACATCAATTGTGCCATCAATACATCAATAAGACATGTCTTTCAAATAATTAATTTATGAACTATTATCAGTCGATGGACATGTGTGACTTTATAGAATGTGAAATTTCTCGGTCACAAATATTCCCGTAGATATGTAGTTATTTCCTGATTAGGCACATTTGTAAAATTTCTAAAATTTGTTAGTAATTTTTCGAATAAAATCTAAAATATAACAAAATTAAAATATTTTCTACAAAATAAATTGTTAATCTTTTATTAAGTCATACGAAACACATTCTTTAGTTTTCGATTCAATATATTAAAACTTCAGTATTATGTCGCCTCTATAAGTCAAACAGCTGTAATCATCTTTCACATTACCATAGTCATTGAATAAATTAATTATAATATCCATATCTTTAATAAATTTTAGAAAAATTAGGAAAACTTTTATATGTGAATTACAAAATCTTTAAAGAAACATATGTTAATCATACATCGTCGTCAAATTGGCGCACACTATTTTAATATAAACAATACGACAGCAACAATAAACAAAATTTATACATTTCCTGTGTTATCATAACAAATAAATTAGATAACAGAAGTTTCACAGCAAGCAGGCAACGACAAGTTGTAGTATTGGAGCAGGTAGAGAAGCTCGTTCGTTATTTTAACGAGTACTTATAATTCTAGGGTTAAATGATGAAAATTTGTTTTATTATCTAAACTTCTTCGAAAAAAAGGCATCTGTGTTCAATCTGCGCTCGCACCGCCATTTTGTAAACTAAGGAAAAAAATTTTTATGTACCCCAGATCACTATTACTATTCACCATGGAATTGTAATTTTATAGAATAGAATTTGCGTCGTAGCTTAAGTACGTATACCAAACCTGTACACATGTACATTTTTCGTAATTTTATTTTTATGACTTATCATTAAAAGAAAATCAATTTAAAATGGAAATAGTTTTCAACATATAGTCGGTGCCATATATATGTAATTACACGTAGTCGCGTATGCATAAGACGTACGTCAACTTGATAATCCTTAGTTGGGGTAGTATTTTGATTAGCTACCGTTGCATGTATATGTGAGTAATAAAATACGGAACATGTCATTATAAAACATTATCAAATACTTTCCGCTACTTTTCATTACTCCTAAAAAATAATATAAATTCGCTAGCAAGAGTATATTTTTAATTGTTTTTACAGAATTAATTATCTGCATACAACAGTTTTAATTACTTTTTATTCTTATATTTCTAATTAATATTTTCTTTATTAAGTATTGTCTGTTTCTTTCTTGTTTATGGTATGTAATATTTTCAATTATTCTTAGCTAATTACAGTGTTTCTACAGCAGTTATTGGCGACATTAAACTATTTGCTGTCAGTTTTGAACAGTAGGGGTAAGAAAAAAGCCATCTAGGTAATCTCGTATTTTCAGTGACAAGTAAGGCATAATAAATCTGTTCAGATTGTTCTATAAAAATAAATACCCCTGTCGCAGCATCCTGTATAACATAGCGAATTTCCGTTTATAAAGGTTAGTTTTTCTTGGAAACTAGTTGACATAGAATAATAGTTTAAAGACCTTTTTTATGTGACTTTTTCTCCTCTTTCCAATGGTATAAAAAATGAATTTTGTCACGAAAATTGCCAAAAAAGTCATGTTCCGGGCATCGGACGTGTCTGGTTAACGAGCTCGTCCAACGGTTTGGGACTTCCAATATTTTCACCATATTTCATAAACGTAAGACATTTGGTTCGAGAGTTATCGCGCGGACACACACACACATATATCACATATATATATATATATATATATATATATATATATATATATATATATATATATATATATATAAATTTTAGTGAATATTATTTTCGGTTTCTAGGGACCTCAAAACAAATTTCTGCCATAGTCCCGGCCTCAAGTCGCGTCATGACAGTGACTGTAATAGCTAAATTCCATTCTGGAAATTCGCTAACATGATCAACCAAGAGTGTGCGATTGAAATGAAATAATGTATAAAAATGAAATACATCTGTAGTGATTAGGCGTCGCGTCGTCTGGTGAACGTTTCATTTTGTAGTTGTACCCCAAGGGGCCTTTACTACTTTTACAAGATGCTTGTAAATAGATGCTTGACTAAAGCATTAGCACACTAATTATAAGTACAATAATTGTAAATTTGTAAAATATAACTCAAATACAACTATTGTAAACTTATAAAAAATAAATGTAACTTACTGTAAGGTTTATGTGTACTTCTTGCTCCAATTGATTTAGTATTTTCCCATGGTACTGAGACATTTTCCTGTAGTAAACAATATCCTAAATGTTGGTCCAGGTAATAAGTTAACACTAGAACAAATTTTGATTAAAACCCGTTCAATAGTTTTACATTGTACACGCTCAAAATGGCTTTTGTATTTTCCCGTGGGAATGAGACATTTTTCGGGAGTTAAAAGTATTCTAGATGTTGACCCAGGTAATATGTTATCACCACACCAAGTTTCATCGAAATCCGCCCAGTAATTCTTAAAATTGCTTAAAATTGCTTAAAAAGTTTAAAATTGCTGTTTTGATATCTAAATCAATAACTGTCTACAGTACCAGTATAATTTTCAAAAAATATCCCATGAAGATACAGGTACGGTCTCGTTACAATTTTATTGTATAATTATAGATAAAGTGTTAGTTACTAGTAGTAACTAAACAAAATACAATAATATAATATTAGAAACTGTACTAAATACATTTTTAAAAAATTAGATAATTATGATTCCAGTCGAACGGGTTGAAATTCCTATCAGTCTATTTTATCTCTGAGGCCTGATGGTTAAAATCGCCATTGAGAAACTAACTCCCCCCCCCCCCCCAAAAAAAAAACCACTGCTTTCGAAAACATTTTGAAAAACACTGTTTTATCATTATTTGTAAATAATTTGGGATATATAATTGTGACTAATGTCGAAAGCTATATACAGGTACCGTAATCCGTCGTAGAGATCCGTACAAAAGGTTATACTACACAAAATATCTAAATAAAAAATAAATAAAAATAAAGAAACAAGAAGATGGTTTAACGACTATTAATAGTTTGGCGGAGAATAACAAATAACTACTAGAGCAAGCAACATATACAAATAAAACAGCCGGGGCGGGCGAACAGGTTTAATAGCTGTTAACATAATAGTCGTGGAACAACTGTTGTTGACATGATAATAAAACATTTGTCGTCTTCCACGGCACCGCTGTAGCAGCAGGGGCGGATAAGTACAGGACCGTCACTAAACATGCACCACCACCACCAACACCAGTGACATCTGTATTGTATTTTCATTTATACAATAAATACAAATGTTATTATACATACAAATTGTTTTAGACAACTTATAAGAAATTAATGTTAGTGCAAGTTTAGTTGGTTGTGATTTTTTTCATCGAAACGTTTTATTTGAAATTAATTACGTACTGGTTGTAGCTATCAAAAACTGTTACAACGACGTTGAACAAGTTTATATTTATAGTATTAGATATCAGTTTTTTACCGCTCCCAGTGAACGTTAGTGAAATGCAAAATAAAACAAGAAGGATTTAATTTAAAACTTCTTGTATTACTACCAATTCCAAGAAAACAATTTACTGTAGAAAAAAATTGGGTTCAAATAAATGAATTGTAAATTATTATATAAATAGGTGATTGATGAATACAAAATACAGTATTAGGAGAGGCTAAGCAGACAGTGTAAAGAAAATTACGTTTAGTGCTAGTAACAGCGTTAAGGTTTTCGGGGCCAGTGTTGGCCAGATGTTAGTTATAACTAATAATTAATAACTAATAAGTAAATTATTCTTTTGTACCTAATAACTAATAACTGAAAAATTTAGTTATTAGTTATAACGAATAACTACTTTAGTTTTTAGTTGTAGTTATTAGTTATAACTAATAACTAATTTTATTGGAACGTTACTGAAATTATCGTAGAAGATAAAAAAGTCAAGAAGGATTTTGATAATGAAAAGTATAGTAGCAGGTGCGATAATTTCGAAGAATCTTTTCTTTCCTTATTTCTCCATTTTGAAAATATCGTTATTTTCGATATCAATAATTTACGATAACGAAAACTACGTTTTAGTAGCGCTAATATGTTTGGAATACCTATAACTTTCTTCAGTTCAGGCTTTAAAAAATTCGTTATTTTTTTGTTACGATGTAGGTCTTTTATGAGATTTCGGTTTACGAAAGAAGATATGTAATTACAAAAATTAACGAAAAGTAATTTTTTAAAAATAGTCTGTATTGCGTCAATGATATCATACATAAAAATATCTTAATCAATTTATTAAGATAATTTATTTATTTATTTACTCAATTTGTGGTAAGATTCGTCGTTGTCGATAATTTTCGTTCGATAAACAAAAAAGGTCCCCGCAAATACGGTATCGCCGCAACACGGTAATAACAAAATCCTAATTCGCTATCAGAGGAACATGACTGAATTAAAATTACTGTTTTAAAATTTAAACAATACATTATTATGTTCTCCTAATACCTAGAAAAAAAATAACTGGATTTTTTGTTTTGGTGGGACTTTCAAAACTGGGACTTGGGGGACTTCATTTGGGACTTCATTCAGGACACTCTACTCGAGGCTAGGCGCTTTCAGTTTGGTTCCATAATGCTTTCTGTGTGGAATATGTGACAAATTTAGTTATTAGTTTTATAACGTTTAACTACAACTAACTAATAACTAAAAATTGAAAAATTTAGTTGCAACTACAACTAAACTTTTTAATTGCGAATAATTTAGTTAGGAATAAATTAGTTGACTAAGAATATTAATCAACTAATTAGTTAACTAAAAAATTTAGTTGATTGATGCCAACACTGTTCGGGGCCAACCCGAATTTTTTTACAGGGACCCTTTTATACAAGTGGAAGTATTTGTTTTGAACGGGACGCGTCGGAATTGGGTGGTACAAGAGAGTGGCAAAGTCGCAATATATACATAGAGAAGGGAGGTATGCGAGCCGACTATACAGAATCCATGATCTTTCATATTTACCTTAACATACTCCATTAGTGATCAACTTAATGAAGCTCGTAAGTATCCTAAGAAACTTATCTTTTAGGTCGGATTCACATTAACGCTCAGCCCTCGGTACGCTCCCGCCCCACTCTTGCTCTGGTATAATCTTGCTGTGTTCACATTACAGTACTGATAACATGCTGGTACCTATTCGTTCTCCATTCACACTATAGTGCCGCTCTCGCTCCACTCACTCCGGTTTCGGTCCGATAAACTTTTTTTCCATATTTCAAGCATTATTGTATTAGGAGAACATAATACAATAATCTATTAATTAATTAGTACTATGTATTATAATGTATTAGCAAGATGTCGCGTCATTGTATTGTATCATGTTTTCCTAATACAATAATTTTCAAATAAATGAAGAAGGCTGAGAAACCGAGCGGAGTGCAATTAAAAACGTGTTCACGAAATGATGTGGGGTATCGAAACGTATTTGGTATCGAAACGATAAAATCTTATCTGAGTGGTATTGTTATTGGAGCGATATTGGAACGAGAGCGTACCGCAACTGATATCGGAGTGATATCGAAGCAATGATGTAAATATACTCATTGTTTTTTGTGTAAGAATATTTTTTCAAATCGGGAGTGTAGCGATATCGTACTGCGAGCGGAGCGTTTAGGTGAATTCGGCCTTAATTCACTAAAAACGGATCAGTCATTATCAAATAAGACTATCAATAATATAATAGATACGAAACACGGCCACATAAAAACGGATATACATATCTAAAACACATTTTCTGTTAAAAAAAATTAAATATCGGCTAGCAATAATTTAAAGAAAGCGTGAATCAAAAGACTTCTTAAGTTAAAATTATATAGTCCTGGTTTTTCTATAAATGCAATAATCTTTTAAAGCGCTATATCACTTTGCAATATCAGAAAAGAAGGTTTTATTGGAGAAATTTTTTAATAATTTATGAATATACAATCACTATATAACTTTTTAGAGTGTATTATACGTAATCTGGGGTACATAAAAAATCCCCCCCCCCCAATTTTGTTTCGAAAAAGTTGTTAAACACAGCACTTTTTTTCGAAGAGGTTCTTGGTGGACAGCGTATCAATTTTCGAATAACAACCAGAAAATAGAAAATTTTTTTTCATCAGTTAGATTCGTTGTAATAAAGCAATACACAAAATAACAGTTTCTATATACTGATATCATAGGTCATATTTCATTTTGTTAGTGTGTTCATAGAAATAATAGATTCAAAATATCCAAAGGTACTAACAAAGTTTTTTAAATTTTCTAATTTTTTACTTTTTTCTGATTTATTATAATATTATCTGTTAGTGCATGTTTTGTAATAAATAATGTCACCAATAAATAATTAATTACAGAAAAAGTCTCTGATACGTGTAAAATATACGAGTTTAAGAGAATTTAAAATAAACGACTATACGGAATTTTGGTAGTAAGATCATAGTGATTATGGACCACTGGGTAGTAAGATCCTAGTGATTGTAGACCACTGAGTAGTAATATCACAGTGATTATGGGCCACTGACTATTAAGATCATAGTGATTATGGACCATAGTAAGTAAAGTCATAGTAGTTAAGGATCACTAAAATCGCAAAATACTTTTTGTTTCTTTGTGATGTTTGAGCAAAATGGTCTTTTTTATTATGTCTTATTTTTAGTTTTTATTCATAAACATATATATATATATATATATATATATATATATATATATATATATATATATATATATATATATATATATATATATATATATATATATATATATCTTAACAAATACTGACCCCAGCCCATACTTTTCCAAAATGGTACAAAAAAAATTACTTTCGACGACATCTCTATTTTATGGTCGTTTAGCGAGCGAAACCATTCACCACATATAACATTCCGTGCAGAATTTCAGAATATCTGATGTGAAAGTAATGGAAGCCATAATTTAGATATTTTTACGCAGAAAATCATGGGTTACAGCCATAAAGTATGTATAATAACGGTTGTCATTTTAAAAATTTACATGTAGAAAATTATATAAACCATTAAAATGGAACCAAAATAGACACTTGAATTAAGCCAAGATGGGCTGTTAGTTAAAAAGAAATATAAAGCGGTAAGCCATGTGTGTGTCTCACTGACAAATGCAATATTAGCCGCATGACTACGTACAGCCAAACTAATCAAAAATTTAAAAAAAAAATATTAAGTTTATTTATTTTTTTAGTTTATTTGTTTACTTAATGTATATTTTGTTTTATAAACTTTTTAATTTCTTAACACTATAGAGTCCGAGCACTTTCACAGTAAACTTCCCCAAGGGCCGGCAATATTTTAGTTTATATAAACAAATACATAAAATGATTCAACATGTATAAGCATACGTACATATACATTGATATTTTTAATTAAAGCAATAACCGTAAGTAAGATAATAAACGAGTAAAAAAAAGAAAACAAAGATTGATATTAGTAAATAAAAACACTTTACTTTGCAAAATTCCACTTTTATTTGCTTTTACTCTTATTTACTTTTAATAATGCTCTTGCTTTTATTTGGTATTTTGCAAAGTAAAGTGTTTTTATTTACTAATATAAAATATGGAATACCATAAAGTAATGCTCAAATCTATTAAATTTAGAGAGGAACTTCTTGTTTCTACTTCTAAAAATGATGATCAACAAAACTTGAACAATATAAAAGATGTAGAACAATCAAACGAAGTTGAAAATATACAAAATGAAAAAGCTGAAGAAGTTGTACAAGTATTAGAAAATAAAGAAATGATCCAAGAATCATCAAATAAAGATATTTTATCTCAAAATTTAGATTTAAGAAAAAATTGTATTATTTGTGAAGATGAAACCTCAGGAGCTCACAAGTGCTTAGAATGTCATGAATATATTCACGTTACCTGCGGAGAAACTTATGAAAATGGGGGATCTGATTCAAATGTCACTTGCAAGCTCTGTTTAAGAAAGAAGAGCATCAATTTTGAGAGAAAATGTGCCAAAACCGGTCAGGAAAAACAAGCACAAAAAATGGTTTCATTATCCAACTCAAAAACAGCAAATATTTTTAGTATCAATTTTTTAAACAGTTTTTTATTGATATTTGAAAAGTATAAAAATATTTAAAAATTTTAAAAAAATTCAAAATTGAAATCGGTACAGGTCGGTAAAGTGGGGACTCAAAAAAAAGGTGTCTCCTAATTGATGTGATTTCAACCCTCCTAGTGATCTGAAACATAAAATTTTAGTTAATTCTTAATAAACAAGTATGTAGAATTAGTTGGACGTAGCCGATTTGAAGGACGTAGCCAATTTTTTCAGAAAATGGCGGCTATTTAAAAAAATTTCGCCTCTTTTTCAAGCTTTGAAAATTTTTTAAAAATACTAAAGAAAAGAAATTCCAAAAACCCCTATCGGACCAATTTTGATAGTATTAAGAAGGTCTGTACCAAATTTCAAGTAAATCGGTGCATCAGAATTTGAGATATTATGTCAACCATATCAAAAAAGCAGTTTCGAGTAGTTTATATTAAAAATTTGAATTTAACACTGAAAGGATACACAGTGCACAGGAAAAAATAACTATAGTTCCGAAAATAATTCGAATTTCTGTAAATCCTTTTAGAGGCTTATTCTTAAAAGTCTGAACTTTAAAAATATGAAAAAAAAAGAAAAATCGATTTTTTCGAATTTCTAGACTAGAATACCCCCTTAAACAGATTTTAATGCATAACTATGTATTGCTTAAAAATAACTAATTTGCAATTCAGTGCCTATATGAGAAATAATTCTGTTACATTTACTAATATAAGATCACGAATTCAAAATGAATAAATAATTTAATGAAATGCTTTTATTATTTAACATCCTGAATCCTATGCGTCTGTTGACAAATAACAACATGTCCGTCGTGTCAAAATTGCATTAGCTAACGGTCTAGAACGCGCTGTGGCTTTTTTAAATGACCACGTCGCGTTGTGGTCAAATCTTATGAAAGCCACGACGCGAATTTCGCGTCGTGGTCTATTTAAGTTAGCCACAATGCGTTGTGGTTGTTTTTATAAGTGCCACAACACGAATTTCGCGTTGTGGCTGATTTCAAATAACCACAACGCGTTGTGGTCGATTTTTTCGCTCAATGAGCGATTTCGATCTTTGAGCGTAACATATATATATATATATATATATATATATATATATATATATATATATATATATATATATATATATATATATATATATATATATATATATATATATATATATATATATGTCGCCAAGATAACTTTCGAACGAAACGTTTAATTCGAAGTAAAAAGTTCTTTAGCCAGACACATCGGATGCCCAGAAGTAGGTTTTCTGGCCATTTTTTATCATTTTTTATCATTCGATCCTACCGCTTTTTCGAATTCGTTCGATTTTTACATCGTTAAAAAGCCAAAAAAAGTTATGAAGAAAATATTCTTATAATTTTCTTTCTATTTTAAGTATTTTTCGAGAAAATGTAAATTTTCACATTTGTATTAATTTTCTCTCGTTGTCAGTCTAATAAGTAATTTATATTTATGTCTCAGTTCTTTATGAAATATAAAAATATTTAATTTTTTCTTTTAAAGAATTTTGTGAGAGCAAGTGAAATCTATCCACATACATGTGCTATAATAAAGAAATTTTTGTTTCTCATTTATTGCATTATAATTAGGATAGTTCTGTCTCAAGTTCAAAAATAAAAATTAAGCTGATTTTCTAAGCTTATGTAATGAAGATTTTTTTATTTTTTAATTGAATTTTAAATAAACAAGTAATTGAACATCATGTTATGATATAATATTATCAAATATGAAACAAAATAACATAATATGTACAATGTACACATGCATGCACGGAAAAAATTTTTAATGATTCGATTTTGAAAATTTTTTCACTAATAATTATTAAAGTTTGAAAGTTAAACTTTTTTAAATGGATTTAAGGCATTTTATATAAGATCCGTCAAGGTTTTCGGGACCTAAAAAGGCCAAAAATTAATTACCCAATCGATTTTAAAAAATTTTTCACAGTAAGTTAAAGTATTTGAATTAGTTAATTAAATGATGTCCGCAAAAACCTTATGGACTGTCATAAGTTATATGAGATCCCTAGAACCCTTTTCTTACTGTTAGAGTACTAGAGTTGTATAAGTTTCGCCAGGGTTTACTGATCCCATAATTGTAAAAAATAAACTAAACGACCAATTTTGAAAATTTTTTCACTGTTACACAGATAAACTATTTTAGATAGATATAGATTACACTATGTAAGGTCCATCAGGGTCCATAGGACCCAAAAGTGTCAAAAATATACTAACTGAACGATTTTAAAAATTTTTTCACTGTTACAGAGCTAAACTATTTTAGATAAATATAGATTACGTTATGTAAGGTCCGACAGCATCAGTGGGACCTAAAAGTGTCAAAAATAAAATAACTGACCGATTTTGAAAATTTTTTTACTATTACCGAGGTAAACTATTTTAGGTAGGTACATGTGTTCTCTGACATCCACAACTGTCCTGCGTATGCAAATGCGGCGTAGAATGCTACACAACGGGCTTTGAAAATACTTTTACTGTTAGAAAGGTAAAATATCCTATATATATATATATATATATATATATATATATATATATATATATATATATATATATATATATATATATATATATATATATATACATAATGTCCGCCTAGAATATACGGTCGAGCTGATTTTTTAATGAGGCCCACCGGGATCTTGTAGATCCGAAAATGCCAATAATAAGCTACCGAACCAATTCTAAAAATTTCTCACTACTAGAGATCTAAATTATTTTAGATGGATACAACTATGCTGCACAAAATCCGTTCCGGTTCTGGGGTCCCCAAAAATACCAAAACTAATTACCCAGCCGATTTTAAAAATTCTTTTACTATTAGAAAGCTAAACTATTTTAAATACGTAAGGCCTTAAATGAGATCCGCCAGTGCCCAATATTTGGAAATTCGCTATGTTATGCAGATGCTGCGACAGGAGTATTTAAATACTTGTTTGTGGCAACATCACCCACATAATGTGTAATCATTGATGGCGGTCGGCCTCTGCGGTTGTTGTCATTATTTTCGGATGCCGATAATGTGGAGACCAGTGTTAATACAGCCGACTTTCGTTATCAGGCCGCTTACGAGGCTGTAGGAGAATATAATTCTAAGAACTCCTGTACCCCCACTTGTGCTTAGTAGTCGACCGCTGTAACTCGCACTTCCCCTACTTTTCAAGCATGTGAGTGTGTACTTATTTATAAGTGTAGTATTACTATTCGTTAGAAGCGGCACAAAATCCACCTATTTTTAATAAATACATTTACTAATATTTTCTAAGTGCGTTCTCTAGTTTGTGTGACAGGTGTCTAAACGATACTGTCAACACATACTTTCTTTAAAAAAATTTTAAAATCTTTTGTAGAATTTGTAAATAATATTGTCAGTCAAATTATGTTTGTAATATAATCCGCGCGATAAACGAACCAAACTTGTTTTGGTCGACTACACATGTATTATATAATAAACACAGATCTATAAAAAAATTATTATAATAAAAAGATTCTGACAGGATGATTTATGAGTTGCACTATTAAACATCAACACCAATGTTCTGGTCTTATAATAAGAGACTAAAATGAATTTTTTTCGGTCATGAAGGGGGAATGTTTACAACAGAATTATAAATTGGCGGACTCATAACGAGCGGATTGATAACGAGAGTCGGCGGTAAATTTTTTAAATGTATAATCAAAATTTTACTTTGGCATCCATCTCACTATGAAAATGTGATTTAGTCCCGTGCTGCAACACTTTCATAGTGCCGACTCAAGACTGTAATGGTCTCTACTGTTTTTAAATCTCGTTTAAAATGGTATGATTAGCAGTTTTATTCTAAATAAATTTAGCCTTTATTCCTTCAAGTCAACGGATTGTTTTTAACCTACAATTATTATTTTTCAATACTCAGCCACATTACTGTACGTTGCATTTAGTATACTCTGTGTCTGCCATCCAGACTTTACTACAAATAGGACAGATGTTGAATTAGCTAGCTGTGTGATAAAAAAAGTAGAAGAATGATAAAGACAAAGGAAAAAAGAAAGACAGCAGTATATATTTTATTCATTAACAGTTCACATATGTGTGTATGTAGGTACCATGTAACAACATTATCTGTAATTCTATAGACTAAAACGTAAGTAAAACACTGTTTCGAGGTCGGACGTGATACTTTATCAAATTTAATCCCATCAACTACTGTACATTTCATTGTGTCGACAATAGTAACCAGCTAGCACATATTTAAACAACAGGTTTACTAACAACTTCTCCAGCTACATACAGCTACTACCACGCTTCGTGGGTAGGAGTTGTAAAGCTATTACTTACTATAGCAACTATTAACTTAATCTAAGTGAAACGTCTCATAATTTTAAATTTATAATTAAGCATATCGCACGTACTTTTTCTATACCTCGTATCTGAAAAGTCCCAATTTTTGGAGACGAAAAAACGTATTTAAATCTGTGTTTTCATCATTATGAACCTAAGATTTATGCTAATTACACCCTTTGACGCTGGCTACCTACATATATAAAAATATATAGAAAAGTATATATATATATATATATATATATATATATATATATATATATATATATATATATATATATATATACCTATATATATATATATATATATATATATATATATATATATATATATATATATATATATATATAAATACAATATTTAATGTTTTTTGTGTGTCCTAAAACATGCAGTTTTTGATATACGAGGTATAGACAGAGTACGCGCGATATGTATAAATGAGAAACAAAAAATTTATACACTTTATTGTTTAAAGTGTCTAGAATTACCAAACTGTAAACTTGTAAGTGTACTTGTGGCCCTGAATAAAAATTTATACAGCTTGTTGAAGAGAACAAACAGTAAGATTTTATGTAACATTTTTAAATTGATTAAAATAAATAAAAATGAAATTTAGAGTTTTGACATTATAGTTTTTTAACACTAAATATGGGTACTTATATTCAAAAAAGGTAGTCACTAAGTATTATGCATTAGTATAGTGTCTCCCAATTAATTGAGATCACGAATTCATTATCAATGTACCAAAAATAAAGGATCAAACACAATTTACTGTTTGACACGTACCGGGACTGAAACAAGCTAAAGCAAGTGAAGAAACTTTCCAGAAGTTACAATCAGAAGAGATAAAAACTATGGGGGACGAAACTTTTCCTCTCAGTTTTCTTAAGTAAAACCTGGAAACAAATGGTATCTGCAGGTTCTGTGGAGAGAAAAAGCAAACTTTGTTACATCTTCTGATATGTTGTGGAGTATTAAGACTTTGTTGCCTAGCTAACTGCCAGATAGCAAAACATTTCAAAATCTAAATTTCGTATAGGAAACGAAGCTGGAAGATATCATTTAGATCGAGCATTGGGATCAACTGAAGTATTAGACAAAAACGCTTAAGGATGGCATGTTTACAATTTTATGTAAATTGATTAATAATATAACTGAGCAACTACTACAACAACCTTAAATTTTGTAAATGAAAGAACAAAATATGTATAATAAAATTTAATTTTTTTTATTCACGATATGCTCCTCCTCCTAAAATGAAATTATCACAGGAAAATTAAATTTGACGTTTTTATTTTTCAGTAATGTTATTCATTTCGATTAAATATTCGGACGAAAATGTCAGACTCGAAACACTTCAATTTAAATGTAACCCAAAGCATGTTTCTTTTTAATGAACTTTTCTAACTTAACCGTTAGATATATTTTTCTTCTCACAAAACTGAGCGTATAGTACAGTGACCGAAATTTACATTACTCACTTCAAAAACAATCCCTGATACAAAATAGGATTCGTTGTTAGAGACTTTCACATAACATACTATCCATGTTTAAATTGTTTAATGATTAAAATCATCTACCTAATAAATACGAAATCACTTGATTAGAAATTGTTAGAATATTTTCATTTGCACATTTGCCACCGTGTTTGCGGTTTTTAAATGAAATGCTTTAATAATAAAACAATTCTTTTCACACCTGCATAAATAGATTTTACTATAATTGTGGCACGAACCAGCAACGCCCGGCCCGGCATACTGAAACGACTCATCCAAAGTGTGAGTATCTACCTACGTTCTACATATGCACGTCACTACTAGTGTATATTTGTGTGAGTGTTTGTGTAAACCATTGTATGTGGCGTAGTGGCGTGTAATACGGATAATACAAAATACTGACACTTTTGCCCCCACTTATACTCATCCCCTTCACTCCACATTTCCGACTTACGCCCATCGGTCGTATTACAACCATCACACTACCACATATAGAATGAAAATGAGAATAAATGAATAGCCTGATCTTCGCTATTAAAGTTAATTGAATTTTGCAAAGTTACTACTATTCTAGTCTATGACTGGAGCTACTACGAGACGAGCTATGAGCTGTAGAGGTGTAGAGAGTTAGTGGCTCCGTTGCTTGCTCATTGGTAATATAATTCGTTCTGTTGTAGATATTATACTATACCTACGTAGATTGTCGGCTGTATGAATGCGAAGTAAGAATATTCCTTCGGCAACCGCCAAATTGACCAGACAGATAGATATATTCCCGTTGTGTTCCATTCTGTTCATATATAAACGATAAATGACATGGAGAAGAGAGACGAGCATGCACCACATTTCTAGATTCTACATTTTTTATTAGCATTGAGTTGCCGTGATGGGCAATTACTATAACAAAGATTTTTAGGGCTTTTAAAGAAAAAGGAAGCAACCATATACTAATTATATTGAGATATGAAAAAATAAACTTTTCATTTTCCTTTCCGTAAATCTTGCAAAGACTTTTACCAATCAAATAACAGTACGAATATCATTGAATTAGTTAGCGGTTCAATTCATAGCATGGATTAATTATAAGTGTTAGCTTGCACAAAAGATCAATTTTTAAAATTCTCAAAATGGTACCTACCTATGTACTTTTAAAAATAACTTCAGCAGAAAATTTTATGAAAAGTGCGGAGAGAATAACGTAGTGTGGTTTTATTTTATGTGCTTTTCTTTGGTTGTCAACTTTTTTCTACTTATTTTCCTTTTTTTATTTTTAGCGAATTTCCAGAATGGAATTCGGCTATTACAGTCATTGTCATGACGTGATTAAGGGGAGGTTTACTCGAGAGTCCTTAAAAATTATGTATTTTTTTAGAATTTTTTTCTCAAGAAGGGAAGTAAATATCAATTTCAAATTTTGTAACATATTTATTAAGTATTAAACTATACAAAAAAAATTTTTCAAGGAAAAATATAAAAAATTGTCCATTTTATAGATACTGCAGTGTGACGATCCGAAAATCCAATGCCTTGTTGGCGGACATCTTAGTGCCGGCAATAAACCACCGAATTCCAAAAACAAAAAAAGATTTATAAAATATATGAAGAGTACCGGCACCTCTACCTATAATATTAATAAATTGCTGAAAGAAAAAAAAATGGCGGATGTTTGAACTTTTGATTACAATTTTTATCTTATTTTTCGCTCTTTAAAGTAAACTTAAAAAAAAAATATTGAAAGTGTATCGAACTTAGGTAGAGGCGCCGAAGAATTAAATTATCTTTAAAATAAAAAATTAAAAAAAAGGATCCATGGAATAGTTTTTGAGTTATCGTGTCCGCCAGCTCCAAAAATGTAGTTCCGAGATATTATAAAATATATATAAAGGAACGTATTTTCAAAATTTTATATTTAATACTCTTTATTGCGTGAACTACGTTTTTTGATTTTTTTTATAGAAAGCTGGATTCGGTTAATGTGCAAGAATCTTGTTTTTAAATTATTTTCAGTGAAATCATTTTGGGAACATATTCTACACATAAATTGCTATCAGTTTCGGCAAAAAAAAATCGATTTTTTTATCAAATCTCAAGTAAACCTTGCCTTAAATTACTTTCAGCAAAATCGCTTTGGGAACATATTCTACACATAATTAGCTACGAATTTCTGCAAAAAAAGATCGATTTTTTTTAAGGACTCTCAAGTAAACCCCCCCTTAAATATATAGATTAGGTTGGTCCTTAAAAAACTAATATTTAAAAATTACTAAGGGCACTCGTTCATTTTGTTCCACAATATGAAAAAAGACTTTCATAAAAATTTTAGATTTTTAAAAACTGTTTTAGGGGTCGCTACAAAGTTTTGAATTTTCAAAATAATCGAAGATTTTTCAAAATTTCTAAAAAATTTCATAAAGTTTGTGAGCACCAAAGTGACATTTATTATGAATTAAATAATAAATTAGGACAATACATTAACTTTTAATTACATATCACTCACTCATAGCTCATTAAATGGATGTTCCCCGAACCTGAATGACACTGCAAAGCGGATGTCTGGGAACATCTATTTAATGAGCTATGAGTGATTAATGTGTAATTAAAAGTTAATGTAGTGTCCTAATTTATTATTTAATTCATAATCAATGTCACTTTGGTGCTCACAAACCTTATGAAATTTTTTAGGAATTTTAAAAAATCTTGGATTATTTTAAAATTTAAAACTTGGTAGCGACCCCTAAAACATTTTTTAAAAAACCTAAAATTTTCATGGAAGTCTTTTTTCATATTGTGGAACAAAATAAACGGGTGCCCCTAGAAATTCTTAAATATTAGTTTTTTAAGGACCACCCTAATATATATATACACGGTAAAAAACATTTGTGTTTGTGTACAAAAAAACCAGTGGTTAAAATCTTTGTGTTAAATAAGTAACAAAACCCTGTGTTAATATAACATTTCGTGGTTAAATTAAAATATTAACAAAAATTTTGATTTAACAGAATAAAAATGTTAATCTGTTTTAAACAGCAAATAATAACATCACATTTGTGTCAAATCAAAAATAACATCTTATTTGTGTAGTTTCAACACAAAAAAAACTGGTTTTGCGCGCTTGTTTCGTATGATTGAGTAGTTATGACAATACCGAGGTGGTGAACACATACATTATAAATATTCTAATTCGAAACATCAAATAAACAAGTTATTTTTGTTACCTATTAAATAATAAATGCGTTCATTGTGTTGTTCCTAACATTTCATCAAATTGGAGTCAGATATCGCATTGCCAGTGTAGTAGTCAGCTAATTTCCATCAGTCACAACAATGAAACCGACAAAAATCATACAGATATTAAATATTCATTATTAGGTAAGTTAATTAAAAATATTATAGATTGAATTTTTATAGACTAAATTTTTTTCTTTGTTTGCAGAATTTATTTCAATTAATTAAAAGATTATGGAATATTCGACGTTTAAGTGGTACGTTCCATTTTGTCTTCCACGTTAAGTTTGACAACGATCTTCACAATTTTTGGGTATTGCTTCAACATTATTTTCATCAAATACCAAGTGAAATTCACCAATATCATCGTCGAAATCTTTACAAAAATTGTAGAAATATTAAATAAAAAAGTTTAAGTACTGAAAAATTATTTTTTACTATTTCCTTTCATTTACATAATAAATAAATAACAAAATACCTATACCAACACATTTATTGCGTAAACTTCTACATTCTAAATCAGTTAGTTTTACATATCATTGTGTTAAAAAGATAATAATGGTTATATTAACATATTTACTGGTAAAATTATAACTAAGTAATTGTGTAAAATTAACACAAAATATATGTCCTCTTGTGTGTTAAATCATTGACACAAATCTTGTGTATAGATTTGACACATATGCTTTGTGTTAAAATAACACAAGAAATTGAGTGGACCATTCTGGACATGTGAAATGTGTTAATTTTAACACAAATTTTTTGACTGTGTATGAAGTATCGAATGAAGTATCCAATATTTACGAAATCTGTTGAAAACATTAGAAGTCCCAAACCCTTGGATGAGTTCTTCAGCCAGACACGTCGGATGCCAGGAACATGGTTTTTGTTCTTGCAAAGAAATAGTTTATGCCAAAATTTCCACTTATTCAAAAATTTTTGCCAAATTTTTTTACACCATTGAAAAGAGAAGAAAGCATTACATAAAAAGTTCTTTAAACTATTGTTCTATGTCAACTAGCTTCCGAGAAAAACTAATTTTTATAAACGGAAATTCGCTATGTTATGCGGGATGCTGCGACAGCGGTATTTTAATTCTGTTCTTTCTTTTCGCTCATCAACACTATTTATTCCTTCTCCTGCTTTTTTTCGTACAACATATTTTAAGGGGAACCACTAGTGTGACATTATGAAAAAATTTGATAATGGAATGGAATGTTTCGATAGTCTATACCAGGGGTCGGCAATCTTTTTTGGATGGCGGGCCATTTATAAAAAAAAAAATTTAGCGGGCCGCACAGTCAAATATTTTTCAGTGTAGTATGTTGCATAAGTAGGTTTCTTTAAACGAATTTTCGAATCGAAAATTCAGCTCTTTGAGTGACTATCTTGATGCTACTTGAGCCCGGAACTATGATAGAAATAATTTATTTTGAAGTCTCTAGAAGCCAAAAATGACATTCGAAATTTACGAAATTTGGTAAAAATATTCGAAGTCCAAAAAGTCAGATACGTCCAATGCCCGGAATGGATTTTTAGGCATTTTTGCCTAAAAAATTTTTGTGGAAAAAGTGAGTTTTTTACCCAAATTTCCTCAAGTTTTTGCCATATTTTCTTACACCGTTGGAAAGAGGAGAAAGTAATCCCATAAAAAGAATTTTTGAAAAATAATTCTATGTCAAGTAGTTTCCGAGAAAACTAATTTTTGTAAACGGAAATTCGCTATATTATGCAGGATACTGCGACAGGGGTATTTTCTTTTTTTAACACAATATAAATATTATTAAAAATCAACATGAGGAAAAATTTTCAGTAACAGTTTTAGTTTACATGTTATAAGTATGCTCAACTCTGCATAGTCAGAGCAAATTGTTCGAAAAGTTATATTGCTTGGCGGGCCGCATGAAAGCTTGCTAAAATTTCAAGTGCATATCTCAAATAGATCTTTTTGAGTTACAGAGCGGATTCTAATTTTCATTATTAACTCTGAGGTATTGAGAAATGTATGAAGGTTGATAGTTCGGGAGTTTCTGGACGTAGCTGCCAGGCACATTTTTTGGAGAAGTTAGACCCAGGTACATTTAAACGACTCATTTAGTTTTACTATGACCGTTATAGTGAGTACATCGTAAATAATTTTAGTAAAAATTCTCAGTGATTAAAACTAAAAGGCAAAGTAAAGATAAATTACATTTTTCAAATTTGCTGCAGTTATAACTCGAAGACAAATCATGCGATCAATTTGATTCTTATTGCAGTTTCTTTATATATGTTCCTTCGTGCCATGAACCTCCAGTTTTCCGATCGAATAAAAAATGTAATTTTTGCAGGCCAAAAATCATCAAATTTTCACACAAAATTTGAAACTTTTTTTAAAAAACTCCGGCATGTTGGTAAATTTCAACCTTTGTTTTTCAATTGAGGTTCATGGCACCGGCAATACCTTCTAATTTAGTAGGTTTTTTAGTTTTTTTTAATGGTGATAGCGACTGTGAAGGTTGCTATCACTGCAGCAGTGGGGGAACTTTTTTTTTGGAGCCTTGGGAGATCACGAATAACTCACTTAATTTTAAATTTTTTGTCCAAAAATTTCATCTTGAATTTATCATAGATCAGCGAATACGAGTATATCCTTAAAATATTAAAACATTCTATACAGTAGTTTTCTTTAAACAAATTCCTAAAAATCACATTTTTTTTAGGCGGTCACACTAGTGGTCCCCCTTAACATACGACTTATGTCTGAGGGTCACGATATTCGAAAAAGTGGTCAAGTCGCTAAGAGGTTTTTTTGCTTCCCAACTTTATTTTAGATATTGTTCCGTGTAAATTTATAAAAACTTTTTATAATAAATAAATTATATAAATTTATAAAAAATTTTTACAATGAAAAAAATTTAGAGAACGCTTGTCTAAAGCAATGGGGTATTGATATCGCCTATCGCTAAGATCATTTCCATCTTTTCTATTTGTCAAATAGTAAAAGTCTTGTGAAACTTAATATAATAACAGGATAAGAAAGTCGGCTATTTCCCTTTAGAAAATTAAGCTGTTATGGAAATTTGAGTGTTACTGATAGATTTGAGCGTAAATTAATTTTTAAAAAAAATATTTTAGGTACATACGTTTCCATTTCAAAAACTATAAGTTCACATTATAGCTGCAAAATCCTAAGAGGTATATAAACTCTTGACTATCGCAATCGATTGCCACCGTCGGCATCTGAAACTCTCACTGGAATAATTTTTTGATTAATAGTTTAGTCCTAACATAAATAGTAACTCTCAAAAAACTCACTGTATCTATAGGTGTATGTTTTTTCCTGTATAATTATAAATTTTCTTTTATAATGTTAAATTATATTGAGTAGGTTTTTTTCAGGTGAATCTTTGTAAACTTACTTTAAGAAGACTTCCCGAATTCGTCACACACAAGGTGTCTGGAAACAGTTGTTTAACTTCATTATTGTTGTTTGTATATTTGATAGCTGTACATATGTATATTTGATAGCTGTACATATGTATATTTGATAGCTGTTAATGATATACATATGTATATTTGATAGCTGTTAATCATATTCATACTATTATATAAAGAAGTAAAGTTTGTAACTTTATCGGTTTGTATGACTGAGGTAATCTTGAAAACTACACAACCGATTTTAAACTTTTTTGTCGCTGGAAAATAGGTGATACGGTCTCTTCTAATATAGGCTACATTTAAAAGATAATTTAACTCATGTGTATCAAAACATAGGTTATTTTTTATCCCGATAAAATATCTCATTCCCGGGGGAAAATGTATTTAAAACGAAACTGACTATTAAAAAAAAGCATGATTGATTTCAAACTTTGCATACTGTTTACAGAGACGATGAGAAAGTGCATAGACTACTTTCTATCCCAGGAAAATATCTAACTCCCGTGGGAAAATATATATTTAAAACAGTACTAAGAAAATCATTGATTTCATTTGAACTAGGCATGTTGTTAAAAGAATGTTATAGTCTAATTTTTACTCGGGGAAAATATTGTATTTCTGTGGGAAAATTCCAAAGAAAAAAGTAACAATACCTACTCAACGCGCTATAGTGACGTGATGAAAGCACATTTTATATGTTTTAACTAGATGCCATAATTTCAAATTCCACGCGGGCGAAGCCGCGGGTAAATGCTAGTAATATATAATACACAATATAATATTCTGCTCAGGACTTAAATTTTTATTGTACCTATAAATACGTCTCCAGGTGCATCTTAATCGATGCCAGAAAAAAAATATTTTAAAATTTCCTTTTTTTTTAAATTGTCATATTATATATAAACTATTGTAACATGTTCATTTACGAAGCAATTTTGAAGCTATGGTCTTAAATTTGATTTGCATGTGTGAAACATTGGTGCGACTGTACGAATATTTGGACGATTTATGAATTTTTGGCCTTATTATCCGCACTTTCCTTACTTCATATAATGTTATGTCATATAATTTGAATGATATTTACCATAGTTGCTCTGAGATAGTTAGGTACAAAAGTATATCTCAAAAAAAATTTCTTTTATCAAAAATTAAATAATGTTAATATTTTTCAGTGATTATATTTTTAAACCTCTTGTTTTTTTTTTTTTTAATTTCCGCGCGCTTATGTTGTAGCAATATACAATATTGTTGAAAAAGCGTTGTAAGAACGTTGTAAAATTATGTTTATAAATTATATTTAAAAAACGGCGTGGTGAATAATTTTTATATCTTGTTAAATATGGTTTGTAACTTTGTATTTTATAACATATTAAATTTTTATCGAATTCCTTTGATACGTTTTCATTTTATTAAAAAAAAAGTTTTCTAATAAGAGCCCTTGTTAAAATTACAAAACTTGGAAATCGTTTTTCTGGGGTGGTCAATTTTTTTTCGGTAAGGGCTCGTATTATTGGTATTGAATTAAATAAATTTCTAGAGAAGTTTCGTTAAATTCCTTTGAAAACATCGTTTTGTCGACCAACTACCTAAAATAATTTTTTTTGTTAATTTTAATTATTTTAAATTATCCAGAATTGCAAAAATAATATAATTACAAGCCCTCTGGCAACAAACTTTACCATCAAGACTAAAAGTCACATTTTAATCCTTTGGTATAGTCCCTACAATATACTATATGCTGATTTTTCAGTAAATAGAATCTTGTTAAAATTTGCGTATTTATATCACTTATTTACTTCAACAGTATTATGATTTATAATAATCAATTTGATCACTTCTACGGAAACTAGTTCACTTCTAGCGAACGTTATCTCAACTTCATGTAATTTACATTATTTTATACTCAATTATCTCAGAAAGTGTTAAAAACATAGCAAAAGTTAATAGAAGTTTTTTTTAGATAACTTTATGATTTTCAGTTTTGTTAATAATAATTTTCTTAATTTTTGCCTACGACTATTAGTGCTCGAGAAAATCAAGAGCAAAAAATGAGAACGTGAGCATATTTTCCAAGATGGTGATACCTTTGGTATATTCACTATTATAGGTACCAACAAACAATTGTGCCAAATTTTAAACTTTACTTGCGCTGAATAACTTCTTCAGTGTTAAATATCTTCAAGTATTTTTTTTTATTATAGAACGCGAACGTTTTTAAAAACACTAGTGTCAGTCTTTCATATTAGGAAGCTCGTAAAGAATAAAAATATTTATAAGTACCTAAAACGATTTAAATATTTTCGTTTTCTAAGTGCTAAAATGTAACTTTAATATGTATTAATTATGAAACACACATTAGAGATTTCTCTTTTTAGATACATAATCATAGAGAAATACCTGTAGGTATATATTGTAGTAATAATTACATGTACAGACAATAGCTAATAACAACATTTCGTGATTTCTTTTAAAAACAAAAAGTTATAATACTGTGAAACGTGCCGATCGCAGATTTAAATGTTGAATAAAGTATCACACGAGAATATACGGATGCATTTCATTCGAACACCCACAGGTACCGAGTGTAAATTTAATGTAAATTCTAGAAATATGTATGTGTGGTTATTTGGAAACAGACACAATGGTTCATGTAGGTAGAAAATTAAATTGTTTCAGTGAGTTAGTATGTTGTTTGTCACAGATATCGTTCGGATTTTAAAAATAATAATCTAGTCGGACAACAAACAGAAAAAAATTAAGAGAATTAAAGGTTCTAGCCGTACTTCCATGATGAAACTGTCCCCCAATAGCCAGGGCCGTGGAGAGAAATCAAAGGCCCCAGGGGCAAATTATCCCGGGCCCCTCGTCAAAGATTAAACTTACTTCTGACATCCAACCTTGTCCTTTAAAATCTATGTAACAAAAATATATAAAAGATACTAACTGGCGCCGCAAAGGTTATTCTGCCCTTTCCAGTAGAGTGGTGCAAACTTCCCAATAGTTTAGGAGCTATCGCCATAATTCCAAATTTCTTTTTCTTCCAATAACTCCTTACTGATAAGAATTTTCATCTGCAAATTCCAATACCAACTTTTTATGTAGAATTTGAATATTTTCTTAGAATTTTTCAGTAACTATCTATTTTTGAAGTATGACCCCGAACCATGTTTTTCTTACGAGACGTGAAATAGATTTTCGCACAGTTAATGAAATTTTTTTCTCCTCTTTCTATTGATATATAATATGGTATGTCTATCTTGAAAAATAATCTCGAAAAATGTAATATTTTTTAAATTTAGGTTGGGAAATGAATAAATTACGTTAAGTCTTAGTTCTAATGTCAGACAATAATTTACTATAAAATAGTCGGGCAAAATATTTTCTTCGAGTTTTTCTATAACTACTCATTTTTGAGTTATAACCCCGAACTTTTGTTTTCTTATAGAATGTAAAGTAGGTTTTAGCATAATTAAATGGTTTTATTTTTTCCGTTCTATCGATATAAATGTATTTTGCACCATCGAAAAGAGGGGCAAAAATCACATAAAGAAGGTTTTGATTCCGAGAAAAAATAATTTTTGTAATTGAAAATTCTCTATGCGCAGAATGCTATGATAAGAGTATTTTTCTAAATTCATTGTTATGAATTGATTATTATGAATTTATATTCTTAGAAATATAAACAAAGACGAAAAATATACAGGCGTTTATAATATGTTTATTTGCGGAGTTAGCACAGGATATATATTATCTTTTTTCTTATCTTTTTATTAAATGAAAAAAAAGGTAAGATAACTAAAATAAATTTCTTTTTTCAAAATATGCTTCGTTCAGTGCATCATTAGTAGGTTTTTCGGTATTATGAACCTATACGATCATTTAAACTTACAGAATTAAATTTATATAGAATACTTGGTGGCATTGTAATAATTCTAAAAATATAAATAATAATAAGGAATTTAAAAAGTTATTTTTTACTTTATTTTGAAATAATATCTATTGCTTTTAATTTAAATACACCTAATTTTGTTTTTACATGAGCTTGTCTTACATAAATTTGTTTTAGCACGATTTAAAGAAAGAAATTTTGTTCTCTTTTTACAAGATTTAATTCGATTTTATACTAACTATCTAAAAATAAAAACAGAAATTTGTTATATTTCTTGAACTGGCTGGATTTCAAAACAAAAAAGCACGTTTTATTTTGATTTTGTTTTAAATAACTGAAAATCAGAGGTGACATTCTTTTCAGTGCTTAACAATTCATAGAACTTCTATGAATGTTTAGATTTCATAATCAACTGAAAAAGTTTTCTGATAAGAAATTAGAAAAATTTAACTGATAGAACTTTTATTTAGATGTGCTTTTGTTGCATAGTGGCTTTTATAATTTTACAAATGAGAAACTCCTTTTAAAATAAGTGACTTTTTCATATAAATTTTGCTGAAATGTAATATAATAACTTGTAATTAATATTTTTGTGTTTTGTTAATTAGAAATCAGAAACATTTTTTAGTTGCTTTTATAAAATAATGTACCTAACATAATTGCAGTAAAAAAAAAAAAATTGTGGTTCTAGTGAGTTCTTTTGTTTTTTGTGTTTTTCAAATCAATTATTTTTCTGTTTAGTGTTTTTAAGCTATTTTTTGTTTTATTTTTTGTCTTTTTTTTCAAGCAAAACGTACCTTATCTACTAAATTACTAATTTTCCAGTGTTTGTGGAATAAAATGTCCAAGCGTAATTATAAAAATGGTAAGACTAATGAAATTTTTATTTAATCTACGATTTTTTCCATAAATCTTTTTTTTTCGTAAACCAATCTATCATGTGAAAACAGAATTAGATGTATGTATGAAAAAAATCTACTTACAAGGTTTTGTACTTTTAACGTTGCGATATTTACTGGCTAAAAATCTATTTATATGAGTTAAAATTAGGTAAAAATAAGACCGATTTGGACGGCTCGGGCCCCCTTTGAATTCCCGGGCCCCGGGGCTACAGCCCGGCTGTCCCCCCTCTCGTCGGGCCTGCCAATAGCAACTCATATTAGTGACTATAGTAATGGAATGGTGAGGCTATAAGTAATTGATTTGGCCGGGAAGATGGTAGATATCTTCCCGGCCAAAACCAAGCAGCTACAAAGACAACTAAAATAATAATAAAAAATTACTGCTTTCTTCAAAAATTGTTTTCTCGGTATCTACTTAACATAAAAAAATAATTCCAAATCCACATGAAGGCAGACTCTTGAAAATATTAGACATATTTATTAACATCCCAGTCTTGATTATTAATTGTAATAACAAGGATAAAATCCGATCCAATGTTATTCTCATAGGGCTCCTATTGAGATATCACCTCAGAAAAAATACAGTAACTGGGTGTTAATCTACTTTATTACCATATAAAGTTTTATTTAAATTCAAAGGATGCAACATAATAAAAAAAAAGATTATTTATCACCCATAGCCTGCCACATAACAGTCCCACCATTCTTGTGTGAAAAAACAAGAAAAGTCTAAAAAATATTTCCGGCCGGTATTCTACCTCCAGTGCGGCCAATCGACCTGATTTTTTGTATATTAGAGTTTCTATTCAAAAGTATTCATTTTTTGTCAAAATCGATCATATATGAAAATTAGGCATTTTTCCTGTACTCTTCTTATATGGTAATGTTCTTTATTGTGTATTAAAATGAGGTAATTAAACTATATACAAATATAGTTTAAAAGCATTATTGGGCAAATTTTTTGTACACCTTGTACTTGTAAATTTTACTCCTATATTATAGCAAGTTTTATTGAAGTAGCACTACATACAATCTCCAGTAATGTTCTAACAATGGCTCGCAGACATAAGTGCACACACTCATTGTAATTTTATATTTGCGTCGAATATTCGATGTCTGCTTTGTTATTTATCTATGGATATATGTATATAGGTATGTACTTGGTTTAGAAACTTATTATAGTTGTTACATTAAATTAAAGTATTAGATAAAAATAACACGATAATTTTTGGAGTATTTTTGAAATGAAAACTTTTTTAGCAAGGGCAATTCCGTTTGAGAATGTAACAAAATCTGCGATGGTTGAAAGTGAGCGATGCGGGTGGCCTTTTCGAGCCACTTCAGCTATTCTCAGATGCAGATAGATAGCCAGGCATTATGGAGATAGGAATGCTAAGTTCCTCCTAATATTTTTAAACGGTTTATACAGCAGAGCCGTAGGACAGTCGAGTGTAGGTATGTGTATGCTTATCGGCGAACTGTTTTGTTTTTAAGTCCAATTTTTTTGTTTTATTTTAAGGGAAATCTTTTTAGCGGGCGAAAATCCGTGAAATTTGTGATTCTTAGGATAATAAATCTTTTAAAATAGGAGTATAAATAGGAGTAAAATAGAAAAAATAAACGTCTTTTTACTAATCAACTCTACTTTTCGGGAAAACTACAGGGGGGAGAGCGATAAAAAGAAAATGTTAGGAACACAAACTGGATCAATCTGACTCTATATGTAACTATCATATTTACATTCAATTTAAAGTCTTAAATACGCATATTTTAATTATTATTTCCTAAAATATAAAAATTTTTTCGGAAACAAACACGTTGTTGACAATGTTGTGACATAAATTATGATCCAATTTGTATGTAATCATTGTTTTAAAAACAGTTATTAATTAAAAAATCGCAAACATAATATCCGTCCGTCCGTCAGAACCTAACCAACTCCCAAAACATAAATATTAGACCCTTTTTACCAATTTGTTTTTTAAATGACAGCTTTTTTATAATTGCACATTTATTTGATATAGTGAGAATACGAATATATGTGTAGTAAGGTTATATAATGGAAGTAAATACATACATTACTGGCTCATGTAAAAGTTGACTTTTCAAACATAAACAAAATTTATACTCTGAAGATCATACTCATTGAAGTCATTGTCAGTCAAACGAAAATTTTTAGAAGTTCTTTATTTCAAACGGATCTTTTAGTTTTAACACTGCATACACTGCAAAGAATAATTTACCGAAAGATTGTAAATATTGTTAATAACGTTTTTACAAAAAATAAGCGTTTGTGCAGCAGAGGTTTATTATTGATATTATTCAAAAGTTATACCGAAAAATTACATTTAAATTAGGGTTAGTTGGGGATAACTAGATATACAATTTAACTCTTTTTAAAATTAATCCCTTATGGTTAGGACCCCTGATAGAATTTTTTTTATGATTTTGATATATTTTAGCAATCTAACTTTTGTCATTGTTCTAGTGCCACTTTCTTAAGCATTAATCTTTTATTGTTAACACAGTAACGTTTTATTTACCCAAAGTGTTACGCTATTCCCAAATTCCCCATAGGTTGGTAGAAATTGGGTATAATATGAGCAATACATTTAAAACTTACTTTAGGGCCATTGTATAACCAAATTCATTCGTTCATATGCAACTGCAAATAATATAGAAAAAATGCTAAGCTGTTATACAAAATAATTGTTATTGAAAACGTAGGAATTTTAACAAAAAATATAAAATTCAACTAGCAACACATGTTACGGGGGACCACTAGTGTGACATATTGAAAAAATTTGAAAAATTTTTTTTGCATGTTTTGATAGCCCATACCTTTAAAAATAACATACTAAAATTTCAAGTGCGTATCTCAAATAGTTTTTGAGTTACAGCCATCTGAAGAGCGAATTCTGAGTTTCATTTTTAACTTTGAGGTATTGAGAAATCTATGAAGGTTAATAGTTCGGGAGTTTTTGAACATGGCTACCAGTCACATGTTGTGGAGTAGCTAGACACTGGCACATTTAAACGATTCAGCTAGTTTTACTATGATCGTTGCAGTGAGTACATCATAAACAATTTTAGTAAAAATTCTCAGTGATTAAAACTAAAAGGTAAGATAAAGAAAAACTACAATTTTTTAAATTTGCTGCAGTTATAAGTCGAAGACAAATCTTCCTATCGAGTTGGTTCTTATTGAAGCTTCTTTTATATATGTTTCTTCGTACCATGAGCCTCCAGTTTTCCGATCGAATAAAAAATTAAACTTTTGCAGGCCAAAAGTTATCAAATTTTCGAGCAAAATTTGGAACTTTTTTTTAAAAACTCCGCCATTTTGTTAAATTTCAACTTCTTGTCGGGCCTGCCAATAGCACTTTTATAACGAGCAAACTAGGACAATGTAATTTGGACTGGTAGGTTGAGTATATGCGAATCTCGCGGCTAACTATGTTAGTAAAGGATTTCTACAATTTCCATCCGTAATTCCATATGTATGTGAATGTGGGCATAGTTTTTCTAAAAAGACTGCTACGAACGCATGCCTTCCAAGTCCAACCTTATCCTCACTTTCTTCATTATACGTCCCGTTATTATTATTACTACTAAAATTACGAAAGAATGCCAACATAAAGGTTTAGTTAAAACGCTCTTTTAAAATTAAAAAGCCTGTTGATATTCATCAAACAGCCTAGAATGTTCATGGATAAATCTAAAAGTAATACAATGATGCGATCTAGGTTATGATAATTCGGCAGAATATTTTGCATAATGGTAAAGTGAGTCATTCTTTGAAACATTACATTTTTCAGATTTTGTGTCATATAAAATATTCGCCATTTAGGAATAGAAAATTCTAACTTCAAACGCAATTGAGCTCATTTGTTGAGTCAAAATCAGTTAATAGTAAATTTGATAATTTGAGCAAAGTAGCAACAGAACTATACAATTTTTTATTTATCTTTCTATTTGAAATCAAAACTAAGTTTCAAATTTTCAGTATTACCTACTTGAAATATCCAAACAATATTATTATTTATCGAACTGCTTGGAAATAGCCTGCTGAATGTATCTTAAAAATTTATGAAAAAGGAAATAATTATGAAACTTGTTCTATCACAAGTGACCGATACGGTACTGACTTATACAATATACTGATTTACTCTGTTGTACACGTATATTTGCTAGTCAGGCGCTTGTTAAAACTCAATAATGAATGGAGACGGAATCACATTCATTTTCATATTTCTCTGATATTTCTGTATCGAGTTCGTCGGTCGCTACTGCTCTATACATGCTCAAAGTATATAGGTGGTGGATATTGATGATAATTGTGGATCCGTTTATATCCTTGTTGACTAGTCGAGTTATAGTTACGTTTACTATAGGTAGATATCTGCTACACCGGCCGTAACACATCACCTACATACCTATCTTGGTGTCATTAATAATAACTCATTCATCGGACGGCACGACACGGCACAGAACGGAACTTTAGACGGCAGTAATGAGTTCAAAAGCAAATAAAATAGCGAATCGAACAGATAGATATATGATGATGACAAGTTACACCAATTAAAAAGCAAACAATTTTCACTAATAACATAGAGAGCCGGTGATACTTCAACTTGCTAGTGCAGTATATTGGTTTGGTATATGGAAAAAATATTTAATTGAAATATGTAGTATAGTATCAATAGCGTAAATATAAATTTTTAGCAACTATAAAACTTACTGAGCATTTCATATTACATCTACGACCATGATGAAAAAACATTTGGTAGTGAAACAAGAAAAATATGGAGTTTTATGTTATGTTATAAAAGTAGCATTTTTCGTGGTAGCGCAGTTTTTATTTAAGCTACTTTGTTACTGAGTGCGACAACACATCGGAATTTCATAATCACTCAAGATAGGTAGGGGAGAGCCGGCCAAAGTTACCGGTAGGCCATATTTTGTTGTTCGGCGCTGCTATCTTACAACAATCAGGTCAGCTACATCATTAGAATGCCATTAGTATTCTAGTGAAGTGTGGAGACCAGTACATTGTTAAAACTGAACATAACAAAATAATTGAATTTTACTACATCTGATCTATATTTTACTACATCTGATATATATATATATATATATATATATATATATATATATATATATATATATATATATATATATATTCCCGCTACCTTTTAATATGTGTAGCGTCCCCCTATGGAAGTTAAGAGCTTAAATTTGGTAAGTGGGGCTCATTCCGATGCACAACAATACTATCAAAATGGGGCCAAATTTTGGGCAAATTTTGGATCCGACGCAACCTTTAAGGGGTGGTGGGGGGTAACAAAACAATAAAACTTTTCCAAATCGGTTGGAAATAGTGTTTCGGTCAATTATCTACAACATATCCAAAATACAGCTTCCTAGGATGGTTTGGAGGGAGTCGAGGGGGAAAAAACGATTTTGGCTGGATCTAACCCGCCCCCAGCCTCCCAGAATTAACGTAGAGTGTTGAAATTTGGTGTGTTGATAGAGTTCATACCTAGGTTGGAGCTTTTTGGATGTTTTAATATTTTATCCCCACCCCCCTCATTTTTAAGCTACAATTTCATGCTTTTTCGACGTTTTCGAAGTTTTTACCACTCGCACAGGTCACCCAAATAAACCTAAAGGGCTGAAATTTTGTATTCGGATTGAGTTAGTATCAAGGGGGTGCCTTTTGGGGGTCTCGATTTTTAACCCCTACCCCCACTATTTTTATACCAAAAAGAACATGATTTTTCTTGTTTTTTAACAGTTTCGTTCGGGTCAAAATCTCCCCAAATAAACCTAGAGGGCTGAAATATGTGTACAGGTTAAGTTAATAGCCCGCCACTGCTTTTTGGAGGTTTCAACTTTTAACCCTTACCCCTACGATGTTTATTCCAATATTTCCTTGATTTTTTTGCCTTTTTTCTAACACGCCTAGAAACTTTCTGAGTAAACGTAGAGCGCTGAAATTTTGTACATATATTGAGTTGGTATCCAGTTAGTGCCTTTTAGGGATCCCACATTACTTTTCCCCCCACTTATAGTCTTACCTTACGTTTTTAAGTAATTTAAAAATGTTATTAAAGTTAATGTTTATTTACAAAGTATTAATTTTGGATTTTTATTTATAAAATAGAAATCTTGGATTTTTTTGGAAAGAAAAAATACCTTCATAAAGGCCTTCCAGTTTACTATTTAAGGTCATTTCTTAATATTTAGAAATAAAACACAAAGGCAATTGGCGGATAAGCATGGGTAGGAGTGCCCTCGTACGAATTGTGTTGGCTTTTTTCCTGCTAATTGCTATCGGTTCAGCCCTTAAAAAAATAACCCCATCTTTTAAAGCTCCGATCAGCCGGACACTCATCATCAGTTTTAAAACCACCAAAATGACAAATCGCTTGTAGACTTTCAATCACATTTCACTTGTAGACATTCCGAAGATGAAGGGAAAAATTCTACTTCCGTGATGGGGCCCCGCTGCTCACGGTGTTTTTATTAATATCAGCTAATGTTTATTAATTATTTTTATAAAGAAAAGTATAATTTTAGGTGTAGTTTCATGTGCCACATACATTCCTAGTTCTAGTTCTTTTCCTTTCAGAGGCGTGTCTCTGCAATGGCGTCAATGCGGGCAAAGTGGCCAAAATATATGAACATTGCCATTAAAGAGAACTGTGAATCTACGAATAAGTTACTTTTACATTTTAAATTTCAAATAGCTCTACCAAGATCCTATCATCTCTATTTACTATAGTTTTACCCACTTCGTTTTTTAATTTTTATTTTTACTTTGTTTAGGGAAAATCTTGAATCTTTTTCGTGTTGAAATATTTACTAACATTATAAATAAACAATACTTCAAGTTAATAAATAAGTTTTGTTACTCACACAGTCTTTTTCAGTCTTATGCTGTCAATTTTTCAGTCTTATGCTGTCAATGCTGTCTTAAAAAAATATATATAAAAATTAATAGGGCCCAAATTAAATATTTTCAGTTATAATATTGCAAACTACATTAAAGCTGCAATTTACTGTCAAAATTTCAATTAATTTGTTTGATTTTAGTCACTGAAATAGTCCAAATTCCCTTAGAGTGGTCACTTTGCCCACCCTTCCCCTACATCAGTCTAATATTATTTGTTAGAGAGGTAGTCCAGATACATGTTATTATCATATACCACAGACCAAAAAAAATATATAATATATTACTAGCTATACCCGCGACGTCGTTCACGGATAAAATCAGTATATAAGTATAATAATTATGAAGTATTTGCATAGAACAATAGTTTTGCGTAATGCATGCAGCACATGCTCAAAATAGTCTATTTTCCCGTCGGAATGAGACATTTTCCCGGACTAAAAAGTATGTTAAATGTTGACCCGGGTAATAGATTATTGCCACACTAAATTTCATAAAAATCCGTTCAATAGTTTTCGCGTAACGTATGCACATGCTCAAAATTGTTTTTTCTATTTTCCCGTGCGAATGAGACATTTTCCTGAAGTACAAAGTACCTTAAATGTTGACCCAGTAAGAGGTTATTACCATACTAAATTTCATAAAAATACGTTCAATAGTTTTTACGTAATGTGTGCACATTCTCAAAATGGTTTTTCTATTTTCCCGTGGAAATGAGAGATTTTCCCGGAGTAAAAAGTACCTTAAATATTGACCCAGGTAATAGGTTATCACCACACCAAATTTCGTTAAAATCCGTTGAATAGTTTTAGCGTGATCCGTTAACAGACAGACAGACAGACAAAAATTTAAAAAATCGCTGTTTTGACATCTACGTCGATAACTATTTACAGTACCAGTACAATTTTCAAAAAATATTCCATGTATAGAAACGGTCTCGTTACAGTTTTATTATATGTATAAATATTCTAAATCTAAAGGCTTATTGTATCAATGTATAAATGAAGCACCCAGATACGACAAAAATACGACCTAATAGTATTCTGGGCATAACTCTAAAATATTGGGGCACTTTATGGTTATCATAAAATTTTTGAAAATTGTCCCTTTTAACAGCAGGAAACTTTTTGAAAAACGAGAAAAGGGTCTTTTATGACGGTTCTGTGTTTAACATTTACGTGGGTACTTAAACACATTCTGCTCGTATAGGTACCAGGTGTTACAAGTTATTCATTCACTAAAAAAATCAAATCTTTATATTCTTTGTGTTTAATCAATTTTTTAATTTTATGATTATAACTAAGTATTCTAAACTACCTATTTCAAGTAATTCAAAATAAGATGTGTGTATGTTTTAAGGAAAAATTTAGAGAAATATATAATAGTTGTTACAATATTAACAAATATGCTTACCTAATTGTTATCTTTTATGATTGTAGTAGAATGTACTAGGTATAACAAGTTATTTATTCAGTAAAATAATTTGAATTGCAATTACAATATAACTTCATCATATAATTTAATTTTTTTTTTAAACTAAAATTAAAATTTATTCATATAAAAATTATGCCGTCATTTAATACATTATTTTAAGTTAGTATTTAAATTATTTTTAAGTAGCTACTGTTGCATTCACAAAAGGATTGATAATATTTTATTACTGCTCCAAAAGTGGAAACTTCAACTTTTGTACTTACAAATGGTGTCTATGTAGCACAAATTTCGCGTAAAATGGGTATTGTAAGTAGGGATGTTATGAATAACCATAACAGTAACCGAAACTACCGGATATCCGAAATAATTATACATCCGAAACCGAAACCGTGTTCGAAAATAAAAGTTTCGGATTTGTTCCGGATAATAACAGACAAATGCCGTTGGAAAACTGAGTTTAAATCGAAGCAAGTTTTTGTTGCATATATTTCTGTCGATAGTTTTTGTTCCAGTGACGTTAATTCGTTTCTGACGTTCACATTTTGGGTTATGTTTTTACATATCCGTAACCGAAACTGAAACCGAAAAAAATGTTTTTAAATATCCGTATCCGTATCCATATCCGAAATTTCATATCCATAACATCCCTAATTGTAATTTAATTGTTATTAACAGGTAATGGTAAATAGAAAATATTACACAAAATAAAAAATAATTATATAAGTAGGTAATAGGGTTAAAATCTTCCCTGCTTTCGTGACGCATTTTATATTATTTTGTCAAACTGTTTTATAAGACGTATTCAGGTCAATAATAAATTCGTTAATATTTTAATTAAATCAAGTACTTGAAATATTTAATTAAATAAAATACTTACAATAGTTTACAATGCTTAGTTATAATCGTATCAGTAAAAAATTGACTAAACATAAAGACTAGAAATATTTTATTTTTTTTAATGAATGAATAGCTTGTAACACCTGGTACATATACGAACATAATAATGATAATATATAAGTACACATGTCAATAAAACCATCATAAATGACCTTTTTTTCGTTTTTAAAAATTTTTCAAAGATTTTTTGATAGCCATAAAGTGCCCCAATATTCTAGGGTAAAGCCGTATTCTGTAATATAGTAATTAATGCAATAACCGGTGGTATCCGTAGTAAGCACAGAAGAGTAAAACCAAATTAAAATCAAAAAAGTGTAGATCGCCTGGAGTCATTTGTTGGTCTGTCACAGCTTAGGTGATTCAGTCGTGCACACCAATTTTAGCGGAGCAGACATCGTGAACATTGATTGTTGGTCATTGTTTATCAACCATTTGCAACAATGTAATACAAACATACCTACGTAGGCCTCGAATACGTACATATTATTATGTACCTACGTATACCAGACACACCACACCCGCCACAGATTTAGTGTGACGTATGACACACACACACAGGCATAGATCTCGTGTACATAGATACGAGATTTATGTAGTAGCATCTTGTGCGTTTAGGGTGGAAGAGAAATTTTACGTCATCTTTCTGCCACAGTGATCTCTATGCCATATAGATAGTTAGTTCGTTTCTGCTTTTCTTGGGTACCAACGTTTTCAAATAATTATTGTCAAAATATAATATTGATAAAACAATTTATCTTTTTTGAGAAGAAACAACAAAATTTTGAAACAAAAAAGTGGTATTCGCTTTATTTTCAAAATACGTACATACACAAATTCTGTCCTGCAATAATTACAGTCCTATTTGCTAAAAAAATGGAGTATAGATTATATTCCTTAAATTTTACTTGTCTCGTCCTGTTACTTGCCTCAAGGTAAGTGCCTATAAACTGACTTTGAGCTCCGTCTAGTTATATAATATAATAGTATTCATTGGTCTGTGTCCTATACCCATTCTTCTTATGACAGCTTACGACGGGCAAGCCATTTCCATAGTTACAATAGTAAAATAACCTATAATACCCATAACAAATACACAAAAATACTGTAACCCTAGGTCTATACTGGCCATCATTTATTGAAAGCAATATTGAATTGGAACATAATTGCTAATGTAGGCGAGTACATTGAAAGAATTTTCAATATTGCCTCCTAGATGGATACAAAAATTGCTTTCCGTCTCTGTAGCAATTTTTATTTCAACAATTTTGACGTTACAATACCCAATATGGCGGAAATTGACAAAAGAAGAATATATCTCTTCGTCACATGGATTACATGTATGTGTATCCGCCGTACCAACGACCACAACAGATACAACATAACCAAAAACAATCCTCTAATAATTCAGCCTTAATTCAACCCTTCTTAACTTTGTCATTTTATTTATAGCATTCAAGTGTTCACTAGCTGACATTTTCAATAAATAAAATTGAAAGCAATCAAATACTCAAACAAAAAAAAAAAATTGAAAAGTAAGTTGAACTATGTTTCAATCTTGCTTTCAATAAATAATTGCTAGTGTAGACCTAATGTAAATTTCATATATTTTATCAATGACATTCAACTAGATAAAAAAAAATAATTTAAAAATAGAAAGCAGACTTAAAATATTAAAGTATGTAAACTTTCGCAAACCCACATTCATCAAGACGAAGTTAATTCTTTTCTGTTTCCGAAAGAATACGTTTATAAATACCGTTCCAATTATTTATTAATTCCATATACCGTTCCATTTTTTATTAATTTTTCTATTATTTTTCGTTTTTCAAAATTTTTGAGTAGGCACGGGCCTATTCGACCGGTCTACTAAACTTGGCACTGTATTTAATTGAGCTATTGTGTTTTCCATTTTTTTTTTTTTTTAAATTAATTCTTTGTTGTAATGTATCATAAAAATCAGAAGAGAGTTGATAAACATATTTTGCGTTATTCATAGACGATTTAAGATAAATCTAAGATCAATCTTAGCTAAGATAAAACTTAACTTATTCATAGACGACTTTAGGTCGGTTTTAACGCTAAGTTCAATCTTATCTCTTACTTAAATTTAAAATAAGCAAATGGTCGACTTAAGTCCATCTTAAATATATTTTTACATGGAATTTTTTGACATTTGAACATTTTATCAAATTTGAAAGAACTTTTTCGAATAAAAATATAAAATATACGTAATTAAATATCTATATTAAGTATTGACGTAATAAATATTTTAAATGTAAGTAAATTAAAAGAAAAATTGAATCAAATTAACTTAGTTTTATAAGTAATTCAACCTCTAAATATTTTCAGGTGCAAAAAAGTTTTCATGTATGACGAAAATATCGATTTGCAGCATGTATTTGACGAAAAACTTACAATTTTATAGATAACTAATTAAAAGATATGTGCAAAAACAGAAAAACTAAGGAATTATTACGTACTTCTGTGTGCTTCTGTGATAGAATATTTTGACTTTCTACTTACATTTTTTGTGTAACAGACGTATTTTTTTTAATGTAAATTATAAACAAAACGGTAGTTTAACATAATATTTTACAATACTTTAGTTAATCTTAATTTATTATTACATTTTTTTTAGTTGTTTTTCATACTGAAATGTTAAAAATTATCGGAAGCACACTGGAATTATTTAATGTTTTAGGCCTTTAAGTACCGCAGTTTATGTTTAAAATTATAAAAATCTAAATCATTGACAAAGTTTATATCTATTTTATACTTCTTTTGTAACAATTTTTAATAAATCAACAAATATTTTAGTATATAATTTATATTTTATTGTAACTTTATAAGTCACTCAGATTACATAAAACTGATGATATAAAAAACAGAACAAATATAATACAATTATGTCTGTTTACACACATTACATGTTTTAAAGACAATTCACATTTTTAAAAAAAATAATATTAAAATAATCACATGATACCACCTATTTTATGAAATTTTAAATTTAATAGCGACCACGTCTTTACGTTCTGCATTTTAAACAAACAAACTATACTTAGGTACTATACTACGTACTGACATATTCTAAAACAGTTTAAAATAATATTTACAACAAAGAAATTTAAATTTCCAATAAACAAATTTTTCCGTTAATATTGTTATTTATTATAAATTAAATTAAAATACATAACTATGTATACTTTTGTATTATTTTATTAATTACGGCAAAAATATTAAAAATTTTAATTATTTACTGATAGAATTTTCATTAATTTAAATATTTCGCGCTACTACTATTCAAATATTTTTCGTTTCTCTGATTGCTTTCAATTGGTGAATAATTGTAAAGCTTGTATACACCTCACAATGTATCATTATAACTAACTTCAAGCTTGTTTCTACTAGGACAATTTTAAAATCTGTCTATGAATTGTAATGTTAAGTTAAATCTTAGTGTTAACTTTGCTAAGTTCAATCTAAGAATTATCTTAAATTCTCTCTATGAATAGCGCTCATTATTTTTTGCACGATCGTGTATTTTCATGCATTTACCGATGCTGTTGACAATGGTGGTAAGTTACATTTCCCGAACGTTTGTTTATATCCATGGAAACCAAAAAATAACAGTGCGGTAAGTAAAATAGATGCGTGCTAAGTGAATAGGAGTGTGGTAAGTTAAATTAGCTCAAAAATGTATTTATTTATTTATATTGAAATTAAAAGTACAATTTGAACAATTAGGAAAATAAATCGATTAATATGAAAATTTTCACTAGTTTGCACATTATATTATTATTATTATTATTATTATTATTATTATTATTATTATTGTTGGCATTAATCTTCTTATTTTATTGACATTTCAAAAGGTCGTTCAATCATTAAAATTTTCTGTGGTTTTCATAATCTTCCTTTCACTTTACGAGAATAAATTTGCAACCAAAAATAAAATGCTTCATCAATTTCATTATTCTCACTAATATTATAGTTTAATAAACTATTTTCCTCAATTTTTTTAAGAGAAAATTCAAAAAAATATTCACGCCAGTGAAATATTGACACTTAATTTTTTATTTACAAATATAGTTGTCAATTGTCACTTCAAAGGTTCGTATTATTTGTTATGAATATTTATAATATTTATTCATGGCGTTCTATGTCACATAGAAATATAAATTTCACCTTTGTTATCCGAATTTTATTTTTTATTTAACATATTTTTATTCGTTAATTATTCTAAATCGATCGTGCAAAAAATATTATACAATACACGATGCGTTAAGTGCATTTACTGATCTCGAAAATTGCAAAAACTCGACCCTGCGGGTCTCGTTTTCGCAACATTTTCTCGATCAGTAAAAGCAACTTACCGAACTTATATTGTAAAATACTACTATCACCAGCACAGCATTGCTGTTGCAGCCACTTACCAGCAATAAGCATAGTAATAGATGTATTGCCGGTTGAAATATATTTTCAGATTTCGCTCCTTTTCACGAAAATTTTCTTTTATAAACTCCGGTTGCGAAAACTGTTATTAGTTTTTTTATATGTTGTATGTAACATATTTTCATTTTTTACTCAAATTTTTTATATGCAAGAGATTTTTTTGTAATTTATTATAAAATTACGATGAAACGGTTACTGAAAATAGAAATAAAAATTTCAAAACGTTTTAAGGAAAATAAATTTTTTAGCTAAACCACAATTAGATTCAAAGAGCTCTCTCTACCAACTAAATATTATTATTTTCGAAGAAATTTGTAAAAGAAAATGTGATAATAATTTTATATCGTCGTAAAAAAAGGCTTTTTGTTTTTAAATAAAAGAAAAATTAAATATCCTTGTATCAAGGAAGAAGTGGAGACGAATTGAATTATTGGTTTCACTTTTAGAAGATAATAAACTTTTTTCTGCCGCTGATTCCATTTCTCGATATGTTACTGCTGTCAAAACTTCTATTATTGGTCAACGTAAATTAGAACCTTATTACAAAATCAATAAAATATATAGTTTCTACTTCCAACTGTGAAATGTAACATTGTCTTACTTTACGTTTTTAGCGGATTGTTATACTATTCGTTCGCGTATAATTTAGAAAGTTTTTATAGAGACAGACACACAAGACTATAACAAGTTTTGAACTGATATAGTTTTCATTTTTGAAGCTCACCTTATTCCTATAACAACCCATATTTGCTGGAATTCACGACAGAACTATTACAAAAGGATTACAAAAGGAACCAAATACACTACACTTGTAGTACAAAACTCTAAAAATAAAACTTTAAAATACGGGAATTTCATATTAGTGAGTTGCAACCCTCTTACTAATAACCACGTGGGAATTTGAAGAAGCACTCATAAATTGCCTGATATTAGAACTATAAAAGATAATAGAAATTATTGAAAAAGGCGAAGAACCTTCCCTTGCAAGATATGTAAAACTAAATCCTGATGAAAATCTCTTTTATTCATCCCAGTACTTTTTTTCTTTAAATATATTTTTTTAATTGCTTCTTGTAATAGCTCTAAACATTTTAATAATAATAATAATAATACATTTTTAACCACTAATATTTTTATCTTTAGGAATTTATTGGTATAAAAAGAAATACGAGTCTGAATCTAAAGTATATTTTATTTAGATATGTTGGGACTGCTAAAATGGTAGTTATAATTGGAGGGCTCAGTGTAATAGTGGTCCAGATAAATTTTTTTCAATTTTGAGCTGACAGTGGCATTTGATAGCTAAAATCATATACTTTTTAGTGCTGCATTGAACCAAGTCTTTAGTTCGATAGTTTCTTGTCGAAAAGCAATAGTTCACTTTTGCACTGACAAAACATGTATTTCTTTCAGTGCACAAGTTAACTAAGTCCATTCTTATTGCTTGTGTGCTATTGTTTAATGTTCATTTACGCTATTTATAGTTTACGTAAACTAATATCATTATTTTTCATGTAATTTATATCAAAATTTTATATTTAATACCAGCTTAAAATACTTTAATAATGACAATTTATGAAGACTATTTGAAATACAGTACTTGTTACAGTCAAGTTTCCTATAACGCTGTATCCTGATAACACGAATTCCATATAACAAGACAAGTTTTCGAACAAGTATTTCAACAACTCAAATGACTTTAACGATGTGTTAAACTTCCGAAGTGCTCTTGAAGTCGGTCTATCATAAAATGTACCTGATTTTTATTATGCTTGTGTGCTGGTTTATAAATAACACTTTCCGTTATCGAAAACTTTAATCGTAGATATTTCCTAAATCGTGTATCGTAGCGAAAAAATAACGAAATTTTTGAAGGCTTAAGTATTCCAAATATAGTGACTGTTAAAACCTACTTTTCGTTATCTAAAATTATCGATATCAAATTACTTATCATAAATTGGTTATAACTGGTTAATTTAGGCTCAATTAGTCTGTTTGATTTGGTCAGCAATAACACATTTTAAAAAAATTACTTTTTGTAAACGTAAACTTTTATCGATAATATCTCGTAAACGATGCGTCATAGCGAAAAAATAACGAAATTTTTTGAAGGCTTTAGCGAAGCAAGTTGTAGGTATTTCAAATGTATTGTGAATGTTCAAACTTACTTTTCGTTATCGAAAATTATCGATACCAAGTTATTTATCATACATTGGTTATGACTTGTTAATTTAGGCTCTGTTGGTTCCCGTTGATCAGCAATAGAACATTTGTCTAAAATTATTTTTTGTTAATTTTCGTTATTGAAAACATTATTCGTGAATAAACGGTGTGTCGTAACGAAAAAGTAACAAATTTTTGAAGGCATAAGCGAAACAAGCTTTAAGTATTCCAAACATATTAAGATTATTAAAATGTATTTTTCGCTATCAAAAAATTATCGATATCGAAATTAACAATAGTTTTAAAATTTAAGTATTTGTAATGCTATTCTAGTATTTATTTGGTACCAATATACCATACGGATTATGTTATAAGACAAAATTTTTGTTTCTCTCTCCTTTTACAAATCTTCAGAGGTAAAATGAACCAAGTCCAGCATGCCTGATTAGTATGTAATGTAACTTGTTGCATATTAAATATTAAGAAGTAAATTAGCATACAGAGTCTAAATTAAAGATGGACAAGTCTGACTTTAATGTAAAACTATGTAAAAACATAATGTGTAATTAATTACAGCTCTTACACTTTAAAGGCATTTTTCTCAAAATTTACAATTATGGGCTTGGTTCACTTTTACACTGAGCCCTTCAATTATATCAGCCAGGATGTCATTACTCTGTATATATATTATAGGAACCTATATAGACAGATGCAACGTGTTAATTAAAACCAACTAAATTTATCATATAACTAACTAAATGAATCCTATTTTATATAAATTATATGACAAAATTTTATGAAAAGGCTTGTTCTAGCATAATTACACATTACAAAACGCCGGAGCTATACACATCTACTTACTATAACTGCTATTAAAATTATAGAAGAAAGTTAATGACGAAATAGACTGCCTGACATAATATAATTATATCTATTAGTTTCAATAAAACATATGCATATTATGTACCATTTTCAGGCACCCTATGCAAACCGTGGTTATCAGCTCTTCTAATTAAAATATCAATATGTCCACTAGTTAACATTTTGCACGCTTTTATCGTCGTGTCTTTTGACATTTGTATCGTACCTGTATGTTAGTAAAAGTATGTTATAATTCACTAATTAATAGTAAAATTAATATCTGTGGTGGTTATAGCTAACAAAAGAAAATATGGTAGGTACTATTCGTTGTATGTAATATCTAACAAAAGAACGGAACACATTTTCTGTTAATTAGACAACAAGTTAGTTTTTTTTTATGTAACGAATAATTAAAATTATTCACTAATTAGAGAAAACTTTATTAATTTTATTTGCAGTTTCTTGTCGCATTTGCGGTAATTATAAAATATATTAATGCCGATACGAGTTCAAAATGATAATCTGTATCTATTCTAATATTAAATAAAAATAAAAAAGAGTTGCTGATATTTCAAACTTAAAATTAAATTCTCCTGTTATAATAATTTATTTAACTAGGCAAAAATGAAACATTTTCATTGCCGAGGCGTAATAATCAAGCCAGTAAAATATTACTTTCGTACCGTATTAAATATTTTTCCCCTCACTTAGCATTTCCCTCAATAGGCTCTTTGACGATAACAACAAAAAAGTATAAAATATGTATGGAACGTAAACTTAAATTGTAGGGATACATAAAAATGCATTTTATTTTAAAATAATCAGAAATATCTTTTATTTTATTAAATTAAAATAATTATTTTTAACCTATTTTTTACCTAGTCGCAAACGCCAATCACGAAGTAGACGACGTGTGACGTCATTAAACTCAAGCAACATATGTTGACATATTCATTGTGTATAATATTGCTTTTACATAAATAAAATGATTTTTTTGAGTTTATTGGTGCCAAATCGATTTATTCCGAAACTAAACAAATCCTCAATTTACATGCGCTAATTGCTTATTCTTTTCAAGCTAGAATACCTCAAAAAACGGCAATTTTGTCACTGAGTGATAGATTGACTTGTTCACTTATCATCAAAAATATAAAGCACTTCTAATAATCTTAGGTTGATGAAATGCGACAGAGTTGTAGAATCTGAAGCTTAAATAAAGAGAAAAATCAAATAACGAAAAATTTCAAACAATTCGCCGTTTTTAAAATGGAAGTTTAAAATTTGCATGTAAAAAATCGTGAAATATAATACATTTTTAGGTTATAATAATAATAATTATCATAAAAGTTAAAACTCGTTTTATTGACATTTGTTGAAAGCTTTCGCTTAAAGATTCTTTTGAGCCTATTAGGGATAGATTTTCAAAATATTCTATCTTAGTGGGTTTCTGTGTCACAAAAGTAAACTACTGTTCCAATCCAAGGTCTCTACGTCTAGTTTTACATTAATGAATACATTTACATAGATGAATCAATCAGTAAGTTAGAATATCGTTTCTTTTTTCGAACAAGCTATTCATTGATTGACATTGAGCCTCTTTTATAGAACTGTTTTGATGGAATAAATGTTTTCTCACCATGAAATAATAATTTGTTAAAACATCTAGCACTAATTTCTCATGAATTGACACGATGATAGCAAGTTTTTTTTGCTACAAATCCGGATTTTTGTTCTATAAAATCCAGAAATGTTGAAAAAAATGTAAAAACTATACTAAGCAGCACTGGTAATAAAGTCTATTACTCATATTTTCAAAAAATCAATAATATTTAGGACTCACAATTTTTAGCTTTTGCTTGGTATAGGTACAATGACGTCATTCATCTCATTTGACAGCTGGTAAAAATTTGATACCTTTTTGGCGTCTAATTTTAAATCCAAATGTTTTATGGTTATAATTCTCAAGATGCAAGGTATTTTTAAGAAAAAAATTGTTTAATAGGTTTATAATAAAGCAATAAATAGAGCTCGGCACATTTCTGAAATTAGTCAAACAGCAAATTATTATTACAGGAGAATTATTTTATTTTTTCGAATAAATTTGTGGTTATATATAACAAATTGTTGCCTTGAAATTTGACGATAAAAACTATCAACTATCAAAATATGGCAGCGTAGCTGGAGTATTTTTGGACTGACAATTCTTTGAGCTAAATTCCGTTTGGGCAACAAATTTGAGTTGTAATACGGTAAGACAATTTAACGAACAAAATAAGTTAATATAATTTATATTACCTATCATACTTCGTTAGGGGAGCGAGGGGAATGGAAGGTAGTGGGTAATGGGAGTAGTCCAAAGTACGTGCCTCTAATGCTTGTATTCGCTAGTACGTGACTTAAACACCTTCAGTACTTGTCGCTTAAGGTTCTCTCATGTGCATTTTCCGGTAGTTGCACGCGTTCAGTTGTTAAGAGGGGTTTTGTTTTTTGTGCCCGGTGCTTATAACAAAAACTAATTATAAAGCTAAATTTGGCTATTGTTTGTTATGATTATCAAAATTGTGATAACAAATATAACTATTTACGCAACGATACCATAACTAATTTTGTAAAGATAGATATGGTATCGTTGCAGAACCGGTGAAAACTGGACACACACACAATTGCATTTTTGCCCTGATCTTTAGAATCAAAACCCTAAAAATTCTTAAAATAATTGTTTTATTTTGATTGTAAAGTTGAATTTCATTGTTATAATACCTTTATTTTCAATATTTTTGCACTTATTTTGTTGTTGGAGACTGATTTTCTTTTCACAATTTTCATCGAATTTAAAATAAATTTTAGGCTCTTATTTCTCGACCTGTTGGGCAATGACAGCGGACGGTAGAAAATTTTTCGACCAGAAAAATATTGTTTAGCTGACTAAAATTCAGCTTATTTGTTGGTCAAATAGACAAGCTATGTGTTTCAATTTAAAAATAAATTGTCCTACTCCACTACTATGTGCCTACGGCGAAAAATTAGCGATTTTCGACAACTAGTTGCCAATGACCTAATTTTGACTTTTTTCATCGAAATTTTTTTTACAGTACCCCAAAATATACTAGATGTTCCGTTCGGACGTATACATACGATTTACACGTTAATTGACAACACTGGATTTCCATAAGGAAAAAGGTGTGTCACAAGTATGCTTTGGATAAATATATTTATATTTTTGGTAATTTTATTTTATAAAGCAATTCTTTTTCCACCAAATTACCTGCATTATTTCTTCAACAGAAATAATCTTTCCATATTTTTATTTTTTTTAATTTTATTTCCAAGAAAATAAAAAAATGCCTTTTAAGTCGACAGAAAATGACACAAATATTTATTATGTAAAAATGTGAATTTCTTGAAAATTACGACATTCATTTCTTTATTTTACTGCATTATCGTTGTTAATGCGATAGTAACAGTAGTTATAATATTAAATTGATATTAATATTATTTCGTTTAAAGAACTCTTGTGACATAACTTTTTTCTTATGGGAATTCAATGTTATCAATTAACATGTAAACTCTATGTATATATCCAAACGAGACATCCGGTAGATAATTATAATATGCCAAAAGTTGTAATAAATCATATTTTCTTATATTGCAAAAAAAATTCTAAGTAACCCCCTTAAGACATAAATTATGTTAAGGCATGTCTTGACACCAATTAGGTCTAGCGGAGACTTCGTGCTAGAGACCTAGCCATATTAAATACTATTTTAGTGTCATCGATTTATCAGTAAAATTTTATCTATACCTACTTATTTTGAACGTATTCAAGTTTAAAAAAAAATAAAAAAATAGTATCTTTCATTTTAGCTAGTAGTTTTAGATAACGTTTACCCATAATAGTATTACTTATAAAATTGCATACATAATTTTGTAAACTTAAATAAGTATGAAGTTTGAAACTTACCTGTCATAGTAATAATCCCTGTAACAGATAAATAAAACAATTATTAATTTTAATATTTCAGCAAATTATAGTTTTATTATATATAAAAAACAAAAGGTACGGAATATAATTTACTACTAGCTCAAAGTATGACTACGGGTATTATAAAACTCAAGTATCGGAGAAATATTAATGTTTTTACAAAGAATCGAAATATTCAGCATGATTGAAATTCATATTAGGGAAATACTACTGATTTAAATTTTATCTTATATGAAATGCTACGGAAGTGTTCCTTTGCAATTTCGCTTATTTTAACATAGTATGTTGTACCTACTATTAACAATTGTACATGCTCAATTGCACATTTAGGGGGTAGAACACCCCTTCAAAAATTTTGTTGAAAAATCATATTTTAGTCTCTTCCTTATACTAGCCCTATTTTGAGGCAAAGAAATCAAAACTTTATACTACGATTTGAATCTAAAATATTTTTCATTGGGGTTACATTACTTTTAAGCACTTAAGCAACCCTCTCAAATAGCTAAAATTCCTTAAAATTCTATAGAAAGGCTACACACTCAAGGACTTAAAATAGATAGTTTTAAAAGGTTGAGGAGGTTTTTAAAGAAAATATTTAGGACTACAATTTGCAATTAAATGTCATGGATTATGAAATAGTGAAAGAAAATAAAAGTAAAAATTTAAAATAAGTTTTATTTATTAAATAGATTTTAAACAGTGGTAAGTACGTATTATAGTAAGAATAAGTTAATTGCTTCAATATAATTGCATTTTACGATGTATATATAAAATTTTATGGACAGATATTTAAAAAAAAAAATATTAACAAGAACTATGAATAATAATTTTCGTGGCAATGATACTTTTCGAAGAACATCTTATCCTTCACAATCTTTAGTTTCGCATTTGGAATACAAGTTTCCTTAAAAAGAATTAATTCAATTGAATTTTAAAACTTTCCTGGCTTTGTATTTATGTTATCCGCTTTTATGCCATGAATAGTAAAATAAATTTTAATATAGATGAGCAGAAAATTGATTATAAATTATATGCTTACCTCTATTTTCCGCCAAAATTTAAACTTGTAAACTTAATGTATCATACCTGACTTTATTTGGCGATAAAGTTTAATATAAAGACCAGCAAAGACCAAAAAAGGGATTTTTAAAAAAATCTTAGGCATGTCGATCGGTTTGGGTGTGTCAAGACACCATTATCAAGACTAAAGATCAAAAAATTCAATGAGAATTAATTAACAGAAAAGAAAAGAAAACTTTTTAGTTTGGATCCAAATGAGTCAGACCATAATAATGTCAATCATAACAAACCCTTGGCTGCAAAACCACAACAATTCGTACATCATCATATAACTACAATTGAAATACGAAAGTATAAGATATCTGAAAAAAACATCCAGTTTTAAAATAGCAAAAATTTTGCAAAAAAAGAAGTATCATCTGTAAAACTCCCAATTGCCTCTTCAACCCACCTATTCAATTTGTAATTCAAAAATTTTCAAAATCGGTCAGTTATTTTATTTTTGACACTTTTCGGTCCCACTGACGCTGTCGGACCTTACATAGCGTAATCTATATCTATCTAAAGTAGTTTAGCTCTCTAATAGTGAAAAATTCTCAAAATCGGTTGGAAATTTTATTTTTGACCCTTTTAGGTCCCATGGATCCTGGCGGACCTTACATAACGTAATCTATATGTATCTAAAATAGCTAAGCTCTCTAACAGTGAAAAAAATTTCAAAATGGATCGGTTAGTTTATTTTTGACACTTTTGGGTCCCATGGACCCGACCAGACCTTAGATAACGTAATCCTATATCCATCTAAAATAGTTTACCTCTGTAGCAGAGGTACTCATTTCACTCATTTCGCTACTGCCAGTGAGACTGGAATAGGAAACTACATTATTTCTTTTTAAAAGAAATTTATCATAATACAATGAATCATAAAAGAAATCACGGGTAACCCAGAAATCGGCCAGCCAGTTTAACCCAAAAGGAATGTTTGATATTAAAACAAGACGTAAAAATAATCAAAAATATTATTGAAAATAAGCAAACAAATACAATTTTTATTTTATTCATTTAAGGTAGGATTATTTTATAGAAAAATTATGCTTATAAACAAAATTCAATGATAATAATCAGCAATAACAATATGTTAAAGCCGACTTTAAGCAGTAAAAGTCGAAATACTTCTGATTTTACTTTAAAGTCGACTTTTACACTAACGGAGCTTTAAATTTGATTGTAAAACAGTACCAAAAATAAAATCAGTTGTAAAGTTGGCTTTAGTGTTAAAGTCGGCATTAAATGTGAATGTAGAACCGACCGTAAAATAATTAAGCTCTCTAACAGTGAAAAAATTTTCAAAATCGGTCGGCTAGCTTATTTTTGACACTTTTGGGTCCCATAGACCCTAGTAGAACTTACATAACGTAATATATATCTTTCTAAAACAGTTTAGCTCTCTAAGAGCGAAAAAAATTTTAAAATCGGTCGGTTAGTTTATTTTGCGCTTTTAAGATCCCAGGACCCTGGCTGACTTTATACAACATATAAGCTATATCCATCTAAAATTCTTTATCTCTGTAACAGTGAAAAAATTTTCAAAATCGATCACATATTTCATTTTTGAACCTTTTGGGTCCCATGGACCCTGGCGGTTCTTGCATAACCTAATCTATATCTATCTAAAATAGCTTACTTCTCTAACAGTGAAAAAATTTTCAAACTCGGTCGGTTATTTTATTTTTGACACTTTTAGATCTCATGGATCCTGGCGGTTCTTACATAACGTAATTTATATCTATCTAAAATAGTTTAGCTCTCTAAGAATGAAAAAATTTTCAAAATCGGTTGGTTAGTTTATTCTTGACACTTTTGGGTCCAGTGGACCCTGGCTGACCCTACATAACGTAATCTATATCTATCTAAAGTAGCTTAGCTCCCTAACAGTGAAAAAATTTTCAAAATCGGTCGGTTAGTCTATTTTTGACACTTTTGTGTTCTAGGGACCCTGGCGAACCTTACATAACGTAATCTATATCTATCTAAAATAGTTTAGCTCTGTAACAGTAAAAAAATTTTCAAAATTGGTCAATTAGTTTATTTTTTACAATTATGGGATCAGTAAAACCTGGCGGAACACATACAACATAATCTTTATTCATCCAAAAAATAATTTTAGTAAAAAGTTCATCTCTCTAACAGTAAGAAGAGGGTCCTAGGGATCTCATATAACTTATGGTAGTTTGTAAGGTTCTTGCAGACATCATTTAATTACTTAATTAATTCAAATACTTTAACTAACAGTGAAAAAATTTTCAAAATCGATTGGGTAATTAATTTTTGGCGTTTTTAGGTCCCTAGTACCTTGACAGATCTCACATAATATACCTTAAATCCATTTTAAATTGTTTAACTTTCTAACATTAATGATTATTGGTGGAAAAATTTTCAAAATCGATCCATTTAAAATTTTTTCCCATGTGTACAAACATATTATATTATTTTGTTTTATATTTAATGATATTATATGATGACATAAACTTCAATTTCTTGTTCATTTAAAATTCAATAAAAAAAATATCTTCGTTACATAAGCTTAAAAAATCTGGTTAATTTTAATTTTTCAAATTGAGACAGAGCTATGTTAATTATAATGCAATTAACATGAGACAGAACTTTGTTTATTATAATACAATTAATACATGCGTGTTGAATAGCGTTCACTTGTTTTACGTAAAAAATCGTAAAAAAATCCTAGAGTTCTATATTTTATAATGAATTGATAAACTGTCTAATGATAGGATCGAATGATGAAAATGATAAAAATTGGCCAGAAAATCTACTTCTGGGCATCTGACGTGTCTGGCTAACGAACTTAGCCGAACCAATCCGGATTTTAGTTCGCACACAAAATTTCATAAGCATTAAATTTCAAAAGCATTAAATTTCAAAAGCATTTTCGTATTCTAGGGACTTCAAAACATATTTCTGTTATAATCTTGGCCTCAGGTTCCTCCGTGAGACCGACCGTAATAGCTGAATTTCAAATTTTCGAAATTCGTTAAAACAAATTAGTACACTCGTTTAGGGATTTTTGAAAGGGTTCTCATCATATCATTTTAAAGATAAGTTGGAGGTAAGGAACCTTCAGAAGCATGTGCCCTTACAAAACTGTTCAATAACTACGATAGGAATTCAAAGATAATTAGTTTTTAACTTTTCAGTTTACCTTTTTGTGACGGAGGTCATGTTTTTTGATTTATGATATTTTGTGAGACTTTTCCACAGTGATTAAAACACTGGTAATGAGCCTTAATCGCACACGTTTACTTTTTTTAAGGGTGAGAGCAAGGCGGTGCCATATTTTGTAACTAAACGAGCCCACTAAGACGGCTACAACACTGAGTGTCACTAGAGCCCCTTGTATTTAAATCCTTAAATTAACCTTACTTAGCCCAATTTTGCGAAATATTTTTAGACATATATTTCCTAATCCAAAGGCGTAGATATCAAAAATCTATGTTTCATTTTGGTCCAAAGTCGCGTTTTGTCTGTTTTCATAGGTCATTAAGAAATTTTTGCATAAAATCTTCTCTAAACACTGTGTTTTGGAGAGCTACATGCACTGTCTTATGGAGTTCTTAGAACCCTACGTGCATATATATAATACTTAAGCACTTGGAGGGAAGGAAAGTGGAAAATCGGGAAACGTCCAAAATTTAACATTTTGGTACAACTCGAAAACGCAAAACTACCTTGACCTAATATTGCAGCTATGGATTCCATGTCCAAGGGCGAACGCTACCATGACACTCCCGACCCAGGTTTGACGTTAGGCAGATTTACCTATCTTGTCCGGAGAGGTCTTTTATATGTTCGATTACATGACTGCATGAGTGTTCACCTACGTTACATAAGGAACTCCTGTGTAAAATTTCATTTTTCTAAATCCAACGGTTTAGACCGTGCGTTGTCTGTCAGTTAGTCAGTCAGTTAGTGTTAGAGATTTATTAACGAGATTGAGTTGTATATTATACTATAATAAAATCGTTTGGTGAAATTTTCCATATTTTTTTGGAATTCATATATATTATATTTTGTAGTTCTACCCACAGAGCAGTAGAGACAACATATTTATCTCTATACTATTGGAACCAGTGTAACCAGTAAGAGATAGAAAATATGTTATATACGTGCACTGGGTTTACTTTGTATTAGTGCGATATTGTGTATTTGTGTTAATTAACGTTGATGATGGTGGCTGTACTGTCCCATACATACATATCTATGACATCATACGCATGTACGCGGCTTCGTGTGAAGATGTAACAATATGAACAACAATCAAATCCATTGTCTTGTGATTGACCTAATCTCATCGACTGCTACTGAGAAATTAACTACTAAGTAGCCTAATGTTCACAGAAATGCCCACTGGTGAGTACAGAAAAGAGATAGTTGCTGTACCTCTGTACTCTGGGGTTGTACCCTTTCTGTAATATACCTTTAAGTGATTGTTACTTCTCTGCCGGTAAGTGTTAGTTGGTTGATTGCACTTGGATAACGCCTCCTCCCAGAATTTTCTAAGAGAACACATTTTTTATCGGCATTTACTCGTGAACCAAATATTCCGCTTAGTTCCTGAAGTAGCATAAACATCGGTGCTAATAAGCCAACATCGGCAGATATGGTTAATTGAATTGTGTAACTATGAGTCATTCGACTTTTTACTCCTTGTTAAGTTACAGTGTTCGACCAGAGTGAATCTCAAGTTAAAATCCACTCTGATAAGATTTATAAGCAACTTTTAAATAATGGTTTGGAATAAACAATTTCACTTTTTCAGTGAAATGAAATAAATAAAAATAATTAAGAGTGTTTGAAATATTATTAGAAAATGATTAAGCGAATCAATAAAAAAAACTTTTATACTTTATTCGCAAATCAAATGCATAAAAAATATAATAATATAAAAAAATATAAGAAATAAAGAAAAAGGTTTTAAATTGGCTAGTTGTTTTCGTAAAAAATTCTTTTATGAAACGTTTTCTTGACAACATAATATAAGTATAAAGGCATATATCAACAGAAAGAGTGATAAAAAATATTTTTTATCATATTTCGAAATTACGATTATTACAACAAAAATATATTTCTTTTTGGATAGAAAGAAAATATATTTAATTCTACGAACTAAGAACAAATTTAATCATATCCTAACTTTTATATGTGTAATAAATGTAAAAAATCATATAAAAATTTACATGTTTTTCATATGAGCAAAAAATTCAATTATCTAAGTATAACGTAGCCAGATACGTATGTTGGGATTTGGTATGCCTGCCTATAAGTATATTGTATTGAAAAAAAAATATGCGTCTTTCAGAACAACGTCTAAAGCTCATATTTCTTACATATATATAAGTAAGTGGAATAATTTCATTAATATTATTATTTATTTGTGGATTCTTAAATATCAAATCGGATTAAATCAAAAAGTAAAAAAATTTTGAAAATAGGTATTTTTGAAATATTCGTGTTTAAGCCTCATAGTTGCTCGGCTAACATGTTACATTGGTAAGAGTGTCATGTTCTTGACTTGGGTATTAAAATCAATCCAATTAATACAAATTCTGGAACGTACTTATAGAAGCTTTGTCCTTTTTACCCAACTACACCCGACTACACCTAATGTTTTTAGGATGTATGTATGTATGTATGTATACAAGTATGTATGTATGTATGTATGTATGTATGTATGTATGTATGTATGTGTATATGTATGTACGTATGGATGTATGTATGTATGTATGTATGTTTCTAACTATGTCTGTTTTGTGGCGCAACCTGCAGCCTCAGCGGTTTGACGGATTTTGGTAAACAAGGTGTCGTTGGTTTCGTCTTAATCCCAGGAGTGCTACAGACTATAATAAATCTCAAAATTCATCCCTTAAATAGGGAATGAAAAGTTTGTATGAGTCAAAAAACGTGAAAGTTTATAGGGAGGTCCCCTTAGTAAGTGGCTATTAAGAGGGAGAATTTTTGTAAAAGTCTGTCAGCGTGTAAAATAGGGGATGGAAATTTATATAAAAAGCAGCTAGGTTTAGAAATGTGAAATTTTGCACAAAGATTTTTTCAATAACGTAAGCAAACACCAAGAGTGAATTTTTGGAAATTCGTCCTCTAGCGGGTTAAAATAGGGGCTGGAACTTTATATAGAAAACTGCTGAGCTTAGAAATGTGAAATTTTACACAGGAGTTTCTCATATAACGTAAGTGGGTACTAAGAAGGGATTTTTGAAAATTGGTCCTATAAAGGAATAAAATAAGAGATGAAAAATTATATAAAAAATCGTTGGGTTTACGAACATGAAATTTTTCACAGAAGTTTCTTTAGTAACATAAGTGAGCACGAAGAACAAATTTTTCAAAATTCTTTCTCTAAGGTGGTAAAATAAGGGATAAAAATTTAGATGGAAACTAACTTTTGCCTAAGAATTCGCCTGGGTGGAGTTGATAACGACATAATGTGTACAACTAGTCAACTTACAACGAGTTGACACAGAGGAAATCGCGGACAAAAGCGAATAAATAATAAAAAAAAATAATTATTTAGTATGGCTCTTTATAAGAATTAAGATATTAAATCCATGTTCATATAATATATTAAAAAATTCATGTAACAATAAATTAAAAATGAAATCAGCTATTTAGTCTAGGTAAGCTTTTTTAAGATTACTAGAATGAAACATTTAGTTCATAAAAGAAGAAAAATTGGTTTTATAAGAATACGAAAATTAGTAGAAGTCAAACGCCTCGATAAATACCTACTTGTTATAACATCTTAACTGTACTATACTACCAGTTTACGGCTTGCTAAGCTTGATTTCAAGACGTCATTCCGAACCTCAACCGAGCTTGAGTCTTATTAAACCTAGTCTAAGACTCATGTTAGTCAACCCAATAGTCTTGGTTCAGGCTTGTATCAATGGTTTTTTCCTTTTGCAGGATATAACAATAGTTTCCAAATTGTTTCTCTTATGAAAATCCTTAGGGGATCTAAATTTTCAAATACTTAATAGTTATTACCTACTTTATTTATTCGATCTAAGGATAGTATATAATAAAAATTATAAAAATTGGGAACAGTAATATAATATTGCATATAATATACTATCTTTATACACAGGAACCAGATACTTTGAGAGCAATATGAGAATCGGATTGAATTACTAACTCCACCATAATATGGAACATAAAATTATATAAAATTTACAATATCGAATTTCTTAGTAATTTATTTAATAGATGGTGTATGTATGAAGGATTTATAAGTTAGAAAATACGTATAGGAACCAATGTGTGGGATACATGTGCATAAATTTTATTCAATTTGCGATATTTATTACACTCCAGTGAACAAAATGTTTCGTGATTCAATGTTACCTATATATATTGACAAAATCGATTCACAAAAGTCAGTTAGTTCATTCGTTCAATATAATTCCTAAACAATTGTACTTTTAACTTTTATTAACTTTTATTTTGCAACTAATAAATTATATTTTAACTTATATCGAATTTACACGTGTTTAGTAGCTAAATTAAACTACTAAAGCAAATAGCTAAACTAAACAATTTCTATTGGTTTAATGAATGTCCGCACACATTTAAGTAAATTGGTTTAATATTAGTTGAGGTAGTAATGTATTACCTAGTAAAACTAAATTAAAAATGGCACATAGTACAATAATGTATCAGATACATATATTAATAAGCAAATTAAATAGAAAATATGCTGCCAGTGGGATGTGAAACACAGCTTCCTCGTATTTGTAACAGGTTTTTATACAATCTTTAAAGTGATCTTGTGCTTAAACTGCTTCTTGCCGTAAATTTCGTGCTTTTTCATATTATAGCGTTTATACGTTTTATGTATTTTTCGACGTTGATCACGAATTGGATATCAAAATTCCTGTATATCAAACCATTGAGCCTTCAGGAGAACGAAAGCTGCTTTCGGTTAAAATGCTATCGTTCGAAAACGATGCAAGATAGAGCAATAAAATTTTCACAATTATGCAAGAATCAAAAACTAGTATAAAATGAAGTAGAAAGAACATTTGAATGGGTCAGTTCAAAAAGGTACATATTCCAAAAACCTTTATTTTCGGAAAACTAAAAAATACTGTTTTATATGAAATATAATTTTTTCACAGCAAACTTTTCTATAGGAAAAGTGTTCATCTAGGTTAGTAGCCCATGTTTAGCCATGAAAATGAAATAAATATTTTAAAGTATATAAACTATTTATATAAAAATTCCGTGGAATATGTTCCTTTTTCAAGTCAATATTTACAAGTTGAATAATTACTATAACTAAACGTAAAGTTTCTGAGCGATCAAAGTCCACTTTACAGTACTCCGTTAAATAAATGAAAGTAAGAGTCTACACCATTAAAAAATCGCATTTATAAACACCTGAATGAAATGTATTAAATTTTATTGAACCACCTGACGCAATTATAAAATCTACTTTCGTCATGTTGTTATTATTATGAATTTCTTAATATTACTTATTTAATTTAAAATTACTTATTAGGTAGGTATATCATTGTATTACTATATATATAAGCAAACTATTTCAAGATCTATTACTTTTTTTATAACGTAGTGTATTTTTATACATTGTATATACAGTGCAATATTACCTGAGTGAGAGATATCAAAACTAATAGCAGGAATTTAGATATAATTACTCTATATTCATCTTTATTACAAAAGTATTTTATCATCTTAATGTAACAAAATATGTATATCTCTTATTAAAAATGTATCTTTCCTTTTTGTTGGACTTTGATCTCTCAAGAATTCTGCGTTTAGTTGCACTTTTTAATGTTTTTACAAGAGTTGATATATTTTAATAAAATTATTTTACTTTTTTGCCTTTATTAATTAAGTTAGACTTTACATAGCCTTAATATCCTTTTAAAATAAAAGGTAAATTATTTACCTTTTATTTTAAAAAGGATATTAAGGCTATGTAAAGTCTAACTAGGTTATATCGTTTACCAAACAGTCTAATTTGGACTATTGGTCCTTTATGTGAATAGAATATGGTCTTTTTTACACCCACCAGATGGAGGCTAGTCTAAAATACAAAATGGCTATCTTAACTCATTTTGTCATTTTTATGGAATATGTACCTTTTTCAGCTGACCAATTCATTTATAAAATCTTAAAATATGTCAGGATATAACTTCTAAATTTGGACACGATTTTAAATATGATTGAAAGCGTCGACAAATAAATTTCTTAAAGAAAGCTTGAAACAGCTCCGACATTAAATCAAATTAGCTGAAATTGAAAAAATTTTTCACGAAAATTATATAAATTAATATAAATTTTTTGACGAAATCGAGTAAGTAAAAATAGTAAATTTTAAATAAGAACTGAGTTTATTATCCAACGAAAAAATTATTTTATAGTGACAAGACTGTTAATTCAGATGTTCATCACTTTCAACCCACCTGGTACCTTGATGGAGGTACCTACCACTTTTTACCTAGCCAATACTTTAGTGAAAATATCAAAGTATGCATCACTTTTAAATAAACTTATACAATGAACATTGCAGGGTCTGTTACTTTTTTAATTTCGATTTACGGAAATTCATTTTCCAAGTTGTTGATATTTGAAATGACATCAAATTTCGCCGAAAACAACCAATGGATATTTTTAAATAAAAAATTCTTTAAATGAATTTTGTGACCGTTACGTTTTGTTGTGTCTATTCCATAAATTTTGACGTTAGTGAATAGCTTTATTTTTAAATTTAACTTTTTGTATTGCCTTATTATTAATTCACGGCGGTATCAGCATAGTTGTTTAATTATCCATAAAATTATTTAATTAAAAATGTAAACAACGTAAACTACAGTGTTGTTTACTGTTAAAGTTTTTTTTTTTTTTTTTTTTTACATAAAAAGTGTCTTTTTTTGACCATAATAAATAATTTTTTTTGAAAACTACTTTTTTCATTAAAGCAAAAGTTTCGACCCGGTTAATTCCTTTGGGCAACATTCTCGTTCACCTTTTTGTCATACAGATACTGTATGTAGATAAATACAAAAGATAACTTTTTTCTAACATAATTCCATTTATGAAAAAATTTTAATTTATTTTAACAAATATGAACTTTTAATACATTTACGGTGATGTTATACATATTATATACATACATAATATGTATATGTGTATTATGTTACTGATATTTTTAAGTGCAATAACTTACCTTGTATCATTATCATACCAATTTTGTAGTAATAATTTTTTATCTTATAACGGCTACAATTCAAAAATTGTAAAGCACGACATACATGTATTATATTACTGAGACAAACTATGTAATTAGATATTAACGATCGCCATTAGCACGGTTGCCAACCGTCTAGTTCTCAGTCAGACAGTTCGTTCCGTGAGATTTTTGGAACTAGTATTTTTCTTTTAAAAAAAGAGGCCGGCCGTGAGATTTCTGGAACTAGTATTTTTCTTTTAAAAAAAGAACGTCAACTTAAAAATATTTCTCGGTAAATAAGGACTTCAGAGTTAAAGCGGATTAAGACCATAAATTATAGTTTTGAAATCATCAAGGTTAACGTTTAATAAAACTAGTTGAATCCTGCTATACCTTACTGCGAACTTTGTGCTCAGTAAAAATATTTAAAATATTTTAAAATTTAGTTTGTCTAAGTAAAATTTAAATTTTTGTGGAAGTGATTGATTTCTTCCATTGGCTGTCGGACAGCCAGGCTGCTCTCAACACCCTTAATGGCGTTAGAACAACGTCAAGATTGCTGCACAAGTGCCAAGGAACGTTGGATCAACTCTCAGTCCATTGTCCAGTGACCATGGTATGGGTACCAGGCCATACGGGAATAGATGGAAATGAGAGACCAGATGATTTAGCTAAATAAAGCTCGACTCAACCTTTAATAGGTCCAGAGCCGGCCTTAAGGATATCATTCTAGAGAGTGAGTTGTGCTGTGGACGACTGGGCTAAAAGACAACACGCTCATCTCTGGAAAGTGTGTACAACGGCCAGAAAGGCCCGAGAGCTTATAGTACTGCCCAGTTTAAAACGGAAAAAAGAATTTCTATATCTAAGCAGGGTACAGCTGAGTCAGTTAACAGGTATACTTACGGGGAATAACGTCCTGAGGCATCACCTGCATATCATGGGATTAGTGGGAAGTCCTCTCTGCCGAGATGCAAGCATCTGGGATCTCCAATACTGAGTTCCGAGGACATCAGGATTGCAAACTTTAGTGCAATCCTGAGTTTCTATGAGGGACTGGGCATTAGCTAGTTCCTCTTGGATGCCGTGGGGTACAATGGGCCCGCATTTGGTGACCTACTTGCAACGGGAGCTTTGTATCCCGACCCACTTACAGCATTCATTCATTCATTCATTCATTCCATTGGTTATTCCATCTTCTCTTGCTACAACCTAAACTCCATACTACATCACATTAAAAGACCAGCAAAAAAACGGGAACCTGAATATTTTTTTTAGTAGAAACATTCCAAAACATAAAAAATAATTGAATGTATTCATGCAAAACATCCACCAAAAATCTACATGTGTTTCACTTTCAAATTAAAGATTAAAAATGTAATTTCTAGATCTACAAATCAATAAAATTATCATATTGAAATTTTTTTTATATTGCCAACAAAATTAATTGTTTTAAAAAATGCAAATAAAATAGCTTATATAAAATGCGATTAAAACAATTCAAAACAAAACACAATATTATCTATTGTGAAAAGTATTTATATAAAATAGATAATTACTACTGTGATAACAAAATTTTTATTAACCCTGTAATAAAATAGTTTTAAAATTTTCCAATAGTACAAAAATACAAAGTGTTCCAAATTCTAAAAGCCCGGAAAATTGGAATCCTTTTCTAGTTTAGTTATTGTTATCATGTTTATAACTAATACAAAGGAAGTTCTAAAATAAATTATGATAATGCAGATTATATAATTAATATAAATTGCATAGATACTTTTTAATTTTTTTGTTACCATTCTATTTACAGATGTAGATATCAATTTTTTAAACGTAACTAATATAATTAAATTAGATAGACAGATATTATGTTTTCGATAAGATATAAGGTTTTTTGAAACAAATTTCTTATATTTAGCTCCATTTTATTTTCATTTTAATTCTCATTTCTAATAATACGTTAGATTAATTTTTCACCGAAAAAATTAGAAAAGCCTAGCTAGAAAAACGTTTGACTGATTATCAAAACATCTTGGATTTTAAGTACCAACCGATCCAATTTTATAATTTTTCAATTACTGTACGAAATTAATTTAGTAATCTGCTTTAATAACTGTTGATGAAATAAAATGATAAAAATTTTTGATCTATAGTTTTTCAAATAATGATATACCTGACCAAAAAGAAGAAAAAAGGACAGTAATAGGTTAAAATAACAAATCAATAATTTGTCTACTCTTATTTTTTACTAAAATATCCAAGATATCGTAAAATTCTTAAATATATCATTATTTTTCAAAACTGCTTATTTTTTTTATTTTTTTTTAAAATTAAAATTGGGACACTGCTGCCGGTGGATGGCGCGGTCAGCAGTGTCCGGCGGCATCGCCATCGACGGGCATGCGCGGGAAAATGCTAAAAACGACACATAAAAACAGGAACACATAAATGCAATAGACAACGAACAAACATACACATGATAAAATTCACCGATGAGCCCTGCCATCCCAGGGATTCAAAACGAGCGGACAGTCCTTGGTGGCGGTACGCTAAGTACTAGCCAGAACGTCTGGTCACCAAGGACCGAAAACCAACAATGAAACTCCCTCCGAGGTGTAAAGGGCCCCGGAGTGGAGGAAACTGACTAGAGACACACAATAATAAAAAAGAATAGAAAGTAAATATCACAGACTACATCACAGGACCCCACTGTACTCATGGGGGCCAGGAACCACCCACCAGCACAATGGAGTAACAAACGAAAGAAGAAACAAAATATCACAGACAATCATCACAGCAACCCACTGCACTCATGGGGGGACTAAACCACCCAGTGGTGCAGTGGGGATCATAACAACGCTGCCGGAGGCCCACAGAGCCTCCATTAGCTAAATAACAAACAAAAACTCAACAAGGAAGGAAATAACAACAAAGAATAACAACAGATTATCACAGTCAATATATATATATCACAATTAGTCCACTGCATTTCCGAGGGCCTAAAGCCGCCCAGGAGTACAGTGGGGATCCCAACAACACCGCTAGAGGACCTCCAAGGGCCTCCAATGGTAGAAAAACACACAAGCGGACAGAAAAACAATAATAAAATAAACTTACTATGTGTTGTCTTATTTATTAACTAACCATAGCCCCGTTAGCCTGCTAGCCAGCTAGCAGTTACCGCCGAGCACGACGAGGACGAGGGGTTGGATTTATGCCCGGCAACTGCTTATTATTTCAAGTAATATCTAATAATAATAAAACGGTAGTAAAATGGAAATTTTGGGCCGTTGGTGTAGTTGCTTATTTTTGTTAAAATGCAATGTTTTCACATTGTGAAATTAATGTAGTATTAGGTATGGGCCGTGTTCGCCAGTTTTTCTATATAGGGATTCTAATTTTGCCTAGCCGTCAGTAATAGCTTATCTGGTGATTATTTGACTAGCAGGACAACATGAAAGAAAAGATTATGGGCTCATCTCTGAATGAGACAGACATCATACGGATAAAATATAATAAAGGAGGATTATTAGGTTGTGAATGTTTTTAATAAGGATAATTTTTGGAAAAGTAACCATTAAATATACTACTTGAAGATTTTTATTTTTTATTAAACAGGACGCGACGTACGTTTCTGCCTATATCGGCCATCGTCAGGTCTATATTATTCTATATATTATTAAAAAAATTATTAGGGTTGAATAATTTAAAATTAATAAAATTAAATTAAATACATAAAAATAATATGACAAATAATAAAATATACATCGTTGGTATAATGGCTATTTAATAAATTTGTGTGCTGCCTTGCAGAGTTATTTGTAAACGGATGATGACACGTTGTTACTATCATTTTGAAAATTGCATTTTCATAAGTTAAAATCCACAGATTTTCTAGTTTTAACCCTTCCTTAAGTTTCTTTTTCATTGTAAAATGTTTGTTTTTTCGAATAGGAAACGATGACCGTTCTCTTCAGCATGTTATGCTAAACCAGTGCGAAAAATAACCTCTTCTCCAGTTCTATATAAAATAAAAATAAAATCAGCCAGCACGTAAAATGCTGCTAACATGTTTTATTCACAATTAACTTTTCATTTTATTGTTGACATTCTTTGATCTAGATAGCCTCCTAATTGATTGCAAAAATTGTGCTATTAACTATTTTATCAAAAATGTTTTCAATGTTGATGAAAAATATAATAAATGTGCCAAGAAAATGTTAAAATTCATTTAATATATATGTTAAAAAAAAATTAAAAACATTGTTAATAATACGTGTTATTAACAATATTATCTCCGTGTACAGCGACCTTAAAAACTTGAATAATATGTAGATATGCTGTGTATTATTATTTTAATTATTAAGAGCATCGAAGTAGAATTAAATGTACATTGTAACATCAGTGGATTTTAAAGTAGGATTTCTACTGAAACTGGTAAGTTTTAGACTTAATGTAGTAGCCAGTGAGTGTCTTACCACAAATGCAGAATCATGTGCCTATTAGAAGCACCAAAGTAGTGTATTAATTTCAATTCGAGATAACATTACATACTTAATAGCATAATAAAAATCATAAAGTAATTATATTGTGATATTTGACATAAGAGTAAAAAATGACTAAGTACATAAACCAATATACATAACCAAAACCAATATCTATTTGATTTCTATTATTCAAAAATTATATCCCACTAGACTTGTCTTAAGTTTTTAGTAGTCTAATTAAACTTTTTAATCATTGCGAGCAAATGTTCGGGTGCTTGTACTGGTCGGATCGGGCCTTTATACTATTTCGTCTAACAATATACAGTAGCCTCTAGTTAATTCAAACCTGCGATAATTCGAAACTCTCTATAATTCAAAGATATCATGAGTTCCCTGCAAAATCTCTTTATATTTCGAACTAAAACAGTATATTTTTATACACTTGGTAACTCGAACGAAAAAATCATTGCTACGTAACAAAACGACGCGTTAATTCGAACTCATCGGCGTCAAACACTCGACAATTCAAAGTTGCAGAGAGAAAGAGACAAAAGGATTGTAAGTACATTTTGAGACAAGTTCAAGTTCATTTTCGCAAATACTTAAAAAATTAAAATTGTTACCTGCGACAATTCGATCCTCTCTATAATTCGTAATATTTTAAGAGTCCCTCGAGTTTCGAATTAACGAGAATCCTCTGTATTACGTAAAATGTAGAACTTTTGTCGATGTTATTTTGATATGTAAAGTAAGAGAGGTAGATTATAAACAATATTTCTCATAACTGTTTTGCCTCTTTTAAAATTGCCGTGAATTGATGTACAAGCAATAATATCAAATTACTGTTGTGTTAGTGTCTACAACAGGTCCTGTAATAGTTACATAATCTACTATTACTATATTTTACGAACGGAGAGAGTTATCACACTGTATCGCGTGAATTTCTGTAAAGACTGATTTTTGTTTGCTATGCATTGTTGGCCAATTGTTAAAACCAATCAGAATTAAAAAGTATTCATTATGTAGATACCTACTCTATATGTTGACGAAATAAAGTATATAATACCTAGTATGACATAGATTTAAAAAACTTTAAATTTAGTAGTAATTATAATCAAGGGCGGTCCTAGGAAAAATTTTGAAATTTTGGAGGAACTATAGAGCAAGTACTCTTTACAAAATTACGCTTTCTTCGAAACCGTAAGTTGATATAACTTTAAGGCAATTAATTTCCGAATCGATCAATTTAAGTGAACTGTTAAAAATTTTATTTTCCTTACACTTTAATTGTACTGTTAATAATTTTAATTTTATACATTCTGTACCCAGTTATAATAAAATATAATGTTTTCAATACATAGCAGCATCTCTACACCTATATATTATGTAGGCATTACACGAGTAATAAAATCAAATTTAGTTTAACGGTCGAGCATCCGTCCATAAAATAGTGTTAATTAAGTACAGCAAACAGAGAACAGTTCAGTTTTAAATGTAAAATATATAAAAAAAACATTTTGTCTTTTATGGGCCACAAAATATCTACGCTCTCTATTGTGTAATACATACATCGCTATTAAAATACACACAACGTAACATAAATAAACTATTCGCCACTATTAACATCATAAAATTATAAAAACAAAAAACAAAATAAAAAATAAAAATATTGTGAAGCATCTACTATAATAGGGTAAATGCCCTCAATTAGGTTTTAATTACTAATTTTAATGATAATAAACATTTAAAATTGGGTTTTGGTTGACTACAGGTAATAAAATTGAAAAAAATACAATTATAAGTACTTTTAGGATTTTACTTTAAACTATAAGTTAAAATAAGTATTTCGTATTTTTTTTTTTTTAATTTTCAAATCTGTTGTACCAAGAGCTTTCGAACCCACTCAGTTTTTAAAATTCTGAACAATTGGGTATAGCCCCCAGCGTTCCCACCATTTATACTTTTTCAAATATTATAAATAAGAATACATGGGCTATCAGAGAGGCATAATTAAAAGAAAAATAATTATTTTAAATATGGATTTAAAAAAAAAATTATAAAAATCATGACTGCTGATATTTAAGATATCGGAGAAGACATTTGTAAATATGTTATATCATACGTTATGTCTAGGGTCTATTGCTTACGGTTCAAGAGGCAGTAAACCTCCCACAACTAGGCTTACGGAAAGTTTGGCGTCACGATGAAAATTAAAATCCAAAGATTTGTATTCAGATTCTCTTTGTACTATTTTTTTTACACAATAAAGATATGTGTTCCTGTATGTTGTGGTTTCTCGAGTAGAAATTTTTTAGAGTTGGAATAAGGCCTGGATCCGGTTAGTTAAGGTAGGTCCCTGACCAATAAAATTATATGGGGGTCGGACCAAAAATATAACGCTTTTTCACTTCCGGCCCTGATCAGGTTGCCTGTTCCGGCCAAGATCAGGCTATAAACCAGTATACCGGACTTAAGGTAGGGCCCGGATCAGGCAAACCGTATGAGTGTAGGGTCCGAATCCGGTAAACCATATGAAGGTCGGACGAAAAAAAAAAACGCTTTTTCAGTTCCGGCCCTGATCAGGCAGCCTGCTCTGGTCCTAGTCGGGCAAACTCTTCCGGTCCTGATGGAGAAGCCTGCTTCGACCCTGATCGAACAACCTTTTCTCGTCCTGATCAGGTAGCCTGTCCTATGATCTATGTTAGGGTATTTAAATTCGGTTATATCATGTATATGTATAGCATGTACCTACTCACCTTATGTTTGTAATACTTACTCTTTATGATGCCAGCTTAGAGCAGATTAATTCATACTAATAAGGAGATAAAATCAGGGCCTGATCAGGGAAGTTTAATTAAGGCCTTAATAAGGTAATGATTTTAGGGCCGGATCGCGAAAACCATAAATAGGCCCTAATAAGGAGATAAGATCAGGGCCGAATCAGAGAAGTTTAATTGAGGCCGTAATAAAGAAATTAAATCTTGGAAACCATAATAAGGCCCTAATAAGGAGATAAAATCAGGGCCTGATCAAGGAAATTTAATTAAGGCCCTAATAAGGAAATAAATTTAAGGACGGATCGCAAAACCATAAATAGGCCCTAATAAGGAGATAAAATCAGGGCCGGATTGAGGAAACCATAATAGAGCCCTAATAAGGCAAACAAGGTCAGGGCCAAATCAGACAAGTAGGGCAATCCTTAATAGGATTTTCCTGATCCGGCTCTGGTCAGGGCCTTATTCGATAAACCTAATAGGACATGCCCTTGATAAGCCTGATCCGGGCCGGACCAAGCTAGGGCTTGCCCTATATAATTTCTACTCGGGATTATAGGCATACTGTCATACGACACCCATTAAATTATAACCTCAATATCGTCGTCAACCTGAAAGTATGTCTTTTATTTACCTGAATACATGAAATATTCTCACAAACAATACGCCGCCATCTTAAGAGTGTATATATTTCATTTTAATTTTCAGTTTTTCTTTCTTATTTATTCTTATGAAATGTATTATTTATGGACTAACTTAATATTCCAGAAAGGTCCTAAACAAAACACAATCCAAACAAAGCAAAAATCAATAAAATCTAATTAAATTAAGCGTACATAGCACACTATAAAAATAATAAAAAAAAATATGTGTATATAAGAGAAAAACCAAAAAGTGTGACTATACCTATACCATAATAATAGTATAGTAACGCCAAAGTAATTTTCATTTTTACATAAATAATAAATTTTTTTTTTCTTTTGTTCCGTTTTTGTTGGCCCCAAAAGGGTGGTAATAAAATAAAAAATCACGTTCAAACAAAACAATTATGATTATTTGCACTTTCATAAAATAAAAAATGCAACCCACGTTGTAATGGACACGGAATAAATATCTAATGGGGTTTATTTTATCTGTTGTATGAAATCAGTACATACAATATACATTGTTCTGGTTGGGAAAGTACACGAACTAGCAAAAGTTTGGAGACTATATGAAAACTATATAGGTACATCAAGCAACTCGAAAAATTAGGTATTACTTTTTTTTAAAGCGTCTAAATGTGAATGTTAGAATAGTTAAATAAAGTTAATAACCATTTATGCAACAAGTACATAATGAAGATCTTTATGTACGAGGCGCATTTATGGCCATAGATAGGTGGATTGTAACTTGTTAAGATAATTCCACGCGGATGAAACTGCAGAGCATAACTAGTAAATAACTGAAACTATACTACTTCAGAATGATTGTAAACTTTTTGATCGTATAATGAAACTTTGTACATACAGATATTATCTCTAAGGGACAAAAATGTTTCCTGTGGAGCAGCAATTGCGAAATGTTTCTTATATTAATACCGCAACACATATTGTGATTATCGAAATGTCGAGAAAATCAAAGCAGTGTTGTATTTTCAAATCTGTAAGAATTGGGTATCATAACTATATATATTAAATGTAAATATTCCTCACAAGGAAGATTCTTAACTGTCATCGTTTTGATGAAACATGGTATACGTGTAGTACAGCAACAATAATCACCCTGTATTTCTTTTTATCTTGCACCGTAGCAATTTAGGGGATGAATTCAACCCTCAAGGTTAGGGTAAAATTTCAATTCTGCTTGATTACTTGAAAACTACGGCAGCAAGAGAAAAGAAAAACCTTAATTTGACTCAACACTTTATTTTTAGAAAGCTTTCTATTGATTATTTTTCCCGCAGTTACGATACAAAATTCTGGACCAGCCTATATATTTTATAGACACAACAAGAACACAGCGGACAATCGCTAAAAAAAAAAAAGAAAATAAAACGTTATTTGGTTCAAAATTCTTAGGATGACGTTAAATTGACACACACAGTATATCATCTGTCAATTTATAAAAATAGTATTTAGATATTAAAACCTTATTAAAATAATTATTTTTGTATTTTGACCAGTTATTAATTACAAAGCAATTCAATTACTGAAAACCTTATTCTGTCCAGTTTCCAGCTGTCCAGTTTGAATTGAAGACTTTATGCTCCAAATTACAATTTTGAGTAAAAACAGGTAAACTGGTATCTTTCATGTAATTTTCATATTATATGGTAAATTTTAATATAACAAAGCATATGCACCCTATATTAAAATTTTCCCAGCAATTTTACCTGAACAGCCCCTCCGGTAGATCCGCCCATGGATTTATATACATCGTTAGAAAGTTCTCTAAAAATAAAGTATTGTGTCAATTTAAAAATTTTCTCTATCTGCCGTAGTTTCCAAGTAATCAAAACAAAATTGAAATTTTACCCTAACTTTAAGGGGTGCTTTCACCCCTTAAAGGAGTACGGTCGCAGATAAAAAGAAATACAGGTTGGTGATTTTTGCTTGTACTACACGTATACCATGTTTCATCAAAATTTCGAATTGACAGTTGAAATTTCTTGTCAGTGATTCTGTGTGTAAAATTGACTCACCAGCGCCCTTACCATATATTAAAAGTATATATGATCGAATAGACCCTGGCACGAAAATTACTTATTTTCAGAATAAATTGCGTATAATTAGCTTTCTTTCGATTTGTACCACCTGAAAATTACTTTTAAATAATTTGCACCCTCCGTAAAAATGAAAAAAACAAATAAAATAGCCAATCTAGAAAAACATATACTCCTGGCAGAAACCTTTTGGATTTTAATAAAAATAAGTATTCAAACACTTTCCTTTTAATTTGTACCATCCAGAAATTCCAAAATTTTCATTTGCACCCCCATAGAAAATGAGAAAAATTATATTTTCGTGGGGTAGCCCAACTGTCAAACTGATCATAACTTCTGCGCATGTACGGTGGAAAAACCGTACTCTGACACGAAAATTTTTGATATTCATAAAAAAACGGTATCGACTTTTTTCTTTTGATTTGTACCATTCAAGAAAAAACATATTTTTCATTTGCACCCCCGTAGAATTTATAAAAACTAGGGTTACTTACAGTTACGTAACAATCCCGCCAAAATTTAAAAGTTTCTGTTCTTTTAATTTGTTTATAATGCCAACTTGTATTTCTAATATATTTAATAATAATAATATTGAGACAGTAAATGTGTAACTTATACGTTAAAAAAAGTTAAGATTTTATAAAGTTTAAACATAAACAAAGGTCATAAGTTGGTAACAATTTCGAGGTTAATTTTGGCGCGAAAATTTTAAACTAGAAAGTAATGTATGTTTATTTATGCACGAAAATTACTTATTTTCAGAATAAATTGCGCACAATTAGCTTTGTTTCAATTTGTACCACCTCAAAATTACCTTTAAATAATTTGCACCCCCCGGAAAAATGAAAAAAAACAAATATAATGGCGAATTTTGAAAAACATATACTCCTGGCAGAAAACTTTTTGATTTTTATTAAAAAACTTATTTAGACACCTTCCTTTTAATTTGTACCATCCAGATATCCCAATACCATCCAGAAAGACTTTTGTTTATGTTTAAATTTTATAATTATAAGATCTTAACATATTTAACGTATAAGTTATACATTTACTGTCTCAATATTACTATTATTAAATATATTAGAAATACAAGTTGGCATTATAAACAAATTAAAAGAACAAAAACATATAAATTTTGGCGGGGTTGTTGCGTAACTATAGATAACCCTAGTTTTTAAAAATTCTACGGGAGTTCAAATGAAAAATATATTTTTTTTGAATGGTACAAATTAAAAGAGTACGGTCTTTCCACCGCACTTGCGCAGAAGTTATGATCAGTTTGACAGTTAACCTACCCCACGAAAATGCCATTTTTCTCATTTTCTACGAGGGTGCAAATAAAAATTTTGGAATTTCTGGATGGTACAAATTAAAAGGAAGGTGTCTAAATATTATTTTTTATTAAAATCAAAACGTTTTCTGCTAGCAATATATGTTTTTCCATATTCGCTATTTCATTGGTTTTTTTTCATTTTTCCGGGGGGTGGGTGCAAATATTAAAAGGTAATTTTGAGGTGGTACAAATTGAAACAAAGCTAATTATGCGCATTTTATTCTGAAAGCAAGTGATTTTCGTGCATGGGTCTTCTCGATGTATATATATATATATATATATATATATATATATATATATATATATATATATATATATATATATATATATATATATATATGTTTATAAGGTGCTTCGGCTAAATAACTGCAGATGAGATAATCGACAGACAAAATGACTATATATATATATATATATATATATATATATATATATATATATATATATATATATATATATATATATATATATATATATATATATATATATATAAACTAAACAACAAAATAATAGTCGGAAAAAGAACTGTGGTAACTACGGTTAATTAGTGGCTTGATTAACAATCACGGATTGAATTATCACGGAAGTTGAGAATTTCTTACAGGGGTTAAGATATTAAAAAAAAATTGATTTATTAAAAATTTTCATATAAATGAAAAGACAAAGAAGAAACTTAGTGACGTAACTCGATATCCCTATTGAGTCCATATGAAACAAGAATGTTCTATATCTCATCCAAATTCTAATAAGGAATCAGTCATTTAGGTACTATCACCATTGGAGGTCACTACCTATGTGAACCACCAATTCTACTTCCTGTGTGAACTTTTGTAACTAATTGTGGTGTCTGACACACACATACTCATTTCGTTCATCAGCTAGCCGGTTACAATACACGCGGACCACATTCTACATACACCATACATCACATACGTATATATACGTGTACATCTACGTGTCCGTATAACGTATGACACACGTGGTACATTACATACGACTACCACCTATGTGTACGTACCTACAAATTTATAAATAACTAAACTTCGGATTTTATACACTGCTGTGCTCTTATTAATAATATATTTGTTTCGATTTTGATTTTCATTTTTGTTATGGGAAACGTACACATACATATGCAATGTGTACCCACACATGTACGTACATACTTATATATTATCGCCACACCAGTCCCAACAAATGGCCGGCATGTCAGCCAATCGTAGGTATATAGGTATTGTAATATCCAATTTTCTATATCGTCTAATGATTTCAATAATTTATTAGGATTATGTTTTATAAATTCCATTTTGCAGTATATTTTCGATAATATGTATATACGTATGTGTTAAATTGGAATTTATTTCTGAGTATATACATTTGTACGTGTCTAAATTAATGATAAATTTTCATTAACGTTAAAGTAGAATGTGGTTTTATAGGTTTATGTTGTAGTATACGTCTTAAAGGATGAAACTGGTATTACGAGCCAGTTCGTCTGATCCTACTGTATGCTAAATATTGCATTCTGATAGAAGACAATCCACTTAAGGTGCTGCTACATCACTTTGAAATGCCAGAAAATAAGGTCTTATTGGAGATTCTTTCCCTCGGTAACAAATAATGCAATTAAGATAAAACTTTTAGAATATATTATACGTGCTCTGAGGTATTAGATCATAAATTGATTTTGCAATGCCGGGAATAAAGTACATGATTTAGTCTCTCATAATGAGGAGTAAAGTGTCCCTTTTAGGTTTTGAACGTTTCCAACAGGTCAAATTCGTTCAACAATTGGGTACAAAACGATTTTTAAAATATTTTCGCAATCATAATTCCTTTCGAATGTCATCCTAGAGATCTTAATAAGTACATCATTTCAACAAATAAAAAAGGGTAAAAAATTTCTCAAAATGATGTTACGCTTTAAGGGGTGCAATATTCAGTAACAATATGTTTTTTAAAAATTAAAGAATCATCCGAAAAAAATATTTAATTTTGAACAATCCCTAAAAAACAGCTAGTCGCCGTAGGTACTGAAAGAAAATGCTTATATTATCAATATTTCCTAACTAACTAAAGGATTTAATATTTTATCAAACTAAATTAATGTTATTTTCGGTTTTGACCATTTAACGAAGAAAAAAATTGTGTAACACCAAGATAAGTATTCTTCAAATGTGCAATGATATACTATGCTATGCTATGATTAATTCGCAAACACAACCAAATATATTTTTGTAAGTTGGTACGTATGCAACATTGTGACCTGTGTGCCCACTATCGACGAAATTGATTATTAATAAAAGGTAGTTATTATTTATGGTACGCAGGTATTCATTTCCGGTTAATTTATACCATAAATAACAACTATCATTTATTAATAATAAATTTCGTGGACCGATGACAATATGATCACAGTAAAGCATATACTTACCAATTAACAAAAATATATTTCTTTGTGTCTGTTCCCGAACTAATCATAATACAGCATAGCATATTTGAAAAATAGCTACCTAGGACTGATCGCGACAAATATGATACATAATTGAATAAACAGTGGAACACACTGTGTATGTGGCATGCAACTTATCATTTTCGATCGTATAATTACTTTTTAAAAATTGTTACCAGAAAAAAAGAAACATGACGTAAGTAGTAAGGATTGGCCGGAGCTGAGCCCATCTTCCAACCTGCCGAATTTCTGACCGACCTCGGCAGGTGGTAAACTACCGGGGCGGTTCTAGAAGCCTGGGCGGTGGGTGGAGTAATGTTTTGGTCTCAAACGCAACTGAACCTAACGGAACTTGATCCAACCTAACAGAACCTAAGGAAATTTTGTTTAACCTAACCTAACCTAACAAATTTTTTCTAACCTAACCGAAATTAAAAATTAAAAATTTCCCTAATAAATGGTACAGTCACCTTCGAGACCTGTAAATTTACTACTAGATGTCACTGCTAGTCTGGATAATAGCGATCCCTGTGCGTAAGTTTGAAAAATTGTCAATAGATGGCGCAACCATCTTCGAACCCTATAAATTCACTACTAGATGGCGCTCGTAGTCTGGATAATAGCGATATCTGTGTGTAAGTTTGAAAAATTATCAACAAATGGCACCGAAAATCCTTTCTGATAGTTAAAAGATGGCGTTGCTAGTTTAAACTTGTAATGTTCTCTATATATGTAATGTTCTTACGTGCCCCTGAATATAGGCAATTAAATTGCATTGTCCTATTGACATTCTAGTACAATAGAATATATGTGTAAACTATGTAATTCTTACCAATAAGTGTTTACCCAAATTATTAATGATTTCTTAATTTAAAGTATCGTCGAACAATAATAATCTAAAACTGCTGAGCACGAAAGGGTTAATTAATTGAATAAAACTTGATTTCGAAAAAATATTCCTATGGTTTTAGTCTTTACAGAGGGGCTTTGAATAGCTCTTAAAGAAGGATGAGATTTATTTACTTTTCACCCTGTATACGTATTTATTCCTAAAGTATTAACTTACATAAGAGAATGTTTGGTTTTTTTGCATTAACGCATTATTTTTAATTCGCTGCATAGAAATATTTAGATATTAATAATATGTTTTTTGTAAGAAGAATAGTTTTTGATTTTGGTTTACATTTACTTTCAAAATTTTATGTGTGCTAGTGGAAATTTAATTATTTTCTTTTTTTAGGATTGATAAAATTTTAATATGGCTTTATGCATTTTAATATGGCTATATGCATTAATTTCCAAGTGTACTGACAAAAAAAAATCCATCCAGTTTAAAGTACAAAGAAAGCATTTGTCGTTTTCTAATAGCTAACATAGAATGAAATTTGTAATAATATACAGTACATATTAAAGTGTAATAATATGCGAAAACGTTTATTCAGTATTGATAACAGATTTCGTATTTAAGATAAATTTGAATGTTATGAATGTTACAAAACTAATGCCATAGGTATATGTATATTCAACTAATTTTTTAATAAATTTAACATTGTTTAGATAAATATAAAATATTAAAAGGAAATTTTCTTAAAATATAGGGAACATTGTACAATTAATTAAGACTAAGAAATATCTATAACGAGAAATTAATGTTTCAAAACTACTCTAAGATAATCAAATTAATGTTTCAAAAAACTACTTTAAGATCATTACATATTAAGTTTTAGGAATAAGATTTTAAATATTTATTCATATCGTAGAAAATATGATTTTTAACAACGTAGAAGCTTTTAACAGAGTACTGAATAGATCTTACATTTCACAAATTTATCAAAGTATATATCTCTATTCCTTTATTAAAATTTTTGCATGTATTTTTTCGATTTTTTGTTAAAAATGTTTTAAACTGCTTGAATGTTTTTATTTAGAAGTAGGAGTATTAACGCAACATTAATTTTTTATTTCTATAGAAGCGTTTCTTAAAATAACTTTCTAGAAAACCAGAATTTTCATTTTCATATTAATTTGATTGCTCAGTTTATAAAAAATATGCTAATTTTATCGATGGCCAAACATTTTACGTTAAATGAGAAGATTCTTATATTTATCACGCAATATCGCGTGATTGATCATATAGTAAAGTAGTCATATCATGCAATACCATGTGATGGGTAACGAAAGTGTTGAAACTATCGATTTTTTTTTACTTTTTGTACAATATAAAGGTGTCTAATTTAAATTTTTTAATAGTCATTAACGTCTAAGACGTCAAATAAAATCTCATTAAATCATATATCATATCCAACAAGCAAATAATGTATTTTTAAAACAAATCGTCAATATTACCTTTAAAAATTATTAATAATTATTTTTATTAAGAAAACATAGATATTTTTATAAGTAACAGCGATTTTAGCTGAGTACATAATATAATAATTGTAATATTAAATTTCATCAGAGAATATGTAGCATTGAATATTATCATATACAAATTAAAAATAAAAAATATACAGAGTGATACATTTTTGTAAAACTATGAGAATATATATGGTGTGCCGTAATTGTAAATGAAAAATTTTTTATAAAATTTGATATTAATTTCAAATTTATGAGTTTTTGCTAGCAAAAATCGGCATATGAATAAAAACTAACATTTTGACTCATAGTCATATATTTAAGTTACACAATGCTAATAATATCAAATAGTTATACATAAATTTATGTGAATTTTATCAAGTTTAAGGTATGATATTAAAAAATTAGTTTGATCTATTTTTTAGGGATGGATGTAAATAAATAGATCGGTTTTTCTTTTTAAAAATTTTTTTTATTAATTATAGTTTAAAAAAATAGGTACAATAATCACTTTTAAACATGTAAACAATAATAAGATTTCTTACAAAAATATGGCAATTTTTTAAATTTACAAATTTCAAGAAAATCCAACGTTTTGAATTGCGATTTCAAGAAGATCTAATGTTTTGAATTGCAATTTATGAGTTAGTCCGATTGGCCCATTATTTATGATACCCAATTGTGAATTGTTCTGAAGCCACGCCAGCATCTGCTCGTTTAAATTGTCGAACCTCGTCGGTATCGAAATGTATCCAATTTCTAATTCCAATGTTGTCTTCATTTTCGATGAATTGACTTTTGATGGCGATTGTCTCGCGCTTATAATTTTATAGATTTTTCCAATTTCCATCTCAAAAAGTTTAATCAATCGTTTAACAGCACCAAGATGGTTTAAATCTGACATAAAATTTAATGTCATTTGTTGTACTAAGTCTCTGTTTCCAAATGAAGCACCAGCAGTAATGGACCATTGTTGACAATAATTAGTTTTTAACACAACAATTGAAAATAATTTTTTACAACAATGAGATTTAATGTTTTTCACTAAAGTTTCGAACAGAATTGTAATTGAAAAGTTATGCTATGGTCTTTTATAGCAGAAAAATAGCACGATACACGTTATGTAGCCATGCAGGTTAAAACCTGTGGCTCGATGATACTGGCACACCATCCAAAAAGTTGAACATTGAAAAAATTTTGTCTAATAGGTCACAAATTGGTCATAATAGGTCACTTAGTCCCACTAATTGGTCAGCAATAGAAAATTCTTAAATAAATTTTAAAAAATTTGTAAAAATTTCAAGGTCACTTAAAAATTTTGGCGCATCATCTAAAGAAAAAAACAAAAATAATAAGAGCAATCGATAGGATTTTAAACCATGATAATTGGTCAGTTAAAATAAAAAATTGGTCAGGTCCCCAGAATTTTAAAAAAATTAAAAAAGGCTTTTTCCTACTGTGACGCATGCGCGAAATCTCTACTGGTAAATTTAGCTTTCAGCAAATTTAGTCGATACGTTGAATTTTTCAATAGGGTAAAGCCACCAGTATTCGATCAGCCTATAATTAGCATTAATTATATATATTAAGACATTTTGAAAATAATCAACAAACATTGATTATATTTATTGATTTTATTTCAAACTTTATTTTCTGGTCTTTTGGAAATTAATTTAAAAGTTCAATTAATTATCAGTTGTGTTTTATTATACACATTTTTAAGTACTATAAGATCTTTAATTAAGGAATATTGGAAATTTTGTCCACACAAATTTACCCTATTATATTTCTTGGAAAGTAAACGTTATGTCCTTATGACCCATTGTTAAGACTCCGCAATCTTAGCACCCCAAATGTTAGATTTCGAATGACCAAATAGATCATTCAAAAGGTCAGAAATAAAGGTCAACTGATTTGGTTAATTGGTCAGCCATAGAGAATTTTTTACTAAGGTTTAAAGTTCTTTCAAGGACATTCAAAAAATTTTAGCATCTCATATGTGAAATTTCGAATGATCCATTAGATCATTTAAAAGGTCAGAAATTGGTCGTAAAAAGTCAACCGATTTGATTAATTGGTCACGGATAGAAAATTTTTTATTAAGGGTTCCAGTTTTTCAAAATAATTCAAAAATATTGGCTGATCGAATACTGGCGGCTTTGTCTTATTGACAAATTCAACGTATCAACTAGATTTACTGACAGCTAGATTTACCAGTAGAGTTTTCGCGCATGTGTCACAGTATGAAAAAGGTTTTTTAAATTTTTTAAAAATTCTGGGGACCTGAACAATTTTTTATTTTAGCTGACCAATTATCAAGGTTTAAAATCCTATCGATTGCTCTTATTATTTTTGTTTTTTTCTTTAGATGGTGTGCCAAAATTTTTAAGTGACCTTGAAATTTTTACAAATTTTTTAAAATTTATTTAAAAATTTTCTATTGCTGACCAATTAGTGGGACTAAGTGACCAATTATGACCAATTTGTGACCTATTAGACAAAATTTTTTCAATGTTAAATTTTTTAGATGGTGTGCCAGCATCGTGGAGCCAAAACCTGTTGCTTCATTTTTGCATATTAGACAGAAATCTTCGCTATTTGATATCAGTATATCTATTAAAGACGTCAGCTGACAATTTATACGAGTTTAAACCTGTTTTCAAATAAAAATATAATAAAATCTTGAATCAAAGTATAGAGTTCCCGGTGGTTTAGACTAGCAACGCCATCTTTTAACTATCAAAAAGGATTTTCGGTGCCATTTGTTGACAATTTTTCAAACTTACACACAGCAATCGCTATTATCCAGACTACGAGCGCCATCAAAGTAGTGAATTTATAGGGCTCGAAGGTGGCTGTGGCATCTATTGACAATTTTTCAAACTTACGCACAGGAGTCGCTATTATCCAGACTAGCAGTGAGATCTAGTAGTGAATATTAGAAAAAATTTGTTATGTTATGTTAGGTTAGGTTAGGTTAGACCAAATTTCCTTAGGTTCTGTTAGGTTGGATCAAGTTCCGATAGGTTCAGTTGGGTTTGAGACCAAAACATTACTCCACCCACCGCCGGAGGCTTCTAGAACCGCCCCGATAGGTTTATCACAATTTCATTGTAATTAAAACAAAAAATTATACATAAATAATAACAATTTGAACATTGAACATTGAACATTTGAACTATTGTTGTTGGTACTTTAAAATTATTATTCAATCCACATTCTCCATTATAAGTCATGGGTATGTGTTTGAATAAAAACAAGGAACCTTTAATAATATTGTAAATGTACATTTTCAGAAGTTCGTTAAACGACTTATCATGTAACGATCCAATTCATACTTTTCAAATGAGAAAGTAGGAATACTTTTTAACAATGACATAATATCACAAGAAGAGGACATATCTCTGAACTCACCGATTTGGGCAAGCGGATGGATGTAGACAAGATAAGTAATATTATTGTTAATTGAGTTGACGCAATTTCCAATGGCATCCACAAGCTTAACAAGTGATTTATATTCACTATTGAATTTTCGATACCCAAAGCTCGGGTAGCCGAAGTGAACTTCATATATGGAAAATTTAATATATAAATTACTAACTTCGGTTCTTCAAATCGATAAGATCAAGAGCGGGCATTCAGCTTGTTTTTACAAAAAAAAGCTTAAGGTTATAGTTCAAAAATAAGTAGTTTAAGAACCATTTTACTCAAACATTTTACTAAAATTATCTGTTTATTATGAAATAATAACTTTTCCTAATAACAAACTGACAACATTTTTCCACTTTAGCCTAAAAGCACAAAGGTTGATTTTGGTACGCTAGTTTTTATTATTTTTGTCAAGAACTATTTTCAAAATTGATTTCGAGAAGTAGCAGTGGTACCAATAAGAGTATTAAAAATAAATCTAAAACTAATTCAGATTATTTCAAGTCTTAAAATATTTTATAATTTTTATGCTTTGCTAGCTTTATTTTCAGTTCAAGTTTTTACAAAGTGATATCATTGAAGAGACAAAAAATTTTCAATCAATTTCATATTTTTTATTTCTTTAAATCTATGACTGTGGTGTTTTAGTGCCGATGCACACATGCGTTGTTTTACCACTGGCGCAACTGCGATCGAAAGTACATTGAGTTAAATTGTGTGATACACACATAGTTGCGGTGCCGCGCGGCACCGTTGCGTGCACGGAGCGTGCATTTTGTGCGGCAGTTCCCTACAGTAGTAATAGTAGTAATAATAGTAGTAATAGTAGTAGTAATATCAGTTTTAACGGACCAATTTTATGAATTTTACTGTGTAACAGAGTTTTAATTATATAATTATAATTTAATTATATATAATATAATTAAAATAAGAGTTTGGATAATTATAAAAAATTAGTTTAGAATTGTATTTTGGACATTTTTTTTATTTTACATTTTGCTTAGAGTTTATTATTGTTTTGTGTTTTCGGTTATAGTACGTTCTCTTTTTCCTTAATAATAGTATTTTTCAAAAAAATTTTCGTCTTTTGCTTTGTCGAAAAAAATCCTTTTTTACATACATAACTATAACTTTGGATTGTATTACAGTTTCTCACGACATACTTTGATTTGGTAAACCTGATGACAATTTTTACTTCAAAAAAATCCCAAAACTGGATTCCCGTGAAGAGATAGATAGGAGAGAAGTAAGAACTTAGTTCTATACTAATTTTCACATTAATTGATAGTATAAAAATTATATTTTATGTATTACGTTGTCCAAACTAGTTTTACAACAGTGGCAAAACTGTGACAACAAATGCCACTAGTTTTACAACTGTTACAACTGCACGCAGCGGCGCCGCACCGCGCACGCAAGGTGAAAAAATCGTATGTGTGCATGACATTTTGCGGTGCCGCTGCCGTGCACGCAGCGGTAATAAAACGCATGTGTACATCGGCACTTAATGATTTAATTTTATTGCAAGTTAAATAATAAATTTATATTTTTCACACATATAGGTACATAATACGTATTTGCTGTCTATATACGTACATACAAATGTACACATTTTTATAATACTACCTTTTGTTTTTATTTTTTTCCTTCTAGGAGTGGAATCACTCTCTCTCCCCCAGATTTAATGTCATCACCCATGTATTCAAATCCGTAACACTTTTATTGTGGTGTCAGTCAAGTAAATGTAAAGTAATAGGGTGAAATTGTAACAAATAATAAACAAAATTCTGATAAATGAGAATGGTCCAACTAAGTAAACAATAATTTACGTGAGTTCCTTGCTCTCTTTGTTTTTTACTACAAAATACGTTTGCGTAATAGGGAAAAGTTGGAAATTTGAGAACGCAGTTTGTTGGTATCCTCAGGTACATTGCGTGCGGCTGTTAAGACTATTAATATACTAGAATAGAGGGAGGATTTAACATTGTTGGCAGAACTCTTTTTTCGTAGTATAAATCCCCTTCTTATGTAATGGTTCGAGAATCTTCTACATCCTAAAAAGCAAATGGAGACATTGATCCAAGATTGGTAAACAAGTAGACAGTGTAAAAGGGCGATTCAAAATCATTGTACATGCCAGTTGGAAAGAAAGACTCGAAGAAATTAGTAAGAAAAAATCGTTCAAAGTGTTAGTTGGAAGTTAGGTAGAGTTTAAAAAATCAATTAAAATTAGTTGGAAACCGACAGTGGCAGAAGATGAGTTCAAAGTTTGAATATATGAAATTACATGAAATTGTGATATTTCTGAACTAGTTTTTTAAACAGTCATCGTTATTTCGCTCCAATGCAGTAGCTAAATTTCCTTGAAAATTTATTTATAATTCTCGAATTTTATTTTTGAAAAGCAATGTTTTTTTTTTTTAGTTTTTAATTCTGTGTTGTGTATGCCAAGAATATTAAAAGGTAAATATATCGAGCCATCACCGCCACTTTAGCGTAACCGACAAATATCAAATTTTACAGAAGAAATATTTTTTAAATATTTGTATGGCGCTTGCGATATTTCTGCTGTCTTAATTTAATTACGCCATGCAGTTACTATAACTCGTTAATTAACGAATTTTTTGAGAAAAACGTTATAAACTGCTTGGTCCGTTGCAGTTTAAAATGTTGCTTGCAATAAAAATCTCAATTTCGATAAAAGTGTCGCTTACGATAAATCGACGGTAATGGCTCAATATGGTAGATATTCTTATTAATTCCCAGTAATGTGACTTCTCTACATATTAATAGAAAACTTAACCCACCCGCTATACGTTTACGTTCTGTGTGAGATGTCGATGGACGGAAATTATTTAAATATTATCGTTACAGTGAAATATTTAATTCACAGTGTCATGAAAGGGTTATTCAGTAATATCGGGAATTAGATAAAAAGAAAGACTATATTATAAGTTACTTTATGATATCGATTTCAGTTTTTACGTATATATTAATTGAACGTTGGTCATACCATAACTCTATATTGAGCTAAATATGGAACTCACCAAAATGTAACTTTAGGGAAAAGCGTAACTTTGTAGCCCTACAAAGAATTGCAAATTTTGTAATAAAATACGGAATTAACTTATTGATATGACAGAAATAATACAAGTAATAATACGATGCTGATGACTATAAGTAAATTTTTCTACGAATGTATTTTATAGTAATAAAGAACGTCAAAGAAATAAAAAATTTAGAAAAAAATTAAAATTACAATACAAACTGATTCAAAAGATTTTACACCATTACTCCCCGATTTACATTATTTTACATTATATATATATATATATATATATATATATATATATATATATATATATATATATATATATATATATATATATATATATATATATATATATATATATATATATATATATATATATATATATATTAAATCTATACAATATACATATATGTTGTACTTTCTTCGGACAAGACGATAAGTTAAGCTTTTCGAAGGCAGCTTATAGCAGGCATAGTTGTATTTTGTTCTTTTTTATTGCCTAATAAAATTATTTTATTGTATTTCATTTTACTGTTGGGGCAGCGATGAATGGCAGATATACATACATACTAATATATCCACCCTCTCCTGCATATATATATATATATATATATATATATATATATATATATATATATATATATATATATATATATATATATATGCACAAAAAATAATACTTTTTTCAATTAAATCTAATGAAATTTTTATTATACCCCATTCAACCTATATAAAGATATATGTATAGTTTGCTAAAGATAAGTAATTAAGTCTCCGGAAATTAGATGCGCGTTGACTTTTTTTAACCCTAGAATCATACGTACTCGTCAAAACGACGAACGAACTTCTCTACCTGCTCCAATACTACAACTTATCGGTACCTGCTCGCTGTGAAACTTCTGTTATCTAATTTATTTGTTATTATAACACATAAGACATATAAATTTTGTTTATAGCTATTGTCGTTTTTTTATACTGAAATAGTGTGCGTCAAAAGGACGACGATGTATGATTAACCTATATTTTTTTTAAAAATTTTGTACTCCACATATAAAAGTTTTCCTAATTTTTCTAAAATTTATTAAAGATATGGATGTTATAATTAATTTATTCAATGATTATGATAATGTGAAAGATGATTACAGCTGTTTGACTTATAGAGACGACATAATACTGAAGTTTGAACATATTGAATCGAAAACTAAAGAATGTGTTTCGAATGACTAAATAAAAGATTAACAATTTATTTTGTGGAAAATATTTTAATTTTTATTATTTTTTGAGATCTTATTCGAAAAATTACTAACAAATTTTAGAAAATTTACAAATGTGCCTAATGGGGAAATAACTACATATTCCTATCTATAAGAATATTTATGACTGAGAAATTTCACATTCTCTAAAGTCACACATGTCCACTGATTCATAATAGTTCATAAATTAATTATTACAATTGATGTATTTATATATTTTTTAATTTTTATAATGAAAATATGCTTTGATAAAAGATTAAAAAAATTAATAAATATTTACATTAAGAAATTTTTCCAAATCCAATTTTTTTTAAATATTTTGTTCGCTTTTGTAGTATTGTTATGTAAAAAAAATGTTTTTTGCAAATAAACTCTAAAACTCCCCGTAAAAAGTCCATTCGTCGAAACGACGCCGATGTATGATTAACTTGACTCGTAGACCAACGTATGGTTCTAGGGTTAATACACATATTTATATTTATTGTGAGATAGTATGAAAAATATTAGCGAATACACTTATATTTCTCGATACTAAAGTAGATGGGCTTGTACTGTCTGAAAATATTTCCGGTGTCATTTGAAATATTTTGGTACTTAATTGCGAATTTATATGTATGACTTTATTTTATTTCTGAGTCTTCCGTCACCCATTATTTAATGCAGCGTTGCCAGATGTTGCTATATCTTAGGTGGTAATTATTGATAAACCTACTACATGTTTAATTTTTTTACAACACGCATCTCCTAAGAAAAAATAATTATAAACATATTTTCCAGTTTAGTTTACAGAATTTTAGGCGTCTAGCACCGTTTTTCACTGAAATAAAACAAAAGTTACCTATTTTCCATTTTTTTCAACAATCGGCTTCCTAGTCAACTTGAAATATCAACGAATTTTTTTTAATTATAAAATTTGTTTTTTTGGCTTTAATCGGTTTTTCAATACTTTCCAACTATTTATTATATATTATTACTACCCAAGGCTTAGATTTTAGAGACGAATGAAGCGCAGAAAACAATTATGAAAGACCAGATTTACTACCTAATTAGTAAAAATAACATTGAATCACAAACGTAAAAATTTAAAAAAAAACTCACTCTATCAGTCCAGCATTCTTCTGAACTACAAATTATCAAGAAATTTTGTTGGGAATATCATTTTTTCAACGCTTGTGCGAAGCATATATTTTTCCAAACTTTCCTATACTTTTTTTAAGCTGTGCTTATTCTGAAATATCTCAATTTTATTTTATTAGATTTCACCCCTCTGAATCTTACAAAATGGGCTTCGCAAAAAAAGTTTAATTCACATTTCAATTTTAAGTTTTATATTTTTTACAAAGATAGCGATTTTTTTTAACTATCTTTCCGATGTCACAGTGGACTTATCTAGAATTTTCTCTCGTATGTCGAGAAAATCTTGTAAATAATTTTAGTCTATTTAAAATGTATATATATATATATATATATATATATATATATATATATATATATATATATATACTATATATATATATATATATATATATATATATATATATATATATATATATATATATATATAAATCTCATGTCACAATGTCCGGCTAGGATAAACTGCGAAACTACTGAACCGATTTTGATCAAATTTGGTAACTATCTGTATTTTGGTCCAACTTAAAAGATCGGCTAGTTTTTATCGCAAAATTTTTAGTCTAACCGTAGAAATTTACGAAAAACCGTCAATATCAATTTTTTTATTACTGTATACAGATATCTGTGGAAAAATTTATAAAAACATCATGCAAATTAATTTGTTGCTAAGCATTTGGAGAAAAATAAATTTGGAATTTTTGTAAGTATTAATAAGTATTTCTATAAATCCCACCAATAATATTTTTACCTACGACTACTATGAAATTACTTATCTATTGTGCAAAATACTATTTGTATCCTATAAAGGAATAAACAACTGGATTGTCCTTTTATGATAAATTGGCACTTCTGCTGTTTTAAGCAAATTCCATACATATGAAAATTAGATATGCTATAAAAATATGAATATGACTGGAAAATATTAAAATATGAATAATATTTTGGAGTCGTCGAGCAAGAATATCAAATTTAAATGAACGTGTGGTCACACTGTTCGTCACCAAATAGCGCGTAAATTAAAAAGCTGAAGAGATTTGACAATTTTTACGCAAGTATACTGTTGAGATTTTTGTGAAAAATGAAAGTGACGTTAAAATGGTTTCCCATGGCCTTGCTGACTTGAAGAGCCTAAAATAGAAACAATTCTAAAACTGCTGGTATAGGTACCCATACTAAGTTCTTACGGTTCGGAAATTAGCCATGCTAATAAAATATGAAGATAGTTATTTTAGAGTCATTGGGCGAGCTGGATCAAGTGCTATAAATAATTTATTTTACACAGAATTTTGGAATATATGATTGAACTGACCTAGATAAATTTTACCAATAATTTAATCTAACATCGTTTGACATGTAGGTTGTCCAGACACCCGGTAGATGGCGCTGTGTTTCGATTTCTAGATTATACATTCTATTCCACGTCATATTTGTTTGTGTTCACGATGTAAATTATTTTTATAATTATACTGTGTATTGTGTTATAATTGTGCAGTGTATCGTTTGAAACAATAAGAAAAAATTAATTCAATCAATTATAACTACTGAGCCACAGCAACGCGTGGCCGGGTCAGCTAGTAGTTTAATAAAAAAGCAATAACACATAAAAAAGGAAATAACATTTATAGGAAGTTAAAAATATTATATACACAATTTACACAATTATTAAATATCGATCAATGTCAGCAACACGTAAATAATAATTAACATTTGAAAGATTTACTTTGTAAAAATTCATATTTGAAGATATGAAAGTGTTTTCACTGTGACATTTTAACAATAAATAATTCACAAGGTTACAATTGGACTTTCGATTTTAATTAATTATTTCCTAAAATAAAAGAAAATCGAAGAAACTGATTCGCAGTTTAAGCGAATTTCCAAAACTAGAAATTCAGCTATTACAACCGTTTTTATGACGTAACTTGGGCCCGGGACTATAACAGAAATATGTTTTGAGGTCCCTAGAATACGAAAATGATATTTACAAAAATTTATGTATATATTTATATATATATACACTAGTGATCCGATTGAGAGAAAGAAAAATGCGTATGTATTAGTCACACGGATATAAAAACAACATTACAATTCCTTTATGTAAACAAATCATTATATAAGTATACAGGGTGTAATTTTAATAACTCTTATACTTTTTGGTGAATTTCGATAAAATTTTACCATGATTAGAACGAAATTTGCTGAAAACAACATAACTATGTTTTAAGCCATGTTGTTTCCAACAAATTTCGTTCTAAATCAAAGTAAAAGGAAATATGGGCAAAAAAGGTTTTTGAACCATTGCTGTAAGTTATTTACTTTTTGGGAAAAATTAGGAAATATGTTGGAAGAAATCATTTTCCATTACACTCGCACTCACAGTCAAATTACTTCTGTCTCATGTTTTGCGATGCTACATTCGAAAAAAAGGCTTTATAAGTGCCGTGTCATGATATCCTTAATCCAAGGTAGAGATTTAGCTATATCTTATTTCTCTCAGTTGAATAGGATTTTGTATACCTATATCTGTTTCATTTTTTTTTTTTTTTTTTTTTTTTTTTTGAGAAAAATTGTCAAGCAAATTTGTTTTATGTGAGAGGCGATAGATTATGTTACCACGGAATTAAAACTATCAACATTTATAACCATAACCCTTTTAACGTAAGTTTATGCGCGTTTTAATTTATTCTTAATAATATTTTACAATGTATGGTATGCACAATATATTCAATTATAATACTGCTACACATTCAATTTTTTTAGTCGAATTTTCTCCGAAAAATTAGACTTATACAGTCTATACGATAAGAGCTGCGAGAGGCGAGAGTAGGGGCGCTATCCGTTTTCGGACCCGTAGAACACGAATATGTAGAAAAAAAAAATGTCTGATATATATATATATATATATATTTTCCCGCCACCTTTTAATTTGTGTAGGGCCCCCCTATGGAAGTTAAGAGATGAAATTTGGTAAATGGGGCTTAATTTCGAGGCACCTCATACTATCAAAGTGGGGTCAAATTTTGGGCAAATTTTTTTTCTGACCCGAACTTTAAGGGGGTGGTGGGGGGCGGAAAAGCAATAAAACTTTTCCAAACCGGTTTTAAATAATGTTTCGGTCAATTATCTACAACATATCCAAAATGCAGCTTCCTAGGATGATATGGTGGGAGTAGAGGGGGGAAAAACGATTTTCGCTGGATCTAAGAGGCCCCCAGCCCCCCAGAATTAACGTAGGGGGTTGAAATTTGGTGTGTTGATAAAGTTCGTACCTAGGTTGTGCTTTTTGGAGGTTTTAATATTTTATCCCCACCCCCCTCATTTTTAAGCTACAATTTCATGCATTTTCGACGTCTTCGAAGTTTGTACCACTTGCACAGGTCACCCGAATAAACCTAGAGGGCTGAAATTTTGTATTCGGATTGAGTTAGTATCAAGGGGGTGCCTTTTGGGGGTCTCGACTTTTAACCCCTACCCCCACCATTTTTATACCCAAAAGAACATGATTTTTCTTGTTTTTTAACAGTTTCGTTCGGGTCAAAATCTCCCCAAATAAACCTAGAGGGCTGAAATTTGCTGTACAGGTTAAGCTAATAGCCAGACACTGTTTTTTGGAGGTTTCAACTTTTAACCCTTACCCCCACGATTTTTACGCCAATATTTCCTTAATTTTTTTGCTTGTTTTCTAACACGTCTAGAGACTCCATAAGGAAACCTAGAGGGCTGAAATTTTGTACGTGTATTCAGTTAGTATCCAGCTAGTACCTTGTAGGGAGTCCACATCACTTTTCCCCCCACTTCTCCCATTTTTACATCGGAATTGAATGCTATTGTTAAATGTGTTTTAAAAGCATGATGTTTATTCTAAATACAAGTAGGCGAATAGTAATTTTAAAAAATTTAAAAAAAAGTGAACTTACTTTTATGACAAATGAAATACATACATATTAAGTAATTTAAAAATGTTATTAAAGTCACTGTTTATTTATAAATTAGGAATTTTGGATTTTTAGTATTTATAAAATAGAAATTTTGGATTTTTTTGGAAAGAAAAAATATCTTTATAAAGGCCTTCCAGTTTACTATTTAAGGTCCTTTTTTAATATTTAAAACTAAAACATAAAGGCAATTAGCGGATAAACATGGGCAGGAATGTCCTCGTACGAATTGTGTTGGCTTTTTTTCTGCTACCTGTTTTCGGCACAAAATTGAAATTTACTGAGATACAGCCCTTAAATACTTAAAACCTTTTTTTAAAGCCTCGATCAGCCGAACACTCATCACCAGTTTTGAAACCAACAAAATGACAATTCGGTTGTAGACTTTCAATCACATTTCGCTTGTAGACATTCAATACCGAAGATGAAGGGGAAAATTCGACTACCGTGATGGGGCCCCGCTGCTCACGGCGTTTTTTTTTATTTGACAAAATTAAAATGGATGCATACATACATAGTTATACATAAAAATTTTAACACATTTTTTTTCCCATAATATATTTCTTTTGAAAATATTAAAAAGTTTTACATTTTGGCTTATTTTATGTTCTAAGAATCCCGGATTCTTTTGATAATAAAAGTTTTAACACCAAACAAGAGGATTTAACTAGCGTTTAGATGAAAAGTGACGAGATAATAAATCCAGCTTCGCCTGGAAAATCTAGAAAAACGCAAAAGAATCAAGAGGCAATATTTCAGATATTCTCAGCGAAGATGTTTTAGACATTTAATTTTTTGACTTAATCGTTGTGGAGGAGGAAAATAGGGACATTTCTAATAAATAAAACACCAATCACTTAGGTTAATCTGATTTATACTTTTAATAATGAAAGTAAAAACTTCTCTTTAAAATACTTTCAGTGTGTCCCTTCATTGTCTGCCTCTGTCATTATGACGAGAAAACATTTCCAAAACTCGTTATGTCCTAATTACAGATCCAAAACACGTTATGTACAACAATTTTTATTTTTTTCCAAATAACTATTGCTGTACGATTTCATATGTAACATACAATAAAAGTAAATAATGTAACACATAAATAATAATTTTTTCAACTTAATATAACTACTGCGAAAAAATAATACGTTTTTTCAGCTTACTATAAAATTTGAGATTATGTACTTAACGAGTTTTGGAATTGGACGACGCATATGGAAATAAAAAAAAAACATTTTACATTAGTGTTACATATTTTATTACAGAATTTTATTACAGCAACTCATTATTTTATATAAATTTTGACTGTCAATATCACTTTTCACAACACATTAATGTCACTGAACATTTTTCAATTGAAAATTACGAAACTTGAATATTTCTTCACCAAAAATATGTTTAAAAATCAAAAGATAATAGAGTTTGATACAATTTGTAATGTCACATTTCACAAATGGTTTTCAATTTAACTGAAATAGCAAGAAACCTAAAACAAAATTTAAAAAAAAATTAATTATTTATCAAATTTTCTTAATTTGTATATTTTACCTAGTTTTTTGAAATTTGTAGAAAAAAAATTATCAAAAAAATTGTTTATTTTTATTCAATTTTCTTGAAGAAATAATTCCTTTGCTTATTCAGACACGACACTTCTAACAATGAAAATTCAAATATTATTAGAATGAATCAGCATTACCAACATTGCAGTATTGTTAATGTTCATTTTTTTTTAATTATTTTGTTATAAAATTAAACTACATAAAATTTACAAAAAAATTTTAAAATTTTAAAATTTTAGAAAAAATCTTTTGGAATACAAGACAAGTTAATTTGAAAAAATTTAACACTACTAATAGAAGGTGTCGATAATTTACAACAGATGGCTCCATAGTACTAAACACGTGCTCTATATAATAAATAGAGTCCTGATATGTCATCCATTCTCCAAAACAGAGAGGGAAGCTTCAAAATTAATTATCATATGTTTGAGGCTTTGAGTATAGTTATTTTCGATACATATGCGTAAAGAGAGGTATTCTAGTAGGCTTAAATTCGGGCACGAGTCTAAGGGACTGACGTATACACAACGAGATCGAGTGCGTAAGCGCACGAGATCTCGTTGTGTATACGTCAGTCCCTTTAGCGAGTGCCCCAATTTAAGCCTACCGGATACCTCTCTTTACGCATACGTATCGAACATAATTTTTTATAACGACGGCTTCTAAAGTTTAATAGAGAGAAAAAAATTAATTATTTTTAAGCAATTTTTATTAATTTGTAGAACGTTGTTGTTTTTTTTTTATTAATTTGTTGATCGTTTCCATGTTAATTTGAATATGATTATCATTGATAAATGAATATCATTATTTTTTATAACACCTGCTTCTAAAGTTCAATATTCGAGCGTTGTGTAGTGGGCGTAAAGAGCAGTTTTTTATATCATTGTAAAACAAATGACAGTAACTGTGCGCGAAAGTACAAGTGTGCGTGAAAGTAGCTAAAACTATGCGAGAAAATAATGATATTCATTTATCAATGATAATCATATTCAAATTAACATGGAAACGATCAACAAATTAATAAAAAAAAACAACAACGTTCTACAAATTAATAAAAATTGCTTAAAAATAATTAATTTTTTTCTCTCTATTAATCTTTAGAAGCCGTCGTTATAAAAAATTATGTTCGATACGTATGCGTAAAGAGAGGTATCCGGTAGGCTTAAATTGGGGCACTCGCTAAAGGGACTGACGTATACACAACGAGATCTCGTGCGCTTACGCACTCGATCTCGTTGTGTATACGTCAGTCCCTTAGACTCGTGCCCGAATTTAAGCCTACTAGAATACCTCTCTTTACGCATATGTATCGAAAATAACTATTCTCGCATAGTTTTAGCTACTTTCACGCACACTTGTACTTTCGCGCACAGTTACTGTCATTTGTTTTACAATGATATAAAAAACTGCTCTTTACGCCCACTACACAACGCTCGAATATTGAACTTTAGAAGCAGGTGTTATAAAAAATATATTTGAGAACATAACTATGGTTAGTACGTTATGAATTAATGAACAATTAAAAATTTTTAATTTAATTATTCTTTTTAAGTTAAAACAAAGGGTTTTCGTTAAATATTTAATTTATTTCCAATTTTATTTAGTAAACTTTGGACAGAAAATGTCGAACCCAATCAGCGTTTAAAACAGATGTCACGATTCTATGAATATAATAATAGTTCCCTCATTATGATTACAGACCCATAGAAAAAATTCAGATAATCGTATTTACTATTAATAAATTAAGTGCTAAATTTAATATTAAATGTAAGCAAGAAATATTTTATTGCGAAAATTGTAATAAACTCTATTTACTGATAACGAAATCTTGCCTTAAGGGTGTACCACTAGTATAAACGCCTGAAAAATGGAGATTTTTGGGAATTTTTTAAAGAAAGCTACATGACTACTTAATGTTGTTCCAATTAACGGAGGAAATGATTCTAGACTATAAAAATTCTATTCATAATTAATCAATTACTTTTAAACATTACTCCAATACTTGTAGGTAAGTGACGATATTTTTTCTGAATTACACAGTAAACCAAGTGATCGGAAAACAACATTTCATATAACGTGACCTAATATTATCATAATTAAGGGTGGAAATGATTCCGGCTTGCAATAGTTCTAGTTAAAATTAAAGAATTACTTACTTTTAAACATTTCCTCAATGCTTAAAAAAATTTCGACAGGAACTGATTTACTCACTTCGGGGGGTTAGACTATTTATTCTTACCAGCCTCTTTTCCACCCCCATAGAATATAGAGTATACAGAAAATATGAAACAATAAATAAATAAAAAAATAAATAAATAATGTGGAAAGCTAAAACAAATCTATAATACTGATTCAAGTATTTAAAATAGACAGTTTGACCGGGCCATTCAGAAAATTTAGCCCTGGCTATTTGTTCCATTTATCTACGCCAGTGGTTTGTCTATCCTTGGGGTCGATAACGACATACAAGGGGTCCACGTCGACGTAGGAAAAATTGGGGGTCTACAACAGTAGAGAAGACGTACAGCGGGGTAGGTTGCAATGCCTGTCCTAACATGAGAAGTTGGTGACTGGTGGCCTTTTTTTTTTTTACTCGCCATCTGCATTTTTCTCAGGTTATATTTTCGAAAGTCGCTGTTGAATTTATGAATTTGTACAGGGGGTCTATCTAAAACCAAAAACCATGGCAAGTGGTCTACGAGACCAAAAAGTTCGCTCTACGCGATGATCGGTCCCTACCGTATTCGTATTCTAGAGGTTACTTACCTATATACCTGGGTACCAAAATGTATCGTTTACATGTGAGAGAATTTCAAAGCTTATTTAAAAACTCACATTTTTAAATAATTAATACTAGACAGGTTTACTTTGTGAAAATCCATATTAAAACATGGGATCGTTGCTTTGTCACTTTTCACAGCAAAATCATAGAAAAACACGAGTCGACTTTCGGCTTTTACACCATCCTCAGGTGAAAAACATAACTAAAAATTGTTCTTTTAGGCGAAAACTATTTATAATATAAATTGGAGTAAATAATGTATTGGTGGGGGATGTTAGAGATAGAAGCAGATATAATCACAGTAAACAAATGTAAGGGAACACCCAAGTTGACCAATTTTTGATAAAACTAAAATTTTTTTTTTGTATTATTTGCAAAGGTACTTACAGCGAAATTTATTCTAAAAACGGTTAGGTGTAATATTATTAAAATGACTAGAGTACGTTGGGGAAAACCAGACACGTGAAACAGTGGTGAATGATAATTACCAGAAATAAAGAAAAAATATACAGGTATCTGTCTGTGTTAATTTGTCAAGATAGAGATATTTATTGATTTTGCACGAAGGGTTACACCCAGCAGGTAGCTGTGTTTTTGTTAAACTAAAAGGTTTGTTAAATGATGTAAAATCAAAAATATTGCAAAAAGACCATTTAAATATTAATTACCAGGAATGGATAAATTTTAAAATGGGTACCTATCAACTAAACTATTCGAAAACAAAACGTGAGATGCACCGTGTTATAGATTTAATAAAGGCGATTTGTTTAAATCAGTTTGGTCATATTGTACGCCGCGCCGTGCCGTTCAGAAACGCGTAAACCAATTTGGATGCAATTTGATATCTGCACACTTCACACGATAATATAAGATGATATTTTTATTTACATGGTTATAGCATAAGTTTGATTGTAAAAAAAAAAAAAAAAAAAAAAAAAAAAAACGAAGTGGCACAAAGAGATATATCGCTGGCACAAAGTTAACGAATTTTACGGTACGATAAATCTTCTTTGAACGTAAATCTCTTAATATGAAAATCTCCGGTATTCCAATTGTTGTGAGTCAAAATAACGTATCCAATAACATACCTATTATTTTGTGTTGATAAAAGTAAATAATTTCCAAACTTGTAGAAGTTTGGAAAAGATATTTATTTAACAATTTCTTTCTCTCTCATTCGCGCATCTTGTTAGAGGAAGTAGTATCCATTTTAAAGTATGTGTGTATATATGGGTATATATATATATATATATATATATATATATATATATATATATATATATATATATATATATATATATAGAATATTCATAGATTGTTGCACGCAATGAGAAAATTCTTCCATTGTGTAATTAATAAGGTGTAAGAAGACTTGAAGGTCCGGTTTTTCTTTTAATTTAAATAAAGTATTTTTTCTTGTATGTCAGTGAAATTTATTAAAAGAAAGAAAAACTTTTCCGGTAAAAGGATTATTTTTTATTCTTTTTATTTTCTATGCTATTTTACACAAGGCATTATAATATAATATTGATGGATCACTTCGTTGAACAAAAACATTTGTTGTTAGAATATTTTTGATCCAGTTTAAAAATGAAGTGTTGGGTTATGTACGCTTAGTACCAATACGTCTATTTTATTTTCTGCTCTACTCTACCAAACCACTAGAATCACTTATATTAAAATATTTGTATATGGCAATTTTATCAAATATTAATCGATTACTTTTCGGTACCGTAACCAGTAGAGTCCTCTTGTAGTAAAAGTAGGCAAATACGGAGCAGAATACTTTTGAAAAGAAGAAAACGATAATTGTATATTACATTATTGAGATCGTAAGTATTGCCCAGTATCCAAGTTATGTCCTATACTGCATCTACAATTAACATGAAATTCAGAATAATTAATATGGTACGAATACAATACATTAAAATTATGTAGAACTTGAAATTTATTAAAACCAGATGCCAAGCTGCAGTTGTTAGGTAAAATTTTTATACAGATTATAATATAATATGCAGTCACAAGGATTAATAAAAGTGTAATGCGCTGTGCTTCTTTACTTCTTTAGTCAAATTACAAAACTACCCACAGCAGTACGTAAAGTAAGTATAATTTAGGGTGTTTCATTTTGTAAGGAAAAAAAATAAAATGTATAATTTTTGCAGACTTTGCTTATGCCCCGAGTCTCAGTGATATAAAAAATATATATGCCAAATTTCAAGAAGATTGGCTAATATTTAGAGATTGCACACTTTGATCAGTTTTGTAAAAGTATTGTAAAGAATTGTTTATGTTGTGTGTCCCTGACCGATTAGACCCTCACATGGCTCTAATACTTTCATTTCCTTTTTCTTTGTGGGTTTGGTTTCTAAATTTTTAGTCATATTTTACTTATCAGTCTGAGTAAAACGTCGGTCCAAAAAATCCAAAAGACAATCTTTATAGTTTGTTTCTAGCAAATACGAAAGATGCTTTAGATGATTAGCAAATATGAGAGCACTTATTAATATCTACATCTGAGTAAGTGCTCAGAAACTAGCGTATCCAAAGCATTATTTGGAGCCCATCGACTCACAATTGCCTCGTGCCCAAAGTGAACCTATATGAAGCTGGCAAAATGTGAAACACGTTTCATTCCTTTAACCTTTTCACGCCGAAGACCGGATATTAAAGACTTATAATAAAACTTATAATAAAGAAGTTTTTTTATCAAAAAGTATTTTTTTACAAGTATATAATTCCCAAATTTATATTGTACTTTACTATTTGTCTATCAGACGGCGATCTCTAATAGCAGGACGAAGGGAAGAGGAGAAATGACACGAACTGTTATGCTAAAAAGAGAGAGACGGAATACATATTATGCTAAAAAGAGACAGATCACAATGATGGCAACGACGGCGTCAGAGATCATCGTCTCATAGACAAGACCATACGATCCCGCAAACCTCGGAAACTGCCCGTCTTATGGGCATACTTAATAGAAAAATAGCACGTCGCGAAAGTTACGTATGAAAAGTAACACGTAGAAAAATAACAAGTCTGAATATTTTTATAAAAATATTCAGCTTTTTGGAAATTGAATGAAGTTTAGTGAAGAGGACAATTTTAAGTGCATAGCTAGCCTTTACGATTCACCATGCTTGATGTAGAGCCACTGGGATCCTGAAACTGAAGTCGTTTTTAGACCAGTCACCGGGGCACAGCAGTGAGAGTTGTAATAATTTTTTTGTAGTCCTCTTTTGCATAAATTCCATTTTTTAAGACATTTTGAATGTAGTTAAACATTTCGACTTGTTATTCTTCTAGAAAACCTTGAATGCGATTTTCGTCATCCAACATTGTCGTATATGACTCCTTGTCAAATGAAGCCCACAGACTTTGGAACTTCCCAAAAGTTAGGACCACTTGATTCTATGCTACAGCACACTTCTCATTGTTAGACACTCCTTTCAATATTATTTATATATTAGTACATGAGATTTCCATTAGTACAAAGTACTGCAATATTAGCAATTTCATTGGTTAGAGAAAAAAGTGATTAATGTGTGCAATCCCTAAATATTATCCAATTTTCTTAAAATTTGGCATATATGTCTTTAACATCACTGAGACTCGGGGCGTAAGCAAAATGAAACACCCTAAAGTATATGCTTGCATAGTATTCGGTACAATAAATAAACAATTTCATGGCAGTCGTAGATAAAAGCAATTTTTGTAACACAGAATCTACAACAGATAAAATTAATAGCAGTAAAAATGAAAGTTTATTTGGTAATGGAAACGATATTAACAACGATAATAGTATAGACGGTATTCGAATGAAGATTTTTTCATACATATGTTAGAAGAGTTTACGAACACTGAATAAGAATTTCGATATTTACATATATAAACTTACATTATATAATCATTATGAGACTTGAGTGTAAGTAAGTGTATTGATTTTCAGTTAATAGCTTAATTACTGACAACTTTCTGTGGCACAAGAAAAACATGGATTACTACATCCGACCCGATATTTAATAATGACAAATGTGGTTAAAGATCGCAATTAAACGACTCATACTGAACAGCAGAATTTAAAAAAATAGCAAAGATTGTAGGTAAAAACTCAATATTGAGAAGTTAGAGTTTATAATTAAAATCCGACATATGGTGTTTAAACTATCTCTATGGAACCTAAAAAAGAGTTAATGCTATTTAAAAAGGCAAAAGTTAATGTCGTTCTGAATAGCGAATAAGCATTTTATATTCTACTATTGAAATGCCTTTTTTATACGGAGATTTTATATTTAGAAACACAAATACGGAGAAAAGAATATTACCACACAACCTGTATGTGAACAATACCATATGTAAAAGTAGGTATGATGCAATGATGCATTATCATAAAAATTGACTAGCGTAGACTGGAAAGTGTATACAAAAAATCAAACCGATTGTACGTACTGGAGGTCAGAGCAAGATTTACTTGCGTTACATGCAACCGCGTATACAAGGGCTAGGGGGAGTGGTCAAGGGGTCATGACCCTCCCTCCCCGAGAATTAAAATTATATACTAGATATTATTTAACTTTACGGTGACGTTTTATTTCTTTGAGACTTGAGTTACATTTTAATGTGTTGTCAATTTTTTAATTTTTCATTCTATAATATTAATTAAATTCGTGTTGACTTTTATTATTTAATGGTTTTTAGATGACTAATTGCATAAATACTGAATAACACACCTTAGGCGTATTTTTTTATGGTCAGTCCGGTTAAACAATGACGCCTTTGAATCTGGTGGAATACTAAAGACAACGGGTATGGGTTCGCTTCAGGAAACATAAGATACTAAGCTGACGTCTGAATACGTTCGCAAACATAATAAAAAGAATTTAAGAAAATGCCAATTCGGGCAATCCAAAAAATATTGTTTTAAATGAGTGTTCTGGACTATCTCGAATTTTACGAAAATCGATTTCTATACTAATTTTACCACGTTCTGTTAGAAAATCATGGTCTCATTCTTGTTCCGTGGCGTCTTCATATTTTTACAGTACATCAAGTAGAGTTTTTTATATCCTTTTTCTGTACGTGACCTTATATGCAAGTCGATTTTAAAAAAGAGCCTAACACACATTGAGGAAAAACTTGGAAATATTCGAATTTCACTTAAAGTGATTTTAACGGAAAACGATTACGTTTAAAGCCCTAATATTAGTATATAAGACTTACTATCACATAGCGCACGTAATGCTACTATTAGTTTTTTTTAATTTCCCATTTAGGCACCTTTACCCCTCTTTATCCCGAAGGATCCTTTACTTAATTTTGCTCACGAATAAATAGATACCAATACTAGTTACAATAAAATTACTTTAGATTTACAGAACGCGTGGCGTTAATCTATATTACCAGATATAGTAATGGCTATTTCGGTTGCAGGATTCCAGTGAAATTTTTCAGATATCTATTTTACTTCTACCAACAAATAAGTATCAATAAAAGGACAATACTGAGAAGTATTATGGATCTCACATAAAATCAGCAGAAACTTGGTGGCAATTAAATAAGATACCTTAGAAAGAGTTTTTACAAATATTAATGTAAATACTGGTTTTACTTAAGTTTTATTTTCAAAATAGGTAGGTACTATATTAAAAAAAAAAAATAAATAATAATAATCAATACCTATAAATAAAATAGAAGGGTCTGTCCTTGATTTTCGAATTTTTAGGTATTAATATGTTTTTAAGTTAGCCAATTCGACATATATAGCAAATCTAACTTTAAAAAAAAATTTGTCTGTCTGTCTGTCTGTCCGTCTGTCTCTCTGTCTGTTTGTACGACCCAATCTAACTCAAAAACTACTGAAGCTATTGAGTTGAATTTTACAGGGAATATAGATATTAACCTCCCGATCAATCAGATCATTTTAATGTGATCTTCCAAGTGGTTATGTACAGGATGATTCAAAAAGAATATCCATTAAACGTTTATGGTCTTCTAAATAAAATAGATTTTTTAAAATTTGATTTTAGAAGACTAATTTAGAGATTTTAATTAAAATATTTCTAACTTGCTACCACTTCCGGTTATACCGGAAGTTGACACCAACTTTGCTATTTTAAGTGTTTTTAACAACAAATTTGAATTCGCAGGGAATTGTTATTAATATTCTATCTGACAGTGGCATTTCAGCTTCCTTGACATGATACAGGATGGTCACATAAAGCATTTTTTAAATATTTTTTTGTTTATTGTGAAAAACTTTTTTTTAAATGAACCACCTATATTTTTTATTATAACTGTGTAAAAAAATGTAAACTCTATCTATTAATATCAGATATTCTTACACCTAAAACTGATATTTGGGAAGTTACATCGAATTTATATAATAAAATGATAAGTTAGGTTTTCCATGGGCACGGTTGACACAAAAACCACTGGACAGATTTTAGTGAAACATTGTAAATTTATTCCTTAGATGCTTCATGATCTCAATATCACCAGTCAGCATCTTCACGATATTCTTTATGGAGGTTGATATATTCACAACAAAAGTTGATATACCTATCAAAAATACTTATTTAATAATAAACGGAAACAAAAGAAAGAAAAACAATAGATTAACTAGGTTACGATAAAAATAATATTCAAAAATTTAAACATTAACTTCAGAACTTTTTTATTAAAATTTCACTTTAAAAAAGGATTGTAGTAAAGCCTAATTATGAAGGAACTGAACGTAATTTTGAAAATTCCACCAGGGTTTTCGGATCTCGAAAATAATCCAAAATTCAATTAATTCTAAAACCATAAATATGGGAATCTGTGACAGGATTTCAAAGTCTGAAAATTAAATATATCAATGTCTGAAAATGAAATATATCAATATGGTTGTTTTCGAGTCGTTTGCTGAGCAGAGCGAAGCATTACATGGAATTAACCTTTTATAGAATTTTAAACTGTTTGGCCAGCGAAGCGAAGCACTTTAAAGAACTAATTTTGAATTAAAATTGTCTAGTTTGTTTCGGAATAACTAATTTAAAGTAGCTTATTACTCACAGATAACATAATTTTACACGAATGAAACTGGAGAGCATATAGTTGTCAGAAATAGATTAATGAATACATGTTTCAGCACTTTTTGAAAATTAATCCTGTAAGGAGTAAAATAGGGAATAAACGCAATAAAATTGAGAGAGGTCAAAGTTTACATTTTTAACGCCTAATGTTCTGGCGTCTCCAACAATGAGTGAGTTATTTTAGGAAATATTGAAGCATTTTGCAAGCAGACTTAAGGGGATTTAAATTTTCCAATAGGATAAGGAAGGATGCTTATTTAAAGTGTACAAATATTAGCTATTTTAAATATATATAATATTTGAGTATTTTAAGTCAACATACTTTTTTTACTTCTATACCAAATTCGTTGACATCTCCTTGATAGGCTTACTTTAGATTTTTAGTCTATGTTGTATCTATGTTTGAAGAAATGACAAGTTAGTTTTTGAAAATTTCCAGTTGTTCCTAGATAAGTAGCCAAAGGTAATTCTCAATAAATAAAGCTTATCAAAGCTTATGATAAGAAAATAGGGGCAAAAATTTTAGCGAAGTACCCACTAAGAATTACCTTTACTTAATTTCGAAATTCACGCCAGGGAAGCCGCGGGTAACAGCTAGTACCTATATTAAAATAGAGATTTTTAATCTGATTCTAATATAAAAGAATTAGTTGTGACAGCCTTGATAAACATGCATCTTATTTCGAGTACCGTTGTGACTATAGTGAGTACTAGTCAACATAAATGCACTGGCTGAAATCCCACAGGACACTGTCAAGAAGTGAAAAACAAAATCAGAAGAATTATACGACAACATGATATTACACGTAAACAAGGAGTGAATTATTAGGTAAAGGATAGCACATGGGAAATTATGTTTCAAATATACACACACACACACACACACACACACACACACACACACACATTCATTCATACGCATGCATACAACCCCACATCTGATACACATAGAAAGTGTATATATAATATTAAGAACGTAGGTACACTATACAATCGTAGCACTAATATAAGTTTGTAGGCATATGTTTATATTAAGCTGATGTACACAGGTTTATATTAAGCTGTCATTAACCCTAGAACGACAAGTCGGTGTCATACATGACACGTATGTTTTTTGTTTCAGCGCTGTAACTTTTGATAATGTAGAAGTTGATAATAATGTAATAAATTTCTTTTTTGGTAAAAATTTGAAAACTATCTGGACAGATAGATGTGGACACTGACATCAATTAAATATCGATTTGACCTGTAATTAATTTAAAAGATAGAATAAGAAATAGGTGTCGTGGATGACACTCACTTGCTAAATTTGAGCCTTGTCGTTCTAGGGTTATATGTGGGATAAAATCCTAAAATAAATTTCCAGAATGGAATTCAGCTATTACAGTAGTTGTCATGACGTGACTTGAGCCCGGGACGCGTATTTCCATTTGCGTGTTCAATAGGAGACATTGTTTCCTCGAAACTAGCACGGTTTTGTAACGCTAGGCTCTTCTTTCAAACACGTGCCTAATTCAAGTCCCCCGCACTCTAAAAAACGCGTACGGGTTTGTAGCGCACATGTTCTTTCAAATACATGTTCAGGGAAACGCTATGATTAGAAGGTTAGTCATTAGCGATGGCAGTCGACACTAATAGTCATAAAGGTCACACATTTGAGACTAGTAGAAAAACTGCCACAGAGATTCTGATGAATAAAAAAAAGTAAATGTTTAGATTTTTTGAGGTGAACACTCACGTTGAAGAGAATATAATATTATAAGGTTGTACTCTTTAAGACTTTTCTATTCTTCTGACCTATGAATTTTTTCAAATATTGAAATAATTTATATGTCCAATGGATAAAATGGTAACTTTTATAAATTTTTATAAAGAATCATGTCAACGAAAAGCTATAAGCTCTAATAAATCAAAAAAAAAAAAAAAAAAATATTACTTGAACCTAGTAATGTCAATTTTTGATAAATCAGTTTCTACCTGAATGACGGGACCAGAGATAATAAATCAGGCCAAGAAAAAAAAGGAAGGTGTTTTTAAGATGTGTCAGAAAATACTGAATTTTCTTGTTGGTAAAAGTTCTATCATTTCTTTTTTCCAATCATTTTATTTAATTTATTTATTAAATATATTAAATAAATAACTTTTTTTTGTCACTATTGCTTTCATTCTTCGTAATTTTTCTACTGGGCAATAGAAAGTTTTTTGTCAATACTTTGGATAGGAATCGCTCGGGCCGTAATTCAAGCTTTTATTACCTTTGCAAAATTATCCTTCTATTCATCGCGTTCGCTTGAGCACGTGCTTGGAAGAACAGTCTGCGTTACAAACCCGTGTACGTTTAGACGACGGGAGACGTGAATTGTACACGTGTTTCGAGTGTTACAAAACCTTACGGAGTTCGAGGGAACGGTGGCTCCTAATGAACATGCAAACGGAAATAAGCGCCCGGGACTATGACAGAAATTTGTTTTAAGGTCCTTAGAAACCGAAAATTATATTTACTAAAATTTATATATATATATATATATATATATATATATATATATATATATATATATATATATATATATATATATATATATATATATATATATATTAGCCCAATTATATATAATGGCCCAATTTTACGAAACATTTTTAGGCATATATTTACTAATTCAAAGGCGTAGATTTCAAAAATTTATGTCTCGTTTTGGTCTAAGGTCGAGTTTTGTGTGTTTCTATAGGTCATTTAGAAATTTTTGCAAATGTCTTCTCCTAAACACTGTATTTTGGAGAGCTACATGCACTGTTTTATGGAGCTTTCAGAACCCTACATGCATATATACAATACTTATGCACTTCGGGGGAACGAAAGTCGAAAATCGGAAAAAGTCCAAAATTGAACATTTTGGTACAACTCGAAAACGCAAACCTACCTTGATCTGATATTGCAGCTATGGAATACATGTGCAAGGGCGAACGCTACCATGGTACTCCCGACCCAGGTTGGGCTTTAAGCAGATTCACCTATCTTATCCGGAGGGGTCCTGTATTCAACTTTATTAAATAAATCGAAATCATTAAAGTATATCGAGTTTTATTTAAAAATATCCTCCCGAGATACAAATCATAAGTGAGTTATGCGGCGACGTAGCATCTCCACGAACTAAAAAGTCGAGACAGGACGCAAGAACCTGTGCCAAATTTTGGCGTTGATTTTATTTTCCTAGGTGTTATAGTTTTTGAGAAAATTGAGTTTGAAAAATTACAGCACTCACACATATTTTAGTTAATATCTCAAGGACAAATCAAGGTTAGGTGTCAGTGACCCTATATTTGGTAATCACTTGGGGTACCAATACTACTACATTACATATATTATTATAGACATCGACTATGTGGCCCATTTCTCTATGCTTATCTTCCTCTACCCTTTCTGTCATCAATATTTCACTTTTTACAGAGTCTTAAAATTTAAATTTTTTGAAATTTTGCTTTTTTACTTTTTTAAGTTAAACTATTAAAGATAGGACACAAAGTTAAATGACAATTTTGCAGTCTTACACCATGGCAAAGAGCGGAAAAGGTCACCTAATAAGATACGTTTTGAACTATTATCCTATGTACTTATGCGGGTTTTCAAGAAAATATAATTTTTATACTGGAAGTCCGCTATATTATGCAGGATACTGCGACAGGGGTATTTTAAAATTATGATTACATTTATACCGACGCCACGAAATTAAATATTGCCTTTTTCCAAAACGTCAAATAAAACAACTGTTGGTTATTAAACTATATTTTAAGAATTACGTTGATTAGTTTATTATTATATGAATTAGACACCTTCATAAAGCTAGCCGTCTCCAAAATAAAAATTTTAAAAATCCCAAAAACAACTAGATGAAAAATAGATGTATTTTAGGTGTTATTTAGGTGTGCCTAAATAAAAAAAAATAAAAAATTAGGTGTGCTAACGGTTTTCGAGAAAACATGAAAAATTAAAGCGACGGCTAGCTTGGTGTAAACCTAGCCGGCCCATAGGTAAAAATAAGTGTTTTTGATAATTTATAATATTTTGAGAAGTAGGTATAAATTACGTTTTTTTTTAAACATCATGACAAAAGTCTCATAAAATGGGAATTTTAAGAAATATCTCATAAAATATGGTAAATCATGGGAGCGCTGGTAATATAGTTAAAAACGTTATGCACAGCGTCTCCACTGTTTGTTGGATTTTACATACTTTATTATGGTACTGGATAGAAAAGTGCTAAATATCTCTCTAATCTTCCCAGCGCGCTCACTAGGAGTGCAAAAATCGTTAGGATGGTTGTACACAGCGCTCCCACTGTTTGTTGCAATTTATTATGTAACTAGACGGAAAAATATCTAATATTTTTATAACGTTTCCAGCGCTCTCATTAGAACTATGATAATGATAGTGTGATGTGTAATTCTTACACTCGGGTGGATTCATTTAAATTCGCACCTAGACTATTTTGGTTACATATTGAATACTAGATTTATTACGACGTGATTATACTACTTGTGCCTTAAAATTAAAAAAAAATTAGAATGAATGAAGTTCTTCGTCTTTTTTTTATTCTTTTCCAAAGGACGCTAAATCAACATTTTTTCTAGAAAAATATTAAGGAAAGGCTATTTTTAACAATTATAGAAAAATAATCTAATCAGAGTGGACTTTAGACCCAATAAATTTATGCCAAGCTTAATCTACACTTATGTTTGTTTTTTACTGAAGTATTAATTAATTTTAATTATTTAATCTTATTCTTATAAATAGCTATATAATTATAGCTTATTATTTTAAGTAAAAATATTTTTGTAGCAGGTTAAAGATCAACCCTGGGGTCAATAATGGGGATAGGACAGAGTCAATTAAGATAAGTCTAAATAATCAAGTGTGCTTTCTAAAAATATATATATATATATTTTACTTCAAAAAACTTAATATATGACTGGTGAGAACCATGGAAGCTCTCTTTTACAATTTGTACTTTACAACTTGCAATCCAAAAATTCGTCAGTAACTGTCTTAGTAATTTACATTGGTTAAATTAAGGAAAAATTCGAATAGTTACTGAGGGTACTTATAGTGAATTAAACTTACAAGGAAAGGGAAGAAGTCAAAAATTCAAAAAAATCTGAAACTTCATCAGTATATAGAGCGTGGCTACCTAATAATATAAAAAATATCAGTTGCTCCTAAAAAACGTTTTTAAGAGGTGAAACATCGACTCAAAGTTGGAACTCAAAAATTTAAAAATCGATGAAATTTTGTTTATAGGTACCTTAAAAAGTCCTAGTAACAAATATAAATTAATTTTTTGCATTTACATATTTTTAAGGGTTGAAACTACCCGTTAACTGTGTACTTAAAAATTTACAAATTGGTGATATTTTGTTTATATATATTATACAGAGCTCTAATAATAAATATAACATTACTTTTTGCACACAAATTTTTAAGGGTTGAAACCACCCCTTCAAATGTGTACTTAAGAATTTATAAATTGATGATATTTTGTTTATATATACTATATAGCACTCTAGTAATAAATATAACATCATTTTTTGCATCTATAAATTTTTAGGGGTTGAAACTACCCCTTCATATGTGTACTTAAAAATTTATAAATTTATGATATTTTGCTTACATATACTATACAGAACTCTAGTAATAAATATAACATTATTTTTTGTATCCACAAATTTTCAAACCACCTTCAAGTGCGTACCTAAAAATTTGAAAATTGGCGATATTGTGTTTACATATATTACATAGAGACTTAACGATAAATATATTATAAATATATATTCTTTTACACAGTTCTAGGGAGTGAAACACCCCCTCGAAGTTGTAAACTAAAAATTTCAAGACTGACAAAATTTGTTTACATATACAAAAACGCCGTGAGCAGCGGGGCCCCATCACGGTAGTCGAATTTTCCCCTTCATCTTCGGTATTGAATGTCTACAAGCGAAATGTGATTGAAAGTCTACAACCGAATTGTCATTTTGTTGGTTTCAAAACTGGTGATGAGTGTTCGGCTGATCGAGGCTTTAAAAAAAGGTTTTAAGTATTTAAGGGCTGTATCTCAGTAAATTTCAATTTTGTGCCGAAAACAGGTAGCAGAAAAAAAGCCAACACAATTCGTACGAGGACATTCCTGCCCATGTTTATCCGCTAATTGCCTTTATGTTTTAGTTTTAAAAATTAAAAAAGGACCTTAAATAGTAAACTGGAAGGCCTTTATAAAGATATTTTTTCTTTCCAAAAAAATCCAAAATTTCTATTTTATAAATACTAAAAATTCAAAATTCCTAATTTATAAATAAACAGTGACTTTAATAACATTTTTAAATTACTTAATATGTATGTATTTCATTTGTCATAAAAGTAAGTTCACTTTTTTTTAAATTTTTTAAAATTACTATTCGCCTACTTGTATTCAGAATAAACATAATGCTTTTAAAACACATTTAACAATAGCATTCAATTCCGATGTAAAAATGGGAGAACTGGGGGGAAAAGTGTTGCGGACTCCCTACAAGGTACTAGCTGGATACTAACTGAATACACGTACAAAATTTCAGCCCTCTAGGTTTCCTTATGAAGTCTCTAGACGTGTTAGAAAACAAGCAAAAAAATTAAGGAAATATTGGCGTAAAAATCGTGGGGGTAAAGGTTAAAAGTTGAAACCTCCAAAAAACAGTGTCTGGCTATTAACTTAACCTGTACACCAAATTTCAGCCCTCTAGGTTTATTTGGGGAGATTTTGACCCGAACGAAACTGTTAAAAAACAAGAAACATCATGTTCTTTTGGGTATAAAAATGGTGGGGGTAGGGGTTAAAAGTCGAGACCCCCAAAAGGCACCCCCTTGATACTAACTCAATCCGAATACAAAATTTCAGCCCTCTAGGTTTATTCGGGTGACCTGTGGGAGTGGTACAAACTTCGAAAACGTCGAAAATGCATGAAATTGTAGCTTAAAAATGAGGGGGGTGGGGGTAAAATATTAAAACCTCCAAAAAGCACAACCTAGGTACGAACTTTATCAACACACCAAATTTCAACCCTCTACGTTAATTCTGGGGGGCTGGGGGCCTGTTAGATCCAGCGAAAATCGTTTTTCCCCCCTCTACTCCCACCATATCATCCTAGGAAGCTGCATTTTGGATATGTTGTAGATAATTGACCGAAACATTATTTAAAACCGGTTTGGAAAAGTTTTATTGCTTTTCCGCCCCCCACCACCCCCTTAAAGGTCGGGTGAGAAAAAAAATTTGCCCAAAATTTGACCCCACTTTGATAGTATGAGGTGCCTCGAAAATGAGCCCCATTTACCAAATTTAATCTCTTAACTTCCATAGGGGGGCCCTACACAAATTAAAAGGTGGCGGGAAAATATATATATATATATATATATATATATATATATATATATATATATATATATATATATATATATATATATCAGACATTTTTTTTTCTACATATTCGTGTTCTACGGGTCCGAAAACGGATAGCGCCCCTACTCTCGCCTCTCGCAGCTCTTATCGTATAGACTGTATAAGTCTAATTTTTTGGAGAAAATTCGACTAACAAACACAACAATTTTACAATAAATATAATAATAATGTGTACAATTAGTAATACAGATAGCTTTTAAATAGTTTATATTAGACTACAGTGTAGTACATGTAAACAAAATTTCGTCAATTTTTGCTTCTAATTTCCACTTTGGAAAGGATATACAACCACTCTAAATGTATGGAAGCAAAAAAAAAAAAAAAAAATTATTAATCCATTTTTATATGATGGTATTATGTGAATAAAATCTTGGAATTTGTAAACTTTCAACAGCTGAAGAGGTGTTTTCACCCTCTTAAAAATGTCTAGGTATAAAATATAATATTGTATTTATTACTAACATTCTTTATAATATATATAAATAAAATTTCGTCATTTTTAAATTTTTTTAGTACACATTTGAAGGTGTGGTTTCACTCCTTAAAAATCTGTGGACACAATAACTAATGTTATATTTATTATTAGAATTTCGTATAATGTGTAAAAACAAAATATCATCAATTTTTAAATTTTTTAGTACACATATGAAGGGGTGGTTTCAACCCCTAAAAATTTGTAGATGCAAAAAGTAACGTTATATTTATTATTAGAGCTCTGTGTAGTATATATAAACAATATATCAATTTTTAAATTTTTAAATACACAGTTGAGGGGTGGTTTCAACCCTTAAAAATGTATAAATGCAAAAAATAACGTTATATTTGTTACTAAAACTTTTTAAGGTACGTATAAACAACATTTCATCGATTTTTAAATTTTGAGTTTCAACTTGGAGGGGATGTTTCACCCCTTAAAAAAGTTTTTTTAGCAGCAACTGATATTTTTTATGTTATTAGCTAGCCACTCTCTACATACTGACAAAGTTTCAGATTTTTTTGAATTTTCGACTTCTTGCCCTTTCCTTGTTAGTTGTAATTTCCCTGTAGAGTTCACATAGGTACTTCTAAATTATGTTTGGTAAAACTCTCATTATTTATATATTATTATTTATATATCGCACATTGAGAATAAAACTGTTACAACTGCAAATATTTCGTTTTTGAGATTTTTATATCATTGAATTCAGCTACATTAAAACTCCAGAAAATAAAAAAGTTATAGTGCATAAACTTTTTTTAAATTTTAACAACCTAAGAATAAAGGTTTAAAAAATTTTTACGTGTAAATTTCTACATTTTCGTTATCATTTGTATTATAAAATTCTCTACAATTTTTGGTAGCTTTTATTTCCAGTATTTTTTTTTTTTATAATGACGGATTTAATTTACGTGATTTTTTATCGGCATAAATTGAATCCCCGTGAAACGGATATTCACGTAAATTGAGGGATCGATGTCGCGATCTTTAATTAAAAACGCATTTGTAAAATAATACAGCTAATTGTAAGTAATCGTAAAGTATAGCTAATTGTAATTTGTAAGTAATAGTAAAGTAATTGTAAATGGGAATTTTCCCGTTACCCATCTCTATCTGTAATACAGTTATGGAATGTGTCACCTTAAACAATTACAATTAAAAAATTATATAAAGCAAAATTTTCAAAATTTTTGAAAAGTATAGTTGCAGATACAATTTTGGGTCACCAACAAAAAGCAATATTTTGTGAAATAATAAAGAAAAAAATGTATTATTTGCAGATATAACATTATAATCCTAAACAAAATGCAACTTTTTGTAAAATAACTAAAAAATTTGTGGTTGCAACTGCAATGAAAATTGAAACTATGAATTTGTTCGACAAAAATTTTTTCACAACATTTAAAACTAACAATTAGAATGAACCGGAAAAGTTTCAAAGTTCTAAGATAATTTGGAAAAAAGTTATTAGGCTTTAAATTTCTTCAAAATCTTATTTCTTTAATATCTTAAAATTAGTGATTTTGCAGTTGCAACAGTTTATTCTCAAGGTGCGATATTTATAACCATTTATTTTATTAACAGTAACTACCGTATTTTGGGGTAAGATTGGCCCTTAAGGGTAAAATTAGTTAGCAAATACAGCTATCAACTTGGTTCTTGTGGTGAATGACAGGTAGCAGCACTGACTATACTCGAATGCTAAGATTGATTTAATTCCATCTTTTGCCACTGCGCAGTGCTGCTCCAACTTCACCGTTACTCCTTGTGAATGTTTTGATGCAAACCAACTTTTGCTTACACATCCAGAACTACTTAAGATTTTTGATTGGTAAGTTTATAACAGTTTTCTTTTAATATATAGTCAAAGTATTTTAAGTTTGTTTTTCTGATACTTACCTTGTACCTTGTGATTTGTAAAATGTGATTTTGTAAGCTGGGGTAAGTATTGGGGCAAGCAAGATTGGCCAACCCTGTTTTTTTTAAATTTCCATTAAAAGAACAGTATATTATGCAATAAGTGCGGGAAATTGTCGATTGCCCACGAGAGCGAAGTTGAGCGCACGATCGTAGTGAGTGCGCTCATTCGCTCGAGTGGGCAATCGACAATCCTGCACGAGTTGCATATACTATTTCTTATTACGAATTTCACATACTTTTTTACAATATTATTACTATTTTTTATTCCTTTTTAAAATAATATTATTGAGTGTTTGTCTTTTTTTTTTTAATTAAAAAAAAGTTTAAATTATTTTGTTGGTGGTTTCTATAGAAATAATTATGAAATATTTATTAAATGAAAAATCAGGAATTAAATGAAAAAAATTTACAAAATTACCGCCCTTAAAATTTGCCGCCCCGGGCAAATGCCCGGGTTGCCCGCCCTTGGAGCGGGCCCTGTCCCTAAGATATTGTACACTATCTACTTACGTACAACCACAATTAAAAATGTCGAACATTGTCCCAAATAATATTTGGCATTAATTACTATGGCATTTTGTATTTGGGACAATGTTACCTCAAATAAAGACAAGATTGTCCCAAATTTTCAGAACATCTTAAAATAGAAATTAAATAAGTTCTGAGTTCTAATAACTAGTCAATGAATACTTTGAAATATGCAGAGTTCAATAGCTAATAGCAAGAGGAAGTTACCTAAATATATATGAGAAATATAAGGCAGTTTACGTAAAAAAACGCAAAAAATGGGCCAATCTTACCCCAAGTTACGGTACCTATATAGTTGTTTCAGTGCATACTTACATCGATTATTTTTTATACTCGGTTTTTGAATCTCACTTCCAGTCAGTTTTTTCTAGTTCGCGGTCACGGAAAACTTTCTAAATAATCCCAGATTTAATGGCTACGCACTATACTTAGGTATATGATACACACTGAATCTTTCTATTATTTTATTTTCAATAAAGTAGTTTATCTTTCGTTTTTACATTCATCGATAATCTGTATTAATATTAGGATAAAAAATCTCCATTATTTACTATCTGATCAACTGAATTGTCAACAATGTTGGTCTATTTCTCTCTATGTGTTAGGCTGTGTATGTAGTTTTTTTTGTTGTTCGCTTTCTCCCTTCATTTATTTATTCTTCTTCCGCTTTTTATATTCAATTGGGAATTGTAGTTGCTAGCAATAAGACTATATAGCAAACCGGAGAGTATCTACCTATACAGATATCTGTACATTTCACAATCGATATTAATACCTACCTATGATAGCTACACCTAGCGTATAACGATAACATACTCTATTGAACGTAACAAATAACTGGTGATTATGAATAAAAACGGAATTAATTAAGGGGAGTGCAATTATAAACTATTATCGCAATTGAGAAACTGTAGTTGCACACCCACGCCCGATGTGAGCATTATTCTTGACTAAAGCACGCACCACACTCCGTTCTTAACGGTAAAAGTTATTATATTATAGGTAATCTTAACTTTCGCTGCAATTTTTTGGAAAAAGGGGGTTTTGTTCCATATATAAAATAATAGCATTTTTACTTTTTCAAAAATGTTTATAGCGATTAAAATTTACCTCTAAAGAATGAAATACATCTCTGTCCGTTTGCCGGTACGTACATGTATGTAGAGACGAAAACAGGCTTCAAGTTCAAATTCCATGACAAAATTTGAAAATTCTCTCGGTTCTTCAAGTATCCAAAAAAAACTCGTGCCAATCAGTCGAAGTGAAATCGGTTATATGGGTTCGAACAGCAAGATTTTGATTGAGTTTATCTATTAAATAGAATTTTTGATCATTTATAACAATCGTTGTCCTCGAATTCTATATGTAATCAGAAATAGTATTTAAATAAAGAATTCTTTTTCAATCAGTATAAATAAAAACTGAGGTTTTTTCTCTAGAAATAATTTTTTTTTTAATTTTGAGCGTCTGCAATTTTACCATAAATTAACTCATTTTTTTTTCTATTTGTAATAAACCAGTTTCAAGCGCCAGTGATCACAGTGAAGCACTGTTTAAAAAAAAAACGGCCTACAATAATCTCTAAATAACTTCATTCAGTATCAGCATTTTTAAATGAAACTATTCCTAATTTCCTACATATTCATAAAATAGAGCTAAATTATTTAATAAAAATATTTAATTTGCGAAATCTCAAAAGCTAAATGTTGCATGCTGTCATACTACACTTACTGACATTTAATACCTAAGGTATATAATTTAAAAAAACAAAATTAGGGCAATATTTTATTTAGCATTAACAAAAAAAAAATTGTTAATTTTAATAATTTATTATTCGAATAAATTAAACAATCCATACTGAGCCCTTTTATTAACAAAATTTATTTTTTTGTCTACTCTAAAGTCCGATTTAGTAACGACCTTCACCCATCTGTTTAATGGATAAAGTATTTTATATCAAATTAAATATCGCAACTTGGGAATAAACCTGTTGCAACTGCAAAGTTACATTAAAGCTATCGATTGGTGAAATTTTCATCCCAAAGTTCTAGAAAATAAAAAAGTTATAGTGCATAAACTTTTTTTTAAATTTTAACAACCTAAGAATAAATGGTTTAAAAATTTTTTGTTGCACGTGCAGTTGTAACAAAGCGAAAACAAAAAATTAACTTTTTATTTAGATTGAAAAAGGTGTATGCATGTGTTTTCATTTATTAAGTGCATAAACAGGTAACACATGTTAGTTAGAGTGGATTATAGGTACGTTCAAAACTATACACGCATTTTGATATTCCTCTTTTGTTATTATTTTACAATGTAAGTAAATAATGGTGTATACACAGTTTAGTCATATTTAATGTTTATTGAGTTTAAACGAATCCTCTCGTAGTATTATTGTTGTTAAAATATAATAATAATTTATTTTAATATCAAAATATGGGCGCTAATAAAGAAAAAATTAATTTAACAGCTCTTTCGGAATTTAATCTTATAATTTAAATAATTTAAACCATTCAATTTAAACAGTTTAAACCATATAATTTAAACAGTTTAAACAATTTTATCCATTTAAATAATGGATAGTTTCTGTTTTTCTGCTTTAACTGTTGCTGCTAATTCGGAAATATATTTTAATTTAGACGAAACTTTCCCAAATAATACTAATGGGAATTTACCAACACCTGTTTTGGAAGGAAAGGAACGAAAGCGAAATCGCGATTTACGGGCGACAAATATACAAAAAGGTTTAATTAATACAGGGTCAGAATATTATACTAATTGTAATTTGTAAGTAATAGTAAAGTAATTGTAAATAGGAATATTCCCGGGAAAATTGCCAATGGGAATTTTCCCATTGCCCATCTCTATCTGTAATATAGTCATGGAATGTGTTACCTTAAACGATTAAAATTAAAAAATTATATGAAGCGAAATTTTCAAAATTTCTGAAAAGTATTAGTTGCAGATACAACTTTGGGTCACCAACAAAAAGTAATATTTTGTGAAATAATAAAGAAAAAATGTATTATTTGCAGATATAACATTATAATCCTAAACAGAATGCAACATTTTGTAAAATAACTAAAAAATTTGTGGTTGCAACTGCAATGAAAATTGAAACTATGAATTTTTTCGACAAGAATTTTATCACAACATTTAAAACTAACAGTTAGAATGAACCTAATAAAGTCTCAAAGTTCTAAGATAATTTGGAAAAAGTTTTTAGATCTTAAATTTCTTCAAAATCTTATTTCTTCAATATCTCAAAATTAGTGATTTTGCAGTTGCAACAGTTTTATTCTCAAGGTGCGATATGTAAAAAAATATAGCGCGTGTGGGTTGGTTAAAAAATTATTGGCAGTAAATAACCCAAGATATTGAAATTGAGAACACATGCTACCAGTGCCGTAGCAAGCGAGTGGCAGAGATGGCCCCCGCCAAAGGCGCCGAAGTAGGGGGCGCTGCCACGACGGTTTCGGTTTATCATCTAAAATACCACCTGATTTTGATACTCAGAACATTGAAAAATTGCTAAGAAGCATAGACTGAGATAAATTAACAATTAACAAATATGGCTACACTGGCTATAATCTTAAACTAGGCTACAAGTTGCAAGTAAAAAGATTTCGTATGAAGTATCTTTTGGGTAGCTAATAAATACAATGTTAATTCAAAATTCAGCCATTTACCCAACGTAGGACAGGAATTATGGAAAACAATCAAAAATACCACCGAATCCAAGATATCGAAATATATTTGGACTGAACAGAAATAAATTTATTATTTTATTGGATTCGGTGGAATTTTTGATTGTTTTCCATAAATCCTGCCTTCCTAAACTATAAGTAAATAGTGGAATTTTGAATCAACAAAAAGATTTCTACCATTTCTATAAGTCTGGGAAGCAAAACTGGGCGTCGTTATCGCATGTCCGTGAAGTTTGATAAATCGTGCCCAGAAGCCAAGGTGGCTGTAGTTTGCGCAAAAGATGAGAGGAGACGTATTTTGTGACTGCGGGTAGGGGGGCGGATTTTTAAGTCACTCTCCCCTCCTCTTGTTATCAAAGAGGAGGCGCCATTTTCAAGTTCGGTCAGAGTCGCCACTTTCAATTCTGGCTAGGGGTGCCAGTCACCCCAGCTACGCCACTGCATGCGACTACGTATCGTTGTGATAAAAATGTATTTGCGTCCTCTTCTGTCGCACAGGGTATTTAGCTGGGACCTCTTTGTCGCAAGTTTCCATTTGTATCAAAATTCCACTTTTAAAAACTCGTCAACCCTCATTCAAATTAGATTTTTTGCAAACAACCCTATATCATCGTGTTCGTATTGATATATTTATTTATTAAAAAATGGGTGGAAATAACTAATACCTACCAACATACCTGTTTATACCTGCCAACTTAGTAATTGTGCCAGGAAAAAAATAGACAACCCAACGTTTGCATATTCTAGACGTTTCATACTTTCAATTGGTATTAAATTTATTCGTTAAGCTCATTAGTGCAATGTTTAATACAAAATCATTTTTCAATTTTTATTTAATCATAATCTTACCAGGAACTTTTTAGCCAACCCACTCGCGGTATATTTTTTAACATACTAAATTTGATATAAAATACTTTTCATCTAATAAACAAACGGGTGAAGGTCGTTTCTAATTCGGATCCTCTACTAGTCAGATTAAAGCAACTAATTCACTGTGCCACCCCGGAACTAACACATAATAGGTACAGTGATAGTACACCAAGCGCCGATAAAAATTTTAATAAATTTTGTCATATTCTGTTAGTTTTTTCCTTAAATTAAAGAAAAAAAATTTAATTTCAAATATTATCGAGTCGTACTTGTTTTTGTTCCAAGTCCCACTTTTTAAAAATTTTTTCTAGATGATTGTTTTGTTAGTTTTTTACGTTAAGGAAGTCAAAAGCACTGTCAGAAAATTTTTTTTTTAAAAATTGACTTGGTACAAACCAATACTAGTACTCATATGCTCACTTAACGTTCAGCTAAACTGAAACTTGAACACTAAATTTGCGTTGGTATATATATAATATAATAAATGACAAAATCCTTATGTTAATTAAAAACCATATGATTACTGATAGAAAAATTATCAAACCCCAGTCTCAAGCGATCCAGCTGGACAATTTTCCAATCACAATGTGATTCTTAACAAAAGTCGTGTATTATTTTAAAAAAAATTGTATTTAAAAATATTAAAACTAAAAATTATTTTAAAAAAAATTGATTTAATTCCAGTGATTCCTGTTTTTTTTTTTTTTTTTTTTTTTTTTTTTTTTTTTTTTTTTGTTACGTGAATATATAATTTAATTAAGTTTTCTTTTCATCCTTTCGTTTTATTCGATAAAAGCTTTTACTGTAGGTGTTTAAAATATTTTAGTTTGAAAAAATTCTTTCCATTTCCGACGAATTTAGCAAATTTGTGAATGACTTTACTTCCTTGTTTGTTCTCCTTTTAACAAAACCGTAGTGTATCCGTGCATGAATAGTTATGGAGAAAGCAATCTTTACGGTAGTAAAGAAAATTGTTTTGAATTGTTTTGAATAAAAGTATTTTACTGCTGTTGTAAACGTTCTGTACGTATCTGTACATATTTAAACATAAAAGATGATTTACATTTTCTCTTTGTGTGTAAAAATGATTCTGTTTGTAAATTTATAAATAAATTAATGTCTAAAATAGAAACGAACAGAAAACAGGTAAGAATATTTTCACAAATACCTTACATTACGGGTCTGTTAACAGTAAGAATGAAAGTAACTTCATTTTAATCCATTAAATTAACATTATTTTATGCTTTTTTAATAAAATACATATTAAAGAATTAAAAAGTATAAAGAAAGTTTTATTTTTATATTAACTAAAACATAATATAAAAGCGCAAGGATTAAATTTAAGAACGAAAGCCTTAATTTAAATTCAAATATATCGACACTTTTTCAACCATTAGAGAAATGTTTAAAAAAAATTCTTTAACTCTTGTATCTTGAATAGATTTCTTGTATCCTCGAATCATTTTCGTCATTAATTGGAATAACACTAAATCATGTAATATGAAATGTCGTTTTCCGACCACTTGGCCAACCTTGTAATGCTGATAAACATCGACATTTTTAAAAAGATATTTTAACAAAAAATCATAAATAGATATACAGGTAACCCCCGAAGAACACGGTACTCAAAGAAGACGAGTACCTTCCCCCCGAATTACATCGTTTCAAACAACACGATTTTTAAGTAATTCTTTTGAAAAAGAATAAAATACATATAGGTACATTTGATATAAAGTTACACCGGTCCTCAATGTACGCGAATATACCTATCCGTCCCATGTGGATTTGATTTACACGAATAAAAATTGTGTAAATTGAATCTATCCTTATAAAAGAAAAAATACTGGAAATAAAAATTGCAAAAAATTCTAGAGAATTTTATAATAGAAATGATAATTAATATAATAATATAAATCATAACACTAGTAAACACTAATTTTGTTAAACGAATTCGAATCGTTTTTTTAAACACTACTACCTACCCACAAATAAACCTTATACTTAGTTTCGTTCAATCACCCTCAGTTTCAGTAAAACAAAACTAATTACACGAATTTTGCTTACTGACCTAAGCCTAAGCGAGACGCTCTTATACTAGGTAAACGAAATGTTCTTCACCCTCTTTTAATAAATCCTGAAGATGTATTGCTACCCCCATTCAAGGGCGGATCCAACCAGTTGAAAAGGGGGGGGGGGAATCTAATCCCAGGAGGAATTTTGGGAAATTGTGTGTTCTGAGTTGTATGTTTAACTAAAAAAAGTTACCTATTGTCGGTCAAAGGGTAGGAGGAGGGCTGAAGCCTCCATAGGCAACCCCTGGATCCGTCTATGCCTCCATTGCACATCAAACTCGGACTTATGAAAACTTTGTCAAAGCTAGGGACACTAATGGAAATAGTTTTTGTTATTTGAAACAGAAATTTCCAAAAATCAGCGATGCTAAAATAAAAAAGGGTATATTTGTAGGGTCACAAATTAGATACCTACGGACTGATAAACAGTTTGAATAAAAACTTAATCCAATCGAAAAATCTGCATGGACATGTTTTCGAAATATTGTTTATAATTTTCTTGGAAACCACAGGGCCGAAAACTATAGAGAGTTTGTTAGCAACTTCTTAACAGCTTACAAGAATATGGGATGCAATGTGTCGCTCAAAATACACCTTTTACACTAACATTTGGATTTTTTTCTCACAATCTGGGGGCCATTAGCGACGAACACGGTGAGCGGTTCCATCAGGAAATATCTAGCATGAAAAAACGGTGTTAAGGCTAGTGGAGTGCGAACATCTTAGCTGACTACTGTTGGACACACAAAGGAGATGTACCTAACGCTAAATATTCCCGAAAATCCTGAATAAAATTAAAACATAAGTTATTTTTCTTCATTAGAGATAATTTTTAACCATATTTAATTTAAACAAAATTAGCTGCTGTTGCAAAAAAAACTGAGGGTGACTGAAATTTTTTAAAAACGCAGATTAGTTACAAATTAGTTGTAAATACAAAATAACCCATTCAATTTCATTTAACTTTCATTAAGGTCATTTTTGTCTATCAGTGAGTTTAATAAATTTTCAAAATATCTTTATTTTCGACATCGATAATTTTCGACAACGAAAAGTAGGTTTCAACAGTCCCAGTATGTTTGGAATACCCACAACTTGCTTCGCTTAAGCCTCCAAAAATTTCGTTATTTTTTTCGCTACGACGCACCGTTTATGAGATATTTTCGATCAAAAGTTTACGTTCACGAAAAATATTGAAAACTAATTTCTTTGAAAATTTTCTATTGGTGACTAACTCAATGGGATTAATGAGCCTGAATTAATCAATTTTAATCAGTTTATGATGAGTAACTCGGTATCGATAACTTTCGATAACAAAAAGTAGGTTTTAACAGTCAAATACGTTTGAAATATCCACAACTTCGCTTAAACCTTCAAAAATACCGAAATTTTTGCGCTATTATGAACCGTTTACGAGATATTTACGATCAAAGTTTTCAATAACGTAAAGCATCATTTATAAACAAACAATAAAAAACAGGAACATTTTATGATAGACCGACTTTAGAACTCATGAATGCTCAGATCCATTCCATTTTAATTGCAGTAAATACATAGTACACACAAATTACTTAAAAATGTATATGAAATGGTATCCCGTCTTTTGTAGTGTCGAACAACACGGTTTCAAAGAACACGGAACCAATTAATCCAACGTTTCTTGGCACTTGTGTACCAATCTTGACGTTGTCCTAACGCCATTAAAGGCGTTGAGAGTGGCCTGCTATCCGAGCAAATGCTTACGTGATGTCCATTCCAACCGGGCCTACTTTGTATCAATTTTGAACAAGCTGAAATGGCAAACACTTCAATCTGGAAAACCGTTGATTATTTTCCTAAGGGAGAGGTTAATCGGGTTCGGTGTCCGAAAACACCCGCACCTGTACCCTGCGCCATCTTTGACCCACCGGTATACCAGACCAATCCTTTGGCAGCTGTTGGGAGAGCTTTGCACACCCACTTCTCCCTGGATGGAATGATCAGATGATATTTACGATCCAGATTATTTCGGGCTTCATTTTGTCACTTACCATTTGAGTAATAACAAGTGACTCTTAAAGCCCAGATAAAGCAACCGAATGCCCTTGCCCAGGATGTTTAAAAGACCAACACCCGTTACTCCAAAGTCTGTAGACACACAGCCTGGTCTGCCTCTGTACCTCTAATTGGAGCGGATACAGTCCCGTCAGCGCTGTTAAATGGAAACCAGCGACATTATATGGATCGTTCCCGTGACGCTAATCTTTGAATTTTATTCAGTTTTTACTTAGCACTGGTTGTTTCAGTACCAGGCCAGAGATCAAGGAAGCAAAGGTAAGCGACGGTCTAACAATTATTGTATAGAGCCAATAAACCATTTTTGGTTTAAGACCACATCTGGCCCCAACAGCTCTTCGGCAACCCCAGAAAGTGCTACAAGTCTTAAATACCTTGTTTTTAATGTGCTCTTTCCAGGTTAGTCGAGCATCGAGAGTTACTCCCAAATACTGATCTTGAAAAAGCTAACCGTTTCCCAAAAAAAATGGATTGAAAATACCGTTGAGCCTCCTCTTCCTTGTAAAAACAACAAGGTTGTTGTTCCCAGGATTAACTGTTAGATCGACGTCTCTCCACCACCTTTCCACGGTGTTAAGTGATGTCTTCATGAGACCAGCTACTGTGTCAGGAAAAGATCCGACCGACATAGTACATATGTCATAAGTAATCCCTGCGCATAAATGCCGCTATTACTGAGCCTGATGATTAGCTCATCTACCACCAGGATCTCTCCTCGTGGGCAGCCTCTTGATGTTTTAACCTTGAGAGTGCAGCCGTTTAAATAAGCGACCGCTTGTCACCCCTAAAGAGAAGTCATTATCCATCGGGTCATTGTATTATCGATCCCTTTTTGACCCAGTACTCTACGAATAGAGTCCAGAGAAGTGAAATTAACAGCACCATCTGTATCCAAGAAAGTGGACATAGCTGATTTTTTTGATCTAGCGTCTTCTCCACTGTCACAACCGATTTACCAGCTTGATACGCGTGTTGATTAGAATGTAATGGCCTATCCGTTAGAGCATTATCCCTAATGTATCTATCCACCAGCCTTTCTAGTGATTTCAATAGCAACGAAGTCAGGCAGATGGGGCGAAAGTCCTTGGGTCGGGTATAAAAGTCCCTCCCTAGTTTTGGTATAAATACAACCCTAGCCACACATACAACATAGCCCTCGACTAGACGTAGTCGAAAGATTCTAGTCAGGTGCGGAATAGGTACTCCTTCTGCCTGCTGTAGCAGGGCAAGGAACACTCCATCTAAACCCAGGCTCTTGTAAAGGGAAAAAGTGTTAATTGTCCACTGTACACTTTTGTATGTTACTATGCTGGCAGCCATTTTCCAGTCCTGTTTTTTGGGTGTGCAAATGGCTACTAGCAGATCCTCTCGACAAACTCTCGTTTCCGGTAAGTGAGTTCCTAACAGAAGCTCAAGGGCCTCTAGTTCTGAGGAAACTGTTGCCCCAAAAGGTGTTAAGAGTATCCCTAGTTTTGCGTTAGAGTCCCGTGTCAGAACTCTGTGCAGCCGAGAGGGGGCAGGTGTATCATTGATGTTTTGGCCGAAGATTCTCCCCCGATATTCTGGAAGCCTTCCTAATCTCTTTTTTTGTACCTGCGCTAGCTCTCCCGATAACAGTTTCAATTCTCGGCGTCGTTCTTTAGTCTGGTTCTGTTGTAGAGCCTCCTTGTTTCCCTTCTTAGGAGCTCCAATCTAGGGCTCCACTGTAGTTTTTTGTAAGCTGATCTGCTTTTAATTAACAGACAGTTGTCTTCGTAGGAGGCTAGAATAGCTTTGCTGACATAAACAATTGAGAGTTCCAAGTCCTCCATAGAGCTGAGTTCACTGAAGGGTTCATTGCCCAGCCTCCCTATTAGTTGTTTCTGTAGGAGCACCATTCATTTCTCCTAGGGTCCCTATAGGGGCCTCTGGGAGTTTCCTGTATCGAGAACTCGATGTGTAGATGATCTTGTAAAGACGGTTCCATTGAAACCGTCCAGTTATTCATTCTGCCTGTAGGATAGTCAATGATCCTAGTGTAGTATCTATGACTTCTTGTCTAATGCTATTGCAAAAAGTGGGTTTGTCAGGATTTCTACACCCGTTGTATTAAGGAATTCCAAAAGAGACTCTCCCCGGCGATTCGTATCGGTACTGTCCCAAAGCTGGTTACTGACCCCTTTCTTAATACACTTCCCTAAAGAACCAACATTCAGTTTGTATGTGACCATATGATATAGATAAAATATCTCCGATCCATCTTTTTGACATAAAAATACTTAAATATTAAAATCGTTCGGGAAGTAAATTTAGTAAACAAAAATACGTACAGTGCGTGCAAAATTTATAATTTTTACGTCTTCATATTTTTGGTGCCCGTCGATTTCTGGTTCTCTAGGCGATCGCCTAGTTCGCCTATATTGTCGCGCCGACCATGACCCTAATAAAATTTATTTTTAGTGTAAATAAAATAATTTTTTATGGATAAATAGAAATATATTATTAAGAAGATAAATCGTCAATAAGTTAGGAATTAAAAAGCAAATTTGAGAAATATATGTATCAAATAATTTTTCTGGTAAATGTAAAAAAACGATGGGCATTAAATGTCAAAATGGTTAAAAGTGTGCAGTACTAACAATTAAAAACTCCTTTTTATAAAATTAAAATTATTAATAATATGTTATTTTTCGAGATCCGTATCAGTAAGTAGAAGTAAGTTATTTTGAAACCTTTACTTTTCTGAAAATGGTATGATATGATATAGTGATATAGGGGGTAGGTATGGTGTCTAAAATTAATGAAATTTTGCTTGCATAATATCTGTATTCTTCCTAAACAAATATCAGGCCAATCATAATACACTAAATATTGTATATATTAGGATATATACCTTTCAACAGATAAAACAACATTAGGGAATTCTTGAGAACTAATTTTTGTTTTGGTCAATTTATATTTTTTTTGGATCAACTTACCGTAGGAACACACGTAGTAAATTTTCTATTAGATTAATACATGTAACAGGCACCGTCATTAACAATTAAAGAGCGTAAATTTCATTAGTGTAAGACGAAACAGCAATTTTACGAAAATTAAAACGTTGTCGAACAAAACAGAATTTTATTAACTAAATCTAACGAATTGTACAACATAGCTACATCTACCATTTGTGGCGAGGAACAAAATGAACAGGTAAATGTAGAACAAAATAAAGCAATTTTCTTTCGAATTTTTTTTTTTTTTAGTGGAAATAAGCTAAGCCACCACCTCGTACCATTATCATCATCATCTTTGATACAGCGTTTATTGTAAAATTGGATACATAAGAAGATAACGAAGAACACAATTTTTATATTTGTAACAACAATTATTATATTTGTAAATAGATACAGCTTGAATTAGAAAAAGAAGAAATACTTAAATTATGTAATCAATTAACCGAATATATCCTGGGTATTCACACGTTTAATATAAATCTGATCTAAATCGAAAATGAAACTATTACAATTGGAGTTCTAGGCTTTATTTCTGAGATAAAATAAGACCTAAATAAGACGTAATTCTGAAAGAACTTAAAATAATTACAAACAGTAGCACTTGATAAGATCCTACAACTAAAATTATTTTGATATTGTGTATCGATAACTATGTGACATAAGTAAAGAAACACTCTTGTAATCAACTTCCATAGTAGTAGATGCAGTGAATGAGCAGGGGAGAGGTGTGTCAGTAGTAACAAATAAATATACAGGCTAGTAACTTTGTATTTACTAATTATCAGAGAGAATTAAATTTTTGATACAAGATATGAACATTTTTCAGGCTTTAAATGAGGTACACAAAAATAGTCTATGGTGGCCTATGATTAAAATAACTGCACTTTGTAAACTAAAGTGCAATGTTACAATGATTCCAGTCAGAGGATGTTGTTAGCGTGCTTTGGTTCAATTTCAACGCTCATTATTTTGCTGCAGCTACATATTAATATGATTGCAATTAATGCAGTTTTCAGAATAGTTCGTTATATATATTGAGTGAGTAATATGACAAATGCAACAGTCTTTGGCAATTGATCTAATTGTTCCTGCTCTTATTACTCTTTTAACAGCATTCAGGTGTACATAATCGGATACAGTTCTCCTTCTAGTTTTTAGTTTTCTTTTATATATAATTTTTTTTATTCTGGAAACAGCGTAAATTACATTACGGATTGATTCAACAATCACAACTAATCGTAGACCTAGACATCGGCTAGAAAGCAAGGCTTCTGATAACAAAATTTATTCCAACATTTTTCCTTAAATATTTATTCAAATATCAACGAATTATTTTTATTTTTAAACATCCAGTTTATTTAAAATTTTTAGATCAAACCGCACCCGAATTCTAGGCAGTATATTCCTAGAAATACAAATATTTCTGATAGTTGAATTGAAGTTAGCTAGCAGAAATCTGAAGTTCAGAAATTCCAACTATTGGAGGTGAAGTGATTATAAAAGTCACCATTTAATATAAGAATATCGGTAACGATCTAAGCTTTGCTATTCAAAAAATAAGTGACATCATTTTACAAAGCCTTCGCCGTTTCCCTATAAATATAATATACACCGCCTCCAAAATTTCGGCATGTTACTTCTGAATGAAGAGAATTATCATTTTAAAAGCACTACTTGTAAGTCATACAAATAGGCAAAATAATTTTATTAAGACGTATTTAAGACTTACGTTACTTATTTGATTATCTCTATGTATCTCGTTTGATGACAAAACCAGTGTGTATACTTAGCACTTTATCTCTCTCATATTATTTTGAACATTGCTCTTTGTTCATTCATTTCAGTGTTATCATCATTATCAATGTGAAATCAGCACAATTCTTTTTATATAAAGAAAACTAATCTTTCAGGTTATAAAAAGTGACGACAATAACATAGACAGACATACTGTACATACGACACTGGTTCCCTGTATATCCCCATGTACGTACATATGTATGATCGGTGTAGGAGTTCGTTTTTTCATCCATGTTTGTTTGCCTGCCGCGTTCCCGTTTCTTGTCTTAATACAACTAAAACAACCATTAATCGTGATTGCTGTCATCTGGAAGATGTTTTGTATGGTCAAAAGGGCACACGTGTCACTTACAACATTTATACGTTTTCAACGAGTTCAATTTGTAATTTGTTAAAAATCAAATTCGACAAAAAAGCAGGAGAAAAAAAAAAACAAAGAAGAAAAAACATATGTAGGTAATTATATACTTATACTACAATACTTTGTTGAATTTTTCTTGTTTTGATTCGCCAAAAAGTGGCACAGATTTTTTTACGTAGGTAACGTAAAAGCCCCCATTGCAGAACACTATTTTTAGGTGTGTTATTACAGTGGCTTATAAAAATTAATAAATAAATTAAGCACCCATTTTTTTTCTTAATAAGCATGAAACCAAGTTTTTTTAATCCAATGAATATGTTTTTAAGAAAATATAACCCAAAATTTTTGATTTATTAATGTTTTTGTTTTATAATTTGTTGACATCTATAAAAAAAAAAACGGACAAAATATGTTAACACCTTTAAAAAATCAGCACGGACATCTAAAAAACAACACGTATGTAACGTACATGAGATACATCACATACATCTTCTACCATCTTTTCACGTATAGCCAACTACATATACATGGACCATCTATAATGGACGGCTAACTTATATGGGAAGAATTGCCAAAATTGGCCACGAAAATGGCATATATTAGGCTTTCTTTTTTATCACTCGTGGCGTTAATATTCTTAAAATACTGACGTGAATATAGCGAATATACTAACATAAAACGGATAAAACAGAATGTAAATACAGTACCTATTCTCAAATGGAAACACGTCGGGACTGGGGAAGTGAGTGTTTCCATCTGAGAATCACCAATGTCGGTTAATAATATTAAATAATAAGAAAATACATAGAAATTACATATGTATGAAATAAACTCTTGTAGTTTAAATTACTTTACACGGCGAATATCCAATGGTACTGACTCCGATTTTACATAGTGACGTCAGCGAATTATATAATATACACTGTAAATGATGCGGCGCAAAATAAAAATTGTTAAGTTTATTTTAAAAACGATCGAAAAACCCATTTTATGACTAAGTTGAACATTGAAAAAGATTCCAGAAGATTCTATTCAAAAGCTAACAAAGATAATATAGAAGCTCACGTTTCCATTTGAGAGTGTTCCATTTGAGAATAAGTACTGTACTACTTTCGAACACGAGTGCCATCTTTGATTTAGACTCTTTTTTTAATACATTGAGTTTCGTCTCCTTGTCCAATCTCCATAATTTGCAATTTCAAATCAATATTTTTTTATTTGCCAATTGATGATACGCTCCGAAATAATAATAATAAAAAAAAAATATTTAAAATTTTACGATTTTAAAGCAGTAAGTAGATATTTTAGACTCAACAAGAAATTAAAACTATTTATAATATAAATTTTTAGTTATTTTACGTACATGATTTAGTTACAAACAAAGGTTATATCTGTACTGAATAGAAATACACATATAACTAAATGCAAAGTTTCTGAGCGGTCAAAGTCCACTTTCAGTTTTACTACAGTACTCCGTTAAATAAATGAAAGTAAGGGTCTACACCATTAAAAAAATCGTAGGTATTTGTAAATACCTAAATATGTTATTTTTACTATGTAAGGGTATTTTTCATAAAAAATTTTTCCTGTTAGTATTTAATATTTTAAAATTGGTAGCGTTAAGTCGTTTTGAAACATTAAATTTCTTATCACAGGTATTTATAGTTTTAATTATATTACATATTTCTTGTAGTTTAGAAACGTTTAATTTTTAATATTTTATACTTATCTGAACAATTTACTATATATTGCAAATAATAAAACGGTGTACACTTTTCTCTTCTAAAGTCTATACTTTTTAGTGGTTAATTAAATGAAATGTATTCAATTTTATTGAACTACCTGATACAGTCATAAAACCTGCATAAAACCTACCTTTGTAAATGTTGCTATTATTATGAATTTTCAATAAAATCTGTTTATTAATTTTACAAAATTTGTATGTTTAAAAATAAATTTGTAATTTTTAGAATCAGTACTTTTACTCAGCTTTGGCTAGTCAAGTGCTTTAATATATCTATATATATATATATATATATATATATATATATATATATATATATATATATATATATATATATCTGTTCATATAAAATTGGATAAAATTGCAATCTATGGATTCTGTTCATATAAAATTGGATCAGAACCAGGGAGATGAAGTGGTGAGGTGAAATGTAGAAGGGGGGAACGAAACTTACTACTTTTTTAAAAATTTTTTAAGGCCTTTTGTGTAACTGATTCATATTTTAGGGGTGCGTATGAACATCAAGATAATTAAATTTATGGTACCAATTATTATACCAATTATGGTACCAATTATATACCAATTTGGAAATAGATATTCCTACTTTAAATTACTCGCAAACGGTATTATTTATCGAAATGTTACAAGTATACCTTTTTTACGTGAAATTGTCTGAGGAATTATATTCTTAAGAAATTTTTGTATAAAATATACAAATAAGTGTATATAAAAAAGTGTGGTCCGATAGTTGCAAATAGCTGAATTTTATACTGCTTACTGCGACTAATCGTACATTGGCTCTACAAGAGCAAACAGCCATTTTTAGGTGGTGGCTGTTGATTGTTAGATCGTAGTTACATAATTAGTAGCAGATACATACATACAGTTGCTCGATAGTATGTATCCACTCCCACCTCGCACCTCGCAGCACATACATAACGAATATCACACATACTAACATCCACTATACTACACATACAAGGGAAAACTCTAAATATGTATAAAACCATAGAAAGTAGTGATGGCTCGCTGTGAAGTATGATGACGTAAAATTCTGGCGACAGCCGGCATGCTAACTATCATATGGTAGTCTGAGCCCTTGAATACTAACGTAAAACTTTCCAAAATTGTAAGTTTATGAAACTTAAAAATATTCAGAAATAACATATAGAATTATCCAAAACATTTGGTAGTTAAGACTAAAATATTATTTATTTTTACTTAGTCACATTCCAATAAACTTTCACAATGGTTTGCCTCTGAAATATTAGAGAATGATATAAATTGAAAATACTTATAAATGAGTAAGTTTGCAAATTAATGAGCCTTACTTAAAAAAATTATTTTAAATAGAAATCATAAGGTACAGTGAAAGTATTACAAATATCTTGTTTTGACAGTGAAACCCTGGAAACTTCAATTTTAATAGTCTGAGATCACCTTCAGCAAAAAGCTAAAATACTTTAACCGTAAAAAATACCTTCATTCACTTAAGGGTATACTTTCAACAAATAAAACAGAAAATTGAAGATTTTAACATTTTGGATCTGTCTCTAACGCACACAGAATTCACGAAAATTATTTTTAAATTCTTACATAGGGACACTTTAAAAAAGAGCAGACTCATTAAAACTATTAAAAATATAGTATTGCTTGTCCTATTTAAAATTTTATTTTCGCCAGTAACAATATGCTAATAATACTGAAAATATTTAAGGAAAAAAGATATAAATATAAAAGTTTAAGGTGACAGTACCTCTTATTCTTTTTTACACGTACATATACAATGAATCTTACAAGAATGTCAAATTTAATACATATATGTGGTATTCTTCGACACAATAGTCCTTCACAGCATGATACTTTTAGTTCAAGAATTCCAGATTTTTATTTTTGTAATAATTAAGTGTTAGCTCAACCAGTACGGTCACCCGTAACATTGCTTGCAATACTTGTGGAATTATAAAATAATTACATTATGGTATTTGACATAAAAGGAAGAGGTGATATTAACCTAAACTCGTATGAAATTTTTTTTGTAGAAACCCAATATCTACTTAATTATTATTGGTCAGAAATAATGAACCACTTAAGTTTGAATTTGAGTTAAGTAATGCAATCAAATTTTACAGTCATTATGAGACATGATACGTTTACCCGCACTGGTCGGGCGAAGCTTTACTTGAATGAAAATAAATCATTTATTATCAATGTCAAAGATAGCAATGGCAAAAGATAAAAAAGAAAAAAAACCCACTTGTCCAGTAAAAAGAAGTTTAATATTGTGTATGTAATTATTATTATTCTGTAGCTTAAATATGCACCAAATCAAAGTCGAATTTAATTTTTTTTTTTATTATTAGGTTTAAACAAAATCATTACGAAATATGTAGGTGAAGGACTGAAAACAAAAGCGATAATAAAAATTAATAAATTCTGATTTCGAAAACACTAGAACATGAAAATAATTATTACAAATTTACTTACACCAGAGTCCGGAAGTGTTTAGAAAATGATTAATTGAAGTTGACAACGTAGTGGTAAGACTTTTCCGTACCGTTTTTATTTTCTGAAATCTACTGAGGGAGAGGAATGGAAGTTAGTATCTGATAAGGGATTGATATATAAAGGATATAATATATTAGCATTTATGAATGATAGCAAAAAAAGCCAATGAAAAAACAATTTCTAAGTAAAGTTGTTGGAAACAAAATTGTTTCAAATTAAAATTTCTACAAACTATATTTTATAAAATTTTTCGAAATTTTGCCCCTGGTTCCTCCCGTTTCTATTTCAAGTCACCTCCAACTACTGTGATGCCAATCTAAGAAAAATCGACTAACGACTAGATGTATCCTACGACTTCCACCTTGCTAGAAAATTTCAAAAATTTTTCATTTCTAATAAAAAACTTAGGATCTTTTAACAGAAAAAAAATGAAAATTGTCCTAAATAATGTGACTTGCGAAAAAAATTTTACCCTTTAAATTACCGAGACTTCCTATTATACTTTTCTTCACAAATTTCATAAAAAGTTTAAATTTTTATAGACAAGGTACCAAAAGATCCAGGGAAATGTATGTGCTATGGTATGAAATTTTTAAAATTAGAATATTATAATTATGGACCCCTAAAATTATATAACATTGTCTACTTATAAAACGTATTGCATGTATTTTTATAACCTTTTTGTCAATAAAGGAATTATTCAAGGTCATTTATTATATTTTTACTATTGTCACCTTTGTTAGAAGTTTAGACAGAAAATAAAAAGATCACTACCCCATCTAAAGAAAGTTTAAATATATCTGTTCCGATTTTAATTATATTTGGTATATACGAAAATAAAGAGAAAACATTTTTTTAAATATAAATAGATCAGAAAAATGTTTACAAATATTAAGTTTACTTTTCTATTTGCGCGGTAATGGGTAGCTTAAGAGTAATTTTTACTTCAAAATTACATTCTTAAAACATATAAAATATGTTATTAGGAATCAGATTTTTTTAAAGTTTTCCAATCGTTGGTAAATTGCACTGAAAGTAAGGCTATATTTGATGCTTTTCACACTCGTTTTTCATCCACTTAAAAACGAAAATTTGAAATTCTACTTGCTAATAACATTTTCTATAACCGTTGTCTTTATTCACTGAAAATTTGAAGTTCATACGTTAATTCTACACCGAGAAAATAGAAAAGTAAAATAACCTTATTTTTGATGTTTTATTCATGGGTAATGTATGCCCTTAAGGTATATTAAAAATGATTTTTTTAGTATTTTTTACTGCTTTTACTTGAATTTTAAGTCAAACTTACAATTGCGGTGTCATGGGTCCAACAGAATTGAATACCTCTGCCCCTCCCAAAACTTGTGTAAGTCTAGTAGAAGCATATTTACTTTTTAATTTTCCAAAGCCCTTTAAAGCCAAAACACCGTGAACCGCTGGCATATAAATAAGAAAACCTAATTTTGCCAGCCGAAGGCAAATTTGCCATTCTGAGGTTCGGCTCATACACAGGGCCGGCAAGAGATATAACAGGCTACTGAACACAACGAAAATTTTAAAACATATTTTTCGCTAAAAATACAGTTGGCAAGCAAAAAAAAAAATAACGTCTTGTTACTTTGTCCGAGCTGCCTTTCAAAAATACATTTGGCGAGCAAAAAAAAACTTGTTCTTACTTTGTCCGAGCCGCCTTTTGAGATCCGGTCTCCGGGCAACTGCCCCACCTGCTCTCTTCTCGCTGGCCCTGCCTATAAGTCCCATAAATAAATTTGGCTTGGCATATATGCCAGTAGAATGAACTATTCCAAGGATTAAACCATAATAAAATGATGTACCTAAAGTTAATAACTTCAAAAACCTCACGTGATTTTGTAACTACCTTATAATGAATAAAAAAATGTATTTATGACTACTAGCCCCATGACTCCTATTATTTGGATTTTTGAGATACGGCATCCCAAGTCGCAAAAAAGAAATAAATTCCAAGTATTCTTAAAATCATTACTCATGTAGGTAAATTTTTTATACACTGCAATAGCCAAATATGTATGTATCTAGTAAAATTCATATGTAATTTTAGATAACACTATTTCATTTACTATTAATTCTGGGTCACTCGCATATATTTAAATTTTCATAAAATTTCTATGTTATTTCATAAATTAACTCATCCAGTTTAGTTATTAGTATCCTTATCTCTCGTATAATATTACAAAATTGGACTTTTCATTTGAAATTTATAATGAATGAATGCTATACCTGTGCCATTTTAATTGTGTACTAATACCATAAGTTCTCAAATTAGTTTCTTAATTATCTATGTAAGACAAACATATCCATACCTCGGAGTAGATGATACAAATTTAAAACCACATCTACATATAGGTACCTTATAACCTACGAATATATGAATAGCAGGCCAGGCAATAGAGTAGGTAGTTGTTGGCAATAGGAACCAAAACGTAACCTTTCATAAGTTAAGGGGATCACAAACTAGTTATATACAAATACCAAAACTTAATCATTTCATAAAGCTACAATCTTAATATGGTTACCTACTTCCCTTATACATATTATAACATTAATTATAAATTTGTGATGAAATCCTATATTTCTATTGCAACAATAGTTTGGTGTTACGAATGAAGTCGAACGTTAAATGTTGAATATAATACCGGACCTGATAGGTTAGTTAGAGATACGATGCAAAAGTAAAACTAACATAGATCCTCTCTAGCTAAAATAATTTATCTTTCAACTAAAAAATTTTTTTTAAATGAACACTTTTCAACATAATATTAGATTCTTTAGGATGAATTTCTATCTACTAATAAATAATATTTGAATTTATATAGCGAGGATATGCAAAAAATTATCCAAAAGCGAGTCGGGCTCGCACAATTAGGATTCCGAACAATGAGAAATCAATTGACAAATTGAAATTTTTTATTTATGTAAATTTAAAATTTTTCTCCCTTTAAATTTGCTTGTGATAACTGAAAAGTGCATGAATCATTCCACATTTTGCAGAACCGTTAGTAAACACGTTGTCTATTACAATGTCTTTTCCCTTGTTATTTAAATTCCTTTTTCAACAGCTATTACATTGTTGAAAAAATTCGCAGTTTTCTAGTAGTAGGGGAGCCCAAGTGGGGATTTTGGGATTTAGTGAAGCTCGGCAGATTAATATAAGGGGGGATACCTTGCACCCTGTTGAATACCTCCACCATATATGAAACCTATATATATGGCCGACGGCCTAGGATAGTGGATCAGAATAGTGAAAAAAGTTGATCGTTAGAAATAATCGAGCGCGTCAGATTAAGGTAAGGTGAGTTTATCACATGCTTAAAAGTGTGCATTTAAATAACCTGACGATTTTAGCTCGACGTAAGAGAGTGGGAGGGTTACTAACTTGAAGAAAAAAAACGTCATCTCGACATTCTCGAGCGTGGTCGAGGTTTTTTTCTTTTTGAAGGAAATAATTTAAGGATCATGGGAGAAATATAATCTGACGACTTCCACAAACCGAAGTAACAAAAATCGTAAATAAAGTTTAGTACGTGCAGTTTGAGCGAAGCAATGTTTGCAGCCAAAAATACAGGAGGCTTTGAAACTTATATCTATTAAAAAATAATTTTTTCTACTCCTACTATTAAAAGTAACATTTTGTGCACGGCTAACTATATGTAAAAATTAACAATTGCCCACACTGTACGGGAATACAGTGGGAAATTATTTCGCACGCCTTAATATAATAAAAAAGTAGGCTGTTCCGTCAGTTTAATATACAATATATAGAAATAATACTAAAACTATACATATGTATGTTGATTATTTATTATTGTTTCCATAGTTTCAATGTATGCTTTGGCAAAAATTTAAACATCTTAAATGACATTATTAATTTAAAAAATTTTTACTACTTATTTAAATTTTATTTTAATTATTTATGTTAAATTTTACGAAAAAAAAATGTACTCGTAGAAAAAGTATAGTGAAAAATACGAGGGAAAAGCTTATTTCTCACTCATACGAATTGTTGCACTCGCCCTGCGGGCTCGCGCAACAAACTCATATTCGTGAGAAATAAGCCTCTTTTCCCACTTATTGTACAATATACTATTGTCTAGCTAGCTTGTATTAGATAAAACGCTGTGCAACTAAATCGGTTAAATAGTTAATTTTTAGCGCTTTTGGACCTCCAGGACCCTGACGGATCTCATATAGTACCTATAGCATATATGCATTTAATAAATTTAACTTTTAAAAGGTGAAAAAATTTTCAAAATCGGTTGGGTAGTTTTACTTTTTAGCGTTTTTAGGACCCCTGGACACTGACAGATCTCATATAAAATAACTTATATCCATCTGAAATAGTTTAGCTCTCTAACGGTGAACAAATTTTCAAAATCGGTGATGACGCGTTCTTGCAAAGTTAGTTTATTTTTATTTTGAAAAGTGAAGCAGATATAAATATTGTTATTGTAATGATAATAACGGTGCAAAGCATTTATTGTAAAGAAATTCAGCAAATTTCTTAATTTTTCTCAAAAGCTAGTTCACTTACAAGGAAACGTTTTGAACTGTCAATTCGCAATTTTGATGAAATTTTTCCATGGTCCCGAGCTAAAATCTTTTCATGGCACCCCCTGTATTGAGTGTATTTCCAAAAAGGAAATTCACGTAAAATGAATAAATTTTTTGTTTTCAAATTGTTAGGTTTAGAAAATCCCTTCTGTTTATCGTCAGATTATGTGTCAGCACGTCTCGGGCATGAAGCTGAATCGTCTATATGAAAATCTGACGCGCCCGAGTATTTCAAAATTTTATTTTTTTTTTTTGCATTTTCAAAAAATCGCCGCGAGCTTACGTTACGTCCGAATCGACAGAGTTTTGAATCGGAGCTTCTTTTGGAATCATTTAGCATTTCTTATAAATGACTAACGAGCTCGAATAAATTTACTTTTTTTTCTATTTTCTACCCTTCCATACGGCCACCCCCGCCATGTAAACCGGCAGATTAACATATTTTCGTTATCAGACATACGTGGCATATATGCACTATCAATATCTGACGCGCTCGAATATTTCAGTGTCACAGTTCTTTTTTACCTTTTTGAACATCTGTAGACGCTCCCCCCACCACTGAAAAGATATACATCATATAACTTTTTTTCTATATATCATCTAATCTTTAAAATCAATAGGTCTCAACGACGCTCGGGAATGTCCGCATTTAGCATCATGGGCTCCATTACTATAGTAATCTATGACTCATAAGTAAAGGTCTTGAACTGATAATTCCCGATTTTGATGAAACTTAGTAGGTGTGTAGAACAAAAAAAAATATTATCGGCCAAAAACGACATCTAAGGGGTGAAATTCACCCCCAAAGTTAGGGTAAAAATTTAATTTTGTCAAATTTCTCGAGAACTATAACAGATAGAAAAAAAACGCCGTGAGCAGCGGAGCCCCATCACGGAAGTCGAATTTTTCCTTTCATCTTCGGTATTGAGTGTCTACAAGCGAAATGTAATTGAAAGTCCACAAGCGATTTGTCATTTTGGTGATTTCAAAACTGATAATGAGTGTCCGGTTGATCGGGGCTTTAAAAAAAGGTTTTAAGTTTTTAAGGGCTGAATCTCAGTAAATTTCAATTTTGTGCCGATAGCAGTTAACAGGGAAAAAGCCAACACAATTCGTACGAGGGCATTCTACCCATGCTTATCCGCCAATTGCCTTTGTGTTTTATTTTTAAATATTAAAAAAGGAACTTAAATAGTAAACTGGAAGGCTTTATGAAGATATTGTTTCTTTCCAAAAAAATCCAAAATTTCTATTTTATAAATAATAAAAATCCAAAATTCCTAATTTATAAATAAACAGTGACTTTAATAACATTTTTAAATTACTTAATATGTATGTATTTCATTTGTTAAAAAATTATATTCACTTTTTTTTAAGTTTTTTAAAATTACTATTCGCCTACTTGTATTTAGAATAAAAGTAATGCATTTAAAATGCATTTAACAATAGCATTCAATTCCGATGTAAAAATGGGAGAAGTGGGGGGAAAAGTAATGTGGACTCCCTAAAAGGTAATAGCTGGATACTAACTGAATACACGTACAAAATTTCAGCCCTCTAGGTTTCCTTAGAGAGTCTCTAGACGTGTTAGAAAACAAGCAAAAAAATTAAGGAAATATTGGCGTAAAAATCGTGGGGGTAAGGGTTAAAAGTTGAAACCCCCAAAAAACAATGTCTGGCTATTAGCTTAACCTGTACACAAAATATCAGTCCTCTAGGTTTATTTGGGGAGATTTTGACCCGAACGAAACTGTTAAAAAACAAGAAAAATCATGTTCTTTTGGGTATAAAAATGGTGGGAGTAGGCGTTAAAAGTCGAGACCCCCAAAAGGCACCCCCTTGATACTAACTCAATCCTAATACAAAATTTCAGCCCTCTAGGTTTATTTGGGTGACCTGTGGGAGTGGTACAAACTTCGAAAACGTCGAAAAAGCATGAAATTGTAGCTTAAAAATGAGGGGGGTGGGGGTAAAATACTAAAACCTCCAAAAAGCACAACCTAGGTACGAACTTTATCAACACACCCAATTTCAACCCTCTACCTGAATTCTGGGGGGCTGGGGGCGTGTTAGATCTAGCGAAAAACCTTTCTCCCCCCTCTACTCCCACCAAATCATCCTAGGAAGCTGAATTTTGGATATGTTGTAGATAATTGACCGAAACATTATTTCCAACCGGTTTGGAAAAGTTTTATTGCTTTTCCTCCCCCCACCACCCCGTTAAAAGTTGGGTCGGATCCAAAATTTGCCCAAAATTTGACCCCACTTTGATAGTATTGTTGTGCATCGGAATGAGCCCTATTTACCAAATTTGAGCTCTTAACTCCCATAGGGGAGCCCTCCACATATTAAAAGGTAGCGGGAAAATATATATATATATATATATATATATATATATATATATATATATATATATATATATATATATATATATATATATATATATCAGACATTTTTTTTCTACGTATTCGTGTTCTACGGGTCCGAAAACGGATAGCGCCCCTATACTCTCGCCTCTCGCCGTTCTTGTCGTATAGACTGTATAAGTCTAATTTTTCAAGGAAAAATTCGACTAAAAAGTTTAAATTGATACAACCCTTCATTTTTTAAGATCTTTGTACTGATGTACTCAAATCCAGGGTCGGACCTACTGGAAAAATACATCAAGAATACTAGTTTAGGTACCTGTTTTTGCTAAAAGCCGTTACGTTGAAGCTAAAAGCCCAAATCTTAATCTAAAATCTTACATGTGCACTCAATATTTTACTTATAATATCTTTAAAAATAACTTTTTAAATCGTTTTTATTTATTGTATTTATACTCTACAATTAATATATAACGAACACATACACAGACATCACACGGATGCATTCGGATTCTAGTGACATTGAAATGTGGAGATATGTCCAAATTAGCGATTCGTAAAATCGGACCCATTACAATAACTTACGGAATTTGTATAGGTAGACCCCTTAATTTTGTACGAATAACATTATAATAAAATTTTATCCAATATCTTTGTTAAAATATTAATTGTAGAGCATAAATAGAATAAATAATAATAAAAACGACTTAAAAAGTTATTTTTAAAGATAGAAATAAAATATTGAGTGCACCTGTAAGATTTTAGATTAAGATTTAAGCTTTTAGTTTTAACGTAACGGCTTTTAGCAAAAACAGCTGAACTAGTATTTTTGATGTAGTTTTCATATCTGATATTAGTATTTTGATTAGTCGAACCATATTCACCCTATTTCAAAATTTACCCTCAATTTTATAGTTAAGGCCCCTCCAGTAGGTCTGACCCTGGATTTGAATATATCAGTAACAAGATCTTTAAAAATGGAGGTTTATGTCAATTTGAACTTTCTTTCTATTTGTTATAGTTTTCGAGTAATTTGACAAAATTAAATTTTTACCCCAAATTTGGGGGTGGATATCACCCTTTAAATGGCGTTTTTGGCCGTTAAAGACAAATACGTGTCTGTTATTTTCCTGTGTTCTACACACCTACCAAGTTTCATCAAAATCGGGAATTATCACTTCAAGAGCTTTACTTCTTAGTATCTACCAACTCTATTAAAATCAAAAATTTAGAAGCTTAGAAAATCAGGAGGACGGTCTTAGAACTGAACCAAGCTTTGACTTTAAGTATACCCGAGATTCTTATAAGTGATATTCTAAATGCTAATAGTCGTCATGCTGCGGGATAATTTCTTTTGAAACAATGAATTTTACATTGCTCTTCTTTCAAAAAAAGCAAACGAAAAAAATGATAAAGCGTTATTCTTTGTTATACGTTTAAATTTAAATTATTCAAATATTTAAAAAGCAGTTTAATAAGACTTTAAATAACAATTTCTCCAAGTCTGCAAAATAAATTGTTTGTTTATATTGAAACAGAAACAAAAATATTTACTTGATTTCAGATATTTGACATTTACTAAATACAGCCTAATAATTAAATTAAATTCAGTATAAACCTGGAGATTTTCGCAGAATAAAAAAATACGCCTGTCGCAGCATCTGCATAACATAGCGAATTTCTAAATATTGGGCACTGGCGGATCTTATCTAAGACCTGTATCCATATAAAATAGTTTATCTTTCTATTTTGAACAGTGAAATAATTTTTTTTAACAGTGAAATAATTTTCAAAATCAGTTCAGTATTTAATTTTTGGCGCTTTTGGGTCAGGACCCTAACGGATCTCATATAGTGTAGCATATATCCATTTAACAATATGCGTAACTTCAAAAAATGTAAATTTTACCGCATCGATGCAGAATCATGACCTTTCTGATACGTCTAATACGATATTGATGCTCTCTTGAAATTTGATGCATATTAGATGTTTTTGAACGGGATATTGGCATCATTTAACCTCTGATTTGACTATAGATAATATAGCATGATTAGACTATAGATAATACAGCAATACAGCCCTTGTATATATTATATTTGAATTTCAACTTGAACTTACTTGAAATTGAAAAAATTGAAATTATTAGAATAAAAAATATTACATATTTTAAGTGCAAGATGTATTCAGATAGTTTAAACAATTTTAATGAGAGGTAAATAAATTCATCTTTTTCAACATTTAGTTTTTCGGAATTATTCCTATAACCATTATGGTCATAGGACCATTGGCACCATCCTTTATTCACATTACCAGACTCTAGCCACGACAGCCACCTATATTTTAAATGTAAGTAGCTGTGATATTACATTATGCGCATGACACGCATCACCAAATTTCTTGATGCATTGTTTTGACGCATCAAATGCAAAAATGAATTTTTGGTTTTTCGTTTGATGTGTCTGATGCGTTTTTGAACTTTTGACTCTGCCTCATGCAAACAGTGATGCATTTTTGAAGTTCCCTTATATTATTACATTACATAACTATAGTTTTCGATTTTTTTCTAGGTATGCAAATATATATAAATTATATTTTCCATCATACAAAAATTTCCTTTCCATAACGTACTCTTAAAAAATTTGGCTTATTTTAATTTAAAAAGATGAGACAGAGCTGTTGTTATTATACATACATATTGAATAACGAGCACATACATACATATTGAATAACTAACTAGTACTTGTAGCAAATTTCCAGAATGGAAATTCAGCTATTACAGCAGCTTTTATGGCAAGACCTAAGTCTGGGACTATGGCAGAAATTTGTTTTGGAGCCTCCAGAATCCGAAAATCTACTTCACTAAAATTTATATATATATATATATATATATATATATATATATATATATATATATATGTGTGTGTACACGATAACACGATACTTCTCGAACGAAACGTTTGGAATGAAACGTAATGCTTATGAAATTTGGTATGCAAGCTAGAGTCCGGATTTGCTCGCCTAAGTTCGTTATCGAATGCCCAGAAGTAGGTTTTTTGGGCACTTCTGACAACAAGTCTCTAAAGTGCTAAAAACATTAGAATTTAAAGATTTTTTTATACCATTGCGAAAAGCACAAGAAATGGGATACAAAACGTCCTTGGACGATACTGGTTTTTCAACCGGTTCTCCAGAAAAATTAAAAATTATTTTCTAAATTTTGGGTTAAAGATTTTTTGTCCTTGTTTAACACACCAATATTCTTTAGTTTAATTATATGTATACCGTAGAGGGACTGTTTATGTTGTCCGAAATATGCTAAAAAAATCTTTAATCAGATTGATAATAAAATAGAAATAATGTCTAATATTAATAAAGAGAATCATTATACTGTAAAATTTGATCAATTGGACTGTAGTTATTCTTTAATGGAATAAATCTTTTATAAGATAAACGTGTCTTTATATATCTATACACAAACTAAACTATTGTCAAAATCAAAATCGTCATTTTGTTTTTGTTTTAAATTCAAATAATATGAGGTGTTCTAAAACAAAACCCGCCTGATTCATACAAAACGAGTTATTTAACAAAAAAAAAAATGGAAAAGACAAGTTTTATCACAACTTACTAGTCAGTTTTGCTATAATTTGAAGTAAAACCCCTCTTTGACTAACATGCTAAGAAATGCAAACTGAAGAATCCATTTTCATCGTTAACTCATTTTTGACCAAAAGTAAAATAAACAACTTTTAATTTGGAACGCCTCATACTACCTTTTTTTTTAGTTTGACATTATTTCAAATAATTTTTTTAATAAAAAATGTCAGTTTTTGCCAATAATAGATTCAAAATAAATATAATTGTTATAATTTCTGACAAAAAATTCTTGAATTATATAAACTGCATTTTATTTTAAAATAACAAATGTAAATTTGTCTATTTTTTGCACTATATGTATGAAGTATCCTTTGAGTGTCATTAAATTCATAATTTAACTTTTAGTTGTAATCATACAAGAAGTGTTTAATGAACAAAACGATCCATAAAATTTTTTGGACATAAAGTGGATGAAAACACAATAAAAAATAACATTTCTGAAACAGTACCTATGTATAAATAGAAATTACAACTATGTATATTTTAACCAAAAATAAAATTTAATTTTTTTTTTTAAATATACAACTATACAACTATAATATCATCATGTATTATTTTATATGGAATTTAATTCGTTTATAAGCAATCCGTTTATAATTTAACTAACATATTCTAACTAACATAGTCGATTTCCATGTAACATTAGGTTAAAAAACCTAAAAAATAAAAAATAAAAACATTATCTTATTATATAAACTATTTACTTAAATAAACGTCAGTTGATTGATTACTTTTCGATAAACAGTTTCGATAGACAGTTGATAACCTTTCGATAAACAATACACATTTCCAATTTTAAATTTATAATTTAAGGGGGGTGGGGTAAGGTTTTTAAACTTTTTTTTTTTTTTTTTTTTTTTTAATTTTTTTTCTGAATGTACATGTTGAGCGTGTTTTGTCAAAATTTCAAGTAAATCCGAGCAAAACTAATGAAGATACAGTGTTTCAAATGACCGGCCCTCATGCTCGATTTTTATACCTGCCTGGTAACTGCGCGACGCGCCTACCTGGTAAGTATAAAATTTACTTTAATTTTATACTTACAAATCTTATATAAAACAAATACTTATCACCCGCGTAAGTATAAAAAATTATATCATTTTATTGATGCTTAGTTTTGGATTTTTGAGTCTAAAAAAACTTTAAATCCATTTTCTCGCAAACAACATTTTTGAAGTTCGTGAACATCATAACTCAAAATCTACTTCACCAATTTTGTTGAAATTTTGTACATTGTTTCTACACATAAATCAATAGGTAATCAGGTCGAGTTTTTTTTTCTATTTTTTTCCAGTTTATAATAAAAAATTAACTGAAATTTTTAGCAAAAATTGCGTTTTTCACTTCAAAATGCTGCCAAAAATAAAAAAATCGAAAAAATACAAAAAACTCTTCCTGACTCCCTAGGGAAACATATTGCCTTTTAAACGCATTTCGATTTTTTTGTCTCGGATGATCCGGCACCAAGTTATGATGTTCACCGCAAAACAACTTTTTTTCGAGGCGCCTCCGGAAATTCGCTGTCACGGACTTATTTATCGGTATTTGTAATTGATAATTTTTTCAAAGATACTTCAGATGTTATACTATAACGTGTATATGAAATAAATAAGCCAACTTTATTCATATCTCCAAAAAAAAAATTATGAAAATATGCCTTTTTTCCGTTTTAAAACCTTACCCCCCCCCCCCCTTAATACCAGCTCCATAAAATATTTAAAATAAAAATTATTTCTACAAACTAAAATTTAAAAAAAAAATATTATACATTTTGTTAACAAAAAAAGATTCCATTTAAAAAAGTTCAAATTTGAACTATTTTATCAACAGAGTAAAGAGAGGTACATCTACATCATGCTAGATGGCACAGTAGATGATTGCTTTAACGCGATTGTTAAAGTAGTAAACTCAAATGTTATTTAATAATTTATTTGAGTTTTAGTTTACTGAAATAATAATTGTTATTATAAAATTAAAATCTTTTTAACTTTTGTTTTTATTATTAACTAATGTTTAAATAAAAAAATATAATGTTTTCTTCTTTTTTACTTACCAAAAAATTCATTTATTTAATTTTTATTTTTTGACAATTTACTTTCAAACATCACTTTAGAATATTAATCTATACATATAAAAAAAAACTGTAACGAGACCGTTTCTGTACATGGATTATTTTTTGAAATTGGTGCTGTAAATAGTTATCAATGTAGATATCAAAACAGCGACTATTAAAATTTTTGTTTGCCTGTCTGCCTGTCTATCTGTTCACGCTTCACGCAAAAACTACTGGACGAATTTTAATGAAATTTGGTGTGATGATAATTTATTACCTGGGTCAACAGCTAAGATATTTTTCACTCCGGGAAAATGTCTCATTCCCACAGGCAAATGGAAGAACTATTTTGAGCCTATGCACACATTATGCAAAAACTTTTGAATAGATTTTAATGAATTTTGGTGTGGTGATAACATATTATTTGAGACAACATCTAAGATATTTTTTACTCCAGTAAAGTGTCTCATTTCCACGGGAAAAGAGAAAAACCATTTTGAGCAGATGGACACATTACGCAAAAACTGTTGAACGGATTTTCATGAAACTTGGTGTGGTGATAACTTATTACCTGCGCCAATATATAAGATACTTTTAATCCGGTAAAATGTCTCCTTCCCTCGGGAAAATATAAGAACCATTTTGAGAATGTGCATGCATTACGCAAAACTATAATATTGTTGTATGCAAATGCTTTATATTTATTATACTTACATACTTCTCATTTATTTTATGCGCGAACGACGTCGCAGGTATAGTTAGTTTAAAATATTTGTATATAAAATTCAAGTAGAATACAATTAGGGAAAAATTAGTTTGGATTAAAATGAGGGCGGGACCCTAATAAATTTAAGTAGTATACCGTGTTAAATATAATTTGAAAGAACCACCTCTAAGGATTTTAAAAATTATTTTTTTTATAAGTTTTGAGACATTTGTTTTAATAATGTAACTCAAAATTGTCGACAGGTAATCGTACTCTAACCCCCCACCCTCAATTCCGATATTCTAAACTTTTAATATAGCTAAAATTTTGATTTTAATAAGGTTAATAGATATTCATCCATAGATTACAGAAAAAGTCGCAGGTTTTTCGGGGAGTGTAGTAGTTGCCAAAAAAAAAAAAAAACATTTTAGATAATATGGGAAACAGTAATAAAGAACGTATTTACTGTTTAGGATAATTTGGAACAATTAATGCAATTTTTAGTTATCGCTGCAAATTTGGTTTAGATTTAAATATACATAAATTTTCCACTGTTAGAGAACTAAACTATTTTAGTTCGATATACGCTATGTTATATGAGAGTCCAAAGGTTCCAAAAACGCCAAAAATAAATTATTCAACTGATTTTTTCGCTTTTATAGCTAAGCTATTTTAGATAGATAACGGGTATGTTCTCTAAGGTCCTAACGTCCCTAAGACGTCAAAAGTAAACCACCCAACCGACTTTAGATCTTTAAAAATTCTCTATGTTATGCAGATGCTGCGACAGGGGTATTTTTAACTAGACAAGAATTGTTAAAACGATGAAGCATTTATTGTAAAAAAATTCAGCAAATTTCTTAATTTTTCTCAAAAGCTAGTTCAATTAGAACAATATTGTAAAAGCTTTTCTTATGCAATTTTTTACGTCCTTTTCGATGGTGTAAAAAAAATAAAACATTTTTGAATTTTGGCTAAGTTTTGCAAAAAGCTACTAAAAAGGGCGAAAAATGGCCAAAGAACCTATTTCTGGGGATCCGACGTGTCTGGCTAACGAACTTAGCCGAGCCAATCCGGATTCCAGCTCGCATATCAAATTTTATAAGCATTAAACGTTTCGTTTGAGAATTATCGCGTACACACATATATTTATGTATATATACATACATACATACATACATATATATATATATATATATATATATATATATATATATATATATATATATATATATATATATATATACCTCTTTTCAGATAAAATTGATCATGAGTTTTCGTTAAAAAATTAAATAATTCTTATATTCGAAACAAATTGATCTTCTATTCTCTTTTAAAAATAAACTGCAAATTTAAAATTTACATAAATGCAATAATAAAAGAGATAAAGCCAAGAAAACGGAAATTATTTAAATTCAAAGTTACGAAGCATGGTTAAATTTAACTGAAATAGACCATATATATATATATATATATATATATATATATATATATATATATATATATGTATATGTATATATATATATATATATATATATATATATATATATATATATATATATATATATATATAATATAAATATATATATATATATATATATAAATTTTAGTGAAATAAATTTTCGGTTCTAAAGGCTCCAAAACAAATTTCTATCATAGTCCCAGACTTAGGTCTTACCATAAGAGCTGCTGTGATAACTGCTGTGAATGGAAATTCGCTAAAAAGCTAAATAATTAAAAATAAAAAGGTTAGCTGATTTTCGTTTTATCATTTTTAAGTCAGCGTTCAAATGAAGGAATATCCTCTCTCTGCAACAATCCATCCATTCATTTTGGTGAGTGTTAGCTAGAGAGCTGGTCTGATTTCACTACTACACTTACCTTTATATATACATACATACTTGGTTGCTCGAAGGGTCATTATACACGCATGACACTTTTTAACTATTTATATGTTTAACCGTATGTATTACGCCGGTCCCTCCTTTTCCATTTTCCGTTTGTTAGAACGTATAATTTTATTCAAATTATATCATGTCAAATAATCCTTTGTAAAGCTTTATCTCTTTTAATGCGTTCGTATTAGATGGTGGTAATTTTTTTTTTCAATGGAAATATTCAACGCGTAAAAATTATTTAGAAATTCAGTAAACGTCTACGTGCTCACTGAAATCAAGACGTTTTATAAAATGAAAATCTGCCAATATTTATATCCGTATACGAGCTAGTGGAAATAGTTATTAAATGCAAATGATATTATCGACTGAACGAGCGAACACTCTTAGCGTTTTATTACCGTAAATTTATCTTCATCGAAAATTTTTATGAGGTTATTAAAAATAATCAGATCATTAAAATAGTGCGTTGATGGGTTGCTAAAGATTAATACGAAATTTATGAGGTTGACGCGAATAGTGATGATATTATAATGATCTCCGTTATTTGATATAAATCCTGTAATTGATCACTTGCGGATTTTTTTTGAAATAATTGGCAAGAACTATATAACGAGATTAAATACTTAATGGAATGAGTCATTTCGAACGATAGTAAATTACAAAAATTATCGACGCTTCTGAACTGGAAATAATTTGAGTTAAATTTTGCGGAAAACACTTAAAATTTAAAAAAAAAAATGCCGAATTATCTGGCACTTAACAGTATTTTAAAAAGTCAATCGGCTTGCCAAAGCCAACGCAAATTTCGTAATATAACATGTATAAATATTCTGAATAATGTGTATTATTTTAAAACTTTCGATAAGACTATTGCATCGTATTATCTGCAGTTATATCAAAAGTGTTAATTTATTTAATTTCATAAATTGAAGATTCAAAATAGTATAATTTTATAATTGCCATGGAAATATATTTTATAAATATAATTTATTTCTTAGTTAAGATCTAATTTTCTAAAACATAATTTTTGTTTGATAGTTTTTTGTTGTCGTATGTTTAGAAAAACACAACAAATCAGTTTTAAATTGAACTTATAAAGGGTAACAAGCATCTTTTTAGCGAATTTCAAAAACTCGAAATTCAGCTATTACAGTAGGTGTCATGACGCAATCTGAGTCCGGGACTATGGCAGAAATCTGTTTTGAGGTCCCTAGAATACGGAAATGATATTCACTAAAATCTCTCTCTCTCTCTCTCTCTCTATATATATATATATATATATATATATATATATATATATATATATATATATATATATATATATATATATATATTTGTGTTCCCACGATAACTCTCGAACGAAACGTCTAACGCTTATCAAATCTTGTGTGCGGACTGGATTCTGAATTGGCTTGGCTAAGTTCGTTAGCCAGACACGTCGGATGCCCAGAAGTAGGTTTTCTGGCCATTTTTTATCATTCGATCCTATCATAAGACAGTTCGATTTTTACATCGTTGAAAAGGAAAAAAAAATTATGAAGAAAATGTTCTTATAATTTTGTTTCTATGTTAGGTAGTTTTCGAGAAAATCGTAATTTTCACTGTTGCCTTATTTTGCTCTCTTTGTCATTGTAATAAGTAATTTATATTTCTATCTCAGTTGCTTATAACATATACAAAAATTTCATTTTTTTTACGTAAAACAAACGGTAGTTATTCAAAATCTATGTATTATAAATACCATATCTCTGTCTCATTTTTTTAAATTAAAATTAACCAGATATTTTAAGCATGTGTAATAAAGATTTTTTTAATTTTTTTATTGAATTTTAAATGAACAAGATAATGAAGGTAATGTCATGATATAATATTATTAAATATTATAGAAAGATAACATAACAATAATGTTTATGTATACGGCAGGAAAAAAATTTTAAAGAACTAGATCGATTTTGAAAATTTTTTCACTGTCAAAGATCTAAGCTATTTTAGATATTTTAGACAGATATAGATTACGTAATGTAAGGTCCGCCAAGGTCCATGGGACCTAAAAATGTCAACAATAAACTAACCGACCGATTTTGAAAATTTCTTCACTGTTAGAGAGCTAAACTATTTTAGAAATATATAGATTACCTCATGCAAGGTCCGCTAAGGTCCATTGGATCTAGAAATGTCAAAAATAAAATAAGCGACCGATTTTGAAAATTTTTTCACTGTCAATGAGCTAAGCTCTTTTAGATAGATATAGAACACGCAATGTAAGGTCCGCCAAGGTCCATGGGACCCAAAAATGTCAACAATAAACTAACCGACCGATTTTGAAAATTTTTTCACTGTTAGAGAGCTAAACTATTTTAGAAAGATATAGATTACCTCATGCAAGGTCCGCTAAGGTCCATTGAATCTAGAAGTGTCAAAAATAAAATAAACGACCGATGTTGAAAATTTTTTCACTGGCACAGAGCTAAGCTATTTTAGATAGATATAGAACACGTAATGTAAGGTCCGCCAAGGTCCATGGGACCCAAAAATGTCAACAAAAAACTAACCGACCGATTTTGAAAATGTTTTCACTGTTAGAGAGCTAAACTATTTTAGAAAGATATAGATTACCTCATGCAAGGTCCGCTAAAGTCCGTTGGATCTAGAAGTGTCAAAAATAAAATAAGCGACCGATTTTGAAAATGTTTTCACTGTCAAACAGCTAAGCTATTTTAGATAGATATAGAACACGTAATGTAAGGTCCGCCAAGGTCCATGGGACCCAAAAATGTCAACAGTAAACTAACCGACCGATTTTGAAAATTTTTTCACTGTTAGAGAGCTAAACTATTTTAGAAAGATATAGATTACCTCATGCAAGGTCCGCTAAGGTCCGTTGGATCTAGTAGTGTCAAAAATAAAATATGCGACCGATTTTCAAAATTTTTTCACTGGCAAAGAGCTAAGCTATTTTACATAGATATAGAACACGTAATGTAAGGTCCGCCAAGGTCCATGGGACCCAAAAATGTCAACAATAAACTAACCGACTGATTTTGAAAATTTTTTCACTGTTAGAGAGCTAAACTATTTTAGAAAGATATAGATTACCTTATATAGGGTCCGCTAGGGTCCATTGGATCTAAAAGTGTCAAAAATACAATAACCGACTGATTTTGAAAATTTTTTCACTATTACAGAGGTAAACTATTTTAGATGGATTTAGCTTATATGTTGTATGAGGTCGGTCAGAGTCCTGGGATCTTTTAAGCGCCAAGAATAAAACAACCGACCGATTTTGAAAATTTTTTCGCTGTTAGAGAGCTAAAATATTTTAGATAGTTATAGATTACGTTATGTAAGGTCCGTCAAAGTCCATGGGACCCAGAAGTGTCAAAAATAAAATAACTGACCGATTTTGAAAATTTTTTCACTATTGCAGAGGTAAACTATTTTAGATAAGTACAGTATGTTATCTGAGATCCACAACTGTCCTGCGGATGCAAATGCGGCATAGAAAACTACACAACGGGTTTTAAAAATAGTTTTACTGTTAGAAAGGTAAAATATCCTATATTATATAGGATAGAAATAAGCTACCGAACCGATTCTCAATATTTTCTCATTGCTAGAGAATTAACTTATTTTAGGTGGATAGCACTATGCTGTACAAAGTCCGTTCGGGGTCTTGAGTCCCAAATATACCAAAAATAAATTACCTAGCCGATTTTGAAAGTTCTTTTACTCTTAGAAAGCTAAGCTAGTTTAGATGGGTATATGCGCCAAGCACCTTATGCGAAAAAGCGCCAAAAATTAACTACTCAACTGATTTTGAAAATCTTTTCACTATTAGAAAGCTGAATTATTTTAAATGGATACAGGTCTTAGATGAGATCCGCCAGTGCCCAATATTTCGAAATTCGCTATGTTATGCAGATGCTGCGACAGATGTATTAATATTTTTAGTCGAATTTTTCCTTAAAAAAATTAGACTTATACAGCCTATACGACAAGAGCGGCCAGAGGTGAGAGTAGTGGCGCTATCCAATTCCGGACTCGTAGAACACGATTCTGTAGAAAAGAAAATGTCTGATATATATATATATATATATATATATATATATATATATATATATATATATATATATATTTCCCGCTACCTTTTAATATGTCCAAAGTCAATGGACCCCCCTATGGAATATCCATAGCCCCCCTATGGAAGTTAAGAGCTCAAATTTTGTAAATGAGGCTTATTCCGATGCACAACAATACTATTACAGTGGGGTCAAATCTTGGATTCGACCCAATATTTAAAGGGGGTGGTGGGGGGCGGAAAAGCAATAAAAATTTTCCAAACCGGCTGGAGACAATAGTTCGGTCAATTATCTACAACATATCCAAAATTCAGCTTCCTAGGATGATTTGCAGGGAGTAGAGGGGGGAGACAGATTTTCGCTAGATCTAACACGCCCCCAGCCCCCCAGAATTCACGTAGATGGTTGAAATTTGGTGTGTTGATAGAGTTCATACCTAGGTTTTGCTTTTTGAAGGTTTTAATATTTTACCCCCACCCCCTCATTTTTAAGCCACAATTTCATGCTTTTTCGACGTTTTCGAAGTTTGTGCCACTCGCACAGGTCACCCAAATAAACCTAGAGGGCTGAAATATTGTATTCGGATTGAGGTAGTATCAAGGGGGTGCCTTTTGGGCGTCTCGACTTTTAACCCCTACCCCCACCATTTCTATACCAAAAAGAACATGATTTTTCTTGTTTTTTAACAGTTTCGTTCGGGTCAAAATCTTCTCAAATAAACCTAGAGGACTGAAATTTTGTGTACAGATTAAGCTAATAGCCAGACACTGCTTTTTGGAGGTTTCAACTTTTAACCCTTACCGCCACGATTTTTACGCCAATATATCCTTAATTTTTTTGCTTGTTTTCAATACGTCTAGAGACTCTCTAAGGTAACCTAGAGGGCTGAAATTTTGTACGTGTATTCAGTTAGTATCCAGCTAGTACCTTTTAGGGAGTCCACGTTACTTTTCCCCCCACTTCTCCCATTTTTACATCGGAATTCAATGCTATTGTCAAATGTGTTTTAAATGCATTATTATTATTCTAAATACAAGTAGGCGAATAGTAATTTTTAAAAATTTAAAAAAAAGTTAACTTA